>CM055839.1:21427500-21825000 GCA_029490765.1 Euthynnus affinis
GTAACACGACCTGACAATTAAAAAAAAAAAAAAAAAAAATCACGTGTTGCTTGTGATTCACCTTCAGTAGAACAGCTGAGAAACACTTCCACTCTGCTGACTTTCATTCAACACACTTTTTTACCTTTTGTGTCTCACAAAAGAAGACATTGTGTAAAAAAACATTTTGATGGCGTTTATTGACATCTGTACAACACTTACAGGTAGATTATCAGTGGGAATGACAGAAGAACGTAGTCGTTTAAGGAGCAGAAGTGCTTTCGCGGGTTGCAGCATTTCATAATGTGCGCGTGCTTCCTTTTCTTTGCCACAAAGCGAAAACCTTTTCATTCATGGTCAGAGTGTTTCATCTGTCGTCTTTCAATTTGCATTTCCTTTACAGACAGGATAAAGACTCCAAGGACGAAGCTGTAAAGGCAGAGAAAGAGCTTGAGGAAATCCGCAAGGTCATAGAGGAGTCTGGAGGCAAGCTGTCCAACAGAGTGCTGCAGTGTGATGTGAGGAATCAGGGTTAAACTCTGTAGTTTTTCCTTTTCAAAACAGACATATCCACCATTTAAAAATATGATGACGCCTGTTCTTTCGTGATGGCAGGAAATCTTTTAGCCTAATAGAGAGTCTGTGTTTTTAAAAGGTTTTAAACTATTAAGTCAGACACACGACACATAGAATCAAATCGGTTCAGACACTAGAAAAAAAAATCCTGTCTTTAAGTCCTGGTTCACAATTTCTTTTTGTTCTGTAGTTGGAGTTTGTGAGGCGGAAGGCCGACGGCTCCACCACGCTGGCTATTCTCAACCCAGCAGATCTTTCAGCAGGAGGTAAATCCATCTGGGACATTAATGGTGCTGAATAATTAGTCCATCATAAGTTGATCAACAGAAAATCAACAAGCAGTTATTATGATGATTATTATGATGTTCAATTTAACTTGAGAAAAAGGTTTTTTAAAAGCAAAAATGTGAATGTTTGCTGATTTTTGTAGACGTTACCTTGGATTCTGGGACATTTTTCACCATTTTCAGACATTTTATAGACTAACCGGTAAATCGGTTCATTGAGAAAATAACCAGCAGACTAATTAATGATGAAAACTATATAATTTGCAGCCTTCATCCATAAACTGGAAAAGATGATGAGTTTGAGGCAGAATTTTTGGAAATTGATCAAATGAATTTCCTGTTGCAGATGTGGGTTACTGTCCTGTGAAGCTGGGCATGATGTCCAATCGACTGCAGAGCGGTGTGAACACTCTGCAGGGCTTCAGGGAGGACAAGAGGAACAGGATCACTCCAGGTACTGGACTGCGCTGACTGAAATATCTGATCTCTCCTCTCTGCTGGTTCAGTGGTAATAATGAGCTGTCTGTGTGTCACACACATCCCGCAGTGTCCTACATGAACTATGGGCCGTTCACCTCTTACGCACCCACCTACGACTCCAGCTTCGCTAACATCAGCAAGGAGGATTCTGACCTCATCTACGCCTTCTATGGAGAGGAGTCCAGTCAGCAGAGCTCAGACAGGTATGTACAGTATGACGAGGAAAGCGCCCGAGCTCACACAAAACGTCACTTCAGGCATTCCTGGCTGATTACTCTCCAGATGTTTCTCTTTTTTCATTGAGTTTACGCAGTCTGCAGGATGTCAGCTGTCAGCTGTAGACTTGAGCCTCAACCTGACTACAACCCATCAATTCTTACACTTTGGTTTCATCAGGACTGTCATTACAGAGGCAGCGACAGCAGCTGTACTCGGTCGTGCTCGTATAATTATGCCCCTGAATGACATCCCTCTCTGTTGTTGCCTTCTTCACTGCATCACCCCGTTCTGCTGTAGCAGAAGTAAAACTATAACTAAATATACTGAAAGAAAACGATGCAGAAAGATTGAAATGCTGTTCTGTATGCTGCAGTGTCCAAAAAGCATAAAAGAGAATGAATACCTCCAGTCAACTGCCTCTGGCAGTCAGTCTGATCTTTTCAACAGACGTATTAAGTAATAACATAGAAATGCTTTGTTACTGTACTCCACTGTGTTGTTTTTTCTTATATGAATTAAACACAAGTATTATTCTATATCAGTATTTCACTACATTTGTGAACTACAGTAAATCTTCGGAAACATTCAGTTTGTGCATGGCTGTCAAGGGACACATATTGTGTGTCTGTGGTTTCACTGTGTGTGTGTGTGTGTGTGTGTGTGTGTGTCTGCGTTTTATTGTATCAGTTGAGTCATAGCGGAAAGCACTTATTTATTTATTTAGTTTTACTTTACTCTGTGGTTAGGTCAGCGCGTGGTCATTGTCTGCTGTGTCGTCCATTCAATCCTTCATTTCTCTTCATGGAGCAGCAGTGACCTTTGTTTTCCAGTGTGTGTGTGTGTGTGTTTGTGAAAATGTGTAATTAATTGTTAGCGGCATATGTTTCTGTCTCACAGTGTGCAGGAGGTTAAGCAAGTGTCAGCAGAGTCGATATCGACTCCTCATTACTCTTAGCCTGCGAACGACTCAGATTTTTCACCCTGCTGCTTAGACATGAAGTGGTAAATGGTTTGTGTGTTTGCAGCATGTCAGAGTTCCTGGCCAAATCAGACGAGTATGTGTACAAACTGGCGGACAATCTTCTGGACGCAATGACGAATGGAGAGCATTCAAAAACCCTGAAGGACGCTCAGACAGTAAGCACCTGCTGTGATGTCTTTACTACTTTATTTTAGCAGCACAGGACAGAAACAAAAGAGTGTCAAATGACTGAATGGGTTGTTTTATTTTTTTCCAAGCAGGTGGAAGAGCCAGCAAATACACAAGAAGACAAGGATGACATGGAGGTGAGAGATGAAAAAATCTAGAGCTAAATTCCAGATCCAAACCGGCTCAGTCCCCCAGTGATAAACAGCTTCTGTACTTTTATGTCTCGCATTACAGTGGAAATGGAAATGATATCAAGTTCATAATGAGAAATGTCAGCGTGCGCTATGTAACACAAAACCGCAGCCATTCACCCTCACGAGTGCTTGTGATGCGATGTTGTGAGCTCCCGCCGCGCCGTTGTTCGGTGCAGAGCACGTGTTCTTGCGCTACACCTCGTGTCTGGATACTTTTCATTTCATTTTGTCATCATAGATGGCCTTTGCAGATGGTTGTTACATCAACCAGCTGTGTCAACATAGCAGGGGCCTGCCTGTAGCTGCGATCCATCCACGCATGGAAAGAACATTTCCCCTTTAAACACAGCGGTGCTACTCGCTCAAGGCCCCGCTTTTTTGGAGAGGCCTGTGTTTTCTTTCAGTGCCCGCTGGCTGCACGGCTGAATCGCTCCTCAGAGCAGCGGAGGAAACCGAAGTCGAGGCCCCTCCATCAGGCACACAGCAACCCTCTGTCCTGGCTGTTTGCTGTTCTTGGCCGCTCTCCAGTTTACTCTCATCCCCTGCTCGGGTGTTGCAGCTTTTCATTACGTTTGATTTTATTGGAGCGAAGAAGCGGCGTGACTAAAGAGGCTTCAAAAGGCCTAGATGTTCCGTCCGAGCGTCAGCTGTCTAGTGTGGAATGTGTTTTTCTAATCTGACTAAACACGTTGTTCTCTACCCCCCCTCATCTCTTGTAGGTAGCTGAACCCGAAGCAACCAGCTGCAACAGGCTCGACTTCCTGCGTCCCGCTGCAGGCCTGCAGGAGGCTGAGGAGCTGTCTGGGGGTAAAACTGCCAACAAATTTAGTTGGTTACAGATTTAGCAAAATTTGAAGTGATCTTTTTGGGTACTCTTGTTATAACTTGATTGCATAGCCGACAGAAAATGAGTAGAGAAAAAAATGGTGATAAACATGCAGCAAAAACTCCAGCCAGACACAAACCAGATGTTGTGTTTGATGGCCCACACCCTAACCCCTTCAATTAATCTATCAATCATTCTGTCAATTAGTCAACCGTTTAGAAAACAGTTAAGTTAAACTTTCCTGAAGCACAAAGTGACAACTTTAAATTTCTTTTTTTCTCGCCAACAGTCCAAAACCCCCAAAATGTTTAACTTAGAATGACATTAAACACAGAAAATCAGTTTCATGTTTGGCATCTTTGCTTTAACAAAGATTTTTCAGCAAGATTTTCGATTGTTGCAGTTGTAGTTACGTTGCATATCCAAATAGTCTTGTAGTTTTGCATTAGAGCGTAAACCAGCCTCTCATAGATAAAAATATACAAGAGTGGAGGGAAAGCATGCGCACATCGACTGGCTCGTTGCGTCCTCAGTTTAGAATCTGACAGTAAAACCAAAACAACTCCACAATAATTAACTTTTTAATGAAACATCACAAATTTGACCGACAAGCAGGACACTGATATCTAGATGTTGTCTGTGCTTTTTGTGTCTCAAAGGAAACAAAGTAATTCCTAATAACACTTAACTATAATGCCATTTCTATTGAAGTAATAACAAAAAAGAAAGCTCTCATCGGAAGCAGTTAGATGGGCCATTTAGCACTCAGCATGCCATTATCTGTCCTCTTAAATCCTTCTAACAGCCCAAAGTCCCCCCCCCCCCTCTCTCCCAGCACTCTGATATTAATGAAGCAAAAAAAGAGAAAACCAGTCTGAGTCAGGGTCTATAAAGAATGAATGTGAGAGGAAGTACCAACTGTGTGTATGTGTATGTGTATGTGTATGTGTATGTGTGTGTGTGTGTGTGTGTGTGTGGTCTTTCTCTCTCCCATCATAGAGGCCCTGCACATCCAGCAGAAACTGGACGAGACTACAAAGCTGCTGCGTGACTTGCAGGAAGCACAGAAGGAGCGTCTGAGTGCCAAGCAGCCACCTAACATGATCTGCTTGCTGGCCCCGACTACCAAAGAGCTGGATCTGGGTAAGAAGCCCCTATGCATGGCCCCCTTTGTCCCCTCCACCACCACCACTCCTCCCCCCACTGAAGTCGTGGCCAGCTGTAGACCTCTTAACAACACTTCATTTACTTCATTTTTATTTAGTTAGTACACAGATGTGGGTTTTCTTCTAGCTTTCAGCAACATTGAGGATTCTGTACTAGGAAAAACTAGCATGAGAGCAGTAAAGGGGTATTTAAAAAAAAAAAAAAAGTCACATAATTACTATAAAAGCTATGATCTGAAGCTACTTGTCTGCCTACCTATGATTGACCCCAGCTGCCTCTTTGAATGGAATTATCCTCTCCTCTGGGAATAAAAGAAGACAAACTCATATAATTTCCTGTTGTCTTGATCACATTTCCTCTGGACTCCTCTCGTCTGCAGCTGAGAAGGTGACAGGGAACTTGGCCGCGCTGACTAGCCAAGTGGCCCCATGTGACGTCAGCAGCGTCTACGGCATCAGGAAGGCCATGGGCGTCGCTCTACCTCCTGAGCCCTTTATAGACCTCACCACAGGTAAACCACCTGACTGCACCAACAGCTTAACCTCTGACATCTAGAGAGCAGTATGGAAAAGACATGTTAGAGTTATGAAATGAACTAAATATACTAACATGCCTGTATTACATAAAACGACAAATGTTTTTCCTGAAATCTACTTGGGATGTCAAGTTCTAAATAAACTTTACAAATATTGTACAATTCAACAAGAGGATAGCACATCTAATATTAATACTTCTGCTTTTTTCAGTTCAGGAGATGGTTGAACCAATGGAGACCTTGTCATGTTGTCAGGATGCAGTTCCTGTTGCGGCTGTATAATGAAACTCCAACCACCCACTCAGTTTGATAACATAAGTTTTGTACAAAAGGTGCTTTTGTGTGACATTTGTATGCATTTCAATAAATAAACCTCTTTTTAAAAAAAAAAAAAACAAACAAAAAAAAACCTTGGCTGTTGTGAATCATAGAAAGGCAAACCACAGACTTAGGAAAACATTTATTACATTCTTTAACTGTACAAAATTCAATGTCACATTTGTTCACATAAAGGCCAATGTATTATGTAACCACAGTTACAGACAAGATGATGGTCATGGTAAGGCCACAAGACTAATCAAGTTTTCAGAGGCACAGAGAATGATCCAGATCAATTCAGGTGATTACCTGAATTGGAGTCAGAAAAAAAAAACATTCACAGCAGGCAGGATGTTGGATCACACACACACACACACACAGACATAAGGGCACCAAGGAGAGCTTCACCGGTTTCCCCCTTCATTGCAGCATATATGCAGACAGGCAGATGAAGACATGATAATTGATTTCTTGTCTGAGCAGAATAAGGAAACAGATGGCATAGACACAGCACATGGATTTATGTATTTCCTCCTGAAACGAAGCAAATATCTTGTATATGTATTATTAAATGGTTGTTACTATGGCCAAACTGCACAGCTGGAACCTAAAAGATATATTTATTAAAAAAAAAAAAAAGTTGTGACACTAGAACCTAAACTTCTGGAGCTCTAATGATTATCAGACATGTTTTATTTGTGTGACAATATATTAACTTTTAATTATTTGAATTTGGCAGGAAGTGAAACTACTTTTTGATATCTGAAGATGCCCCAAAGTGTTCTCCTGTTTAGTCTGTTTGTGACATTGAAACAGCTCCACATGTGTCTTGCTCATTACACAGTAACAGAGCAACCTCTTCTCAAACAGGAAAACCAGATGGGTTTCAAAAATCTGATCCAAACAGAATCCATCGTTTTGTCTTTTAAAGGACACGAGAGGTCTTCAAAAAATGACGCGGTTGTATTTGGCATTAGTACGACACACGTTTTTCTATCACAAACAACATCTAAGTTAAAAGACAGAGGGGAAAAGAAAAGTACAAAAGTGAGAGATCACTGGACAGATATGTGTTGGTGAATAGAAAAAGATGTCGATTGTACGCATTGATCATCCCTCAAAAAACGCCACAAGCCACATCCTGATCTGTCCCAAGTACAAAAGTGTTGATCCGATGTGACATCCACATGGCAGCAAGACAGCAGTTCCCCTCAATATTATTCATTCAGCAACATCACAGGAGGAGCACAGCTGGATTCCAGTCAGGTCTGTCTCAACGCTTGTGACGTGCAGGAGTCTGTAAACTCTTGACTTGTGTACACGAGTCTCTCTCTCTATCTCTCTCTCTCTCCAGACTTTGTTGGGTATGGCCGTCTGGCCTCAGCTCAGCCCCATGCCTTGCTGCTTGTTCATGTCGGTACACACAAAGAAGGTTTTCAGCTCCCCTTTCCCCTTGACGTTGATTAATCCTCGACAATCGCACGAGTAGCCCAGCTTGTGCAGCACGTCGGATGTTTCCTCTGTAACCTGGAAATAAAACACGGAGGATGTAACTCACACCTGCAGCTGATTAGACTCCATCATAAAAGACATTGTCCCAAAATCTGCTGTGAGACCATCCTTGTGGCAAAAGCAACACCTGACTTTCCTTAATGAATACATGTATCAATACAACTTCAATATGGCAGCATAATCGCTATGGTAATATTACAGTTTGGGAATAATGCTATTATATCATAAGCTGAACTGATTTAACTCAAGTTAAAGCATCATTTGCTTTGAATCCACAGAGCAATAAAGTGCTACTGCATGGAAACAAAACATTAAAATGTTCATTACATGAGACGTTCCCTTCACTGTCAAAAGGATGGGAATAGATTTTTTTCTGTCACTCTTGAGGCAGATAAAGAAAATCTAATCTGGACCAGAGTTAGAAATTGGATCTTTGTAAATCCAGCTGCGATTGTGTTGAGATTTGCAGTGACTGTGTGAGAAGTGACATGTGGATGTTTGACCTTTGAGAACACCACATGACATATTGCTGTTTGCTTTGGTCAGACTGTGCTGAATGTACCTGGATCTTGCCAAGCTCCCCGGTGCTTTCCATCCTGCTGGCCACATTGACTGTGTTGCCCCAGATGTCATACTGAGGTTTCCTCGCACCAATCACTCCGGCTATCACAGGGCCATGATTAATGCCTGTGGAAAAAAACCCCAACAAAGACACACAATTCAGGTTTAAACTGAAAAGAAATACAAAGAAAAGTGAGTTCCATCCTTGTATGCATCCCTTGTATCCATCCCAATTCACTGCATCTATCAGAGAAATTTTCATGTTAAAATTAGTTAATCACATTAAACTAGACAGAGATTCTTTGGATTTGTTTCAATTAAATTAGAGTATAAATAAAAGACATCAGCTCCTTGAGAATATTTAGATGTTCAATACATTTTAAAAAGAGCGTATTTTAGAGGAGTTTGTTTTCTCTCAGTTGGCAAGGTTTAATTATACCTTGAGTTTTAGTGCAAACTCTTCCAACAAACTGTTCCCACCTGGTGCTGAGTCAACCGCAGAATAGTCAAACACTTCATGAAATTTGTATGTATATGAGAATATACTATTATTATTATATATACTATATTATTAAGATCGCCTCCAGACATGTTTTCAGATGTATTTAAAATACTCCACTTTGAATAATAATTTGTGTCTGATAAGGTTTTTCCACAAAAAAACTCAGTTATCGTGTTTAAATCCTTAAAATTACATCTATTTCTTCTTCCTCATTAGAAATTCTATAAATTATAAATATGCAAATAGATTTCATTTATGAAGTTGAACAGCTGGACTCAAGATGTCTCCTACTTGTCGTGTAAAGTCGACACGCTGGAAGCTTCAAGTTTCCACATCACACTTGTGTGAGTTGGATATTGGACCAAACTATTTATGATGTCACAAATCCTGCTCATAGGCCAACCTCTTAAAATGACATGTTCAGTGAGCTCAGAGAAACTTTCCACTTCCTGCAGATGAACGTGAAAACAAACTCTACACAGTGAAGCTCAAACATCCAACTGTAGGAACACTCAAACACATTTTTGAGTGGACGGGGGACTTTAAAGGCTGATGATTGAGAGGTTTTAATCAAATACAACAAGAAACATAAGAAAAGCTTCTAAACACTTTAATAGCTTTTCGATAAACATATATTTTGAGAGTTAGTGGATTTTGTTTCAGTCACAAAGTGTTCTGACACAACTGCTGATAAGAACTTTCCAGTCTGAGCCAAACTCGAGTGTTTACGTCTTTTTATCTCCTAAAAATGTTAATGTTTCAACCAAAACTTTTATCTGAGATGTCTGCTGAGAATCATCTGGCTGAGGATGACTGTGTCAAGACCGCAGACACAACAGACAGGGGTGAATTGTGAATCTGTCTCACTGACTAGTATGACATCAGAATACAGGGCAGGCTTATACCAACCATTCACGTTAGGCGGATACTGTGTTGCCAATAATACTGTATACAGCAAATTTCTGTTAAAGATTACATTAGTGTTTAAAGATGGTTTCACAAAGTTAAGAAGATCCTGAGTGCAACATGACAGCTAAATAATCAACTGTCAGTAAACGCGTCTGCTCTCATTGCAAGAACAGTAAATAAGTGCCAGTCATGCACAGCGTAACCAGGGAAACCCGCTGGGTTATTGTGTCAGCACTAACAGAGTTGGATACAGTACAGTATTCAGTCAATGAAAGTTCGACGCTGAAGCTGCCAAGCGGCCGAGCGCACTCACCCACACGAAGCCTGAAGCTATTGAAGGAATGTCTGTTGATGCCATCCAACTTGCCAATCAGAGCGATGGCAAACTCCACCATGATCCCGATCTGGGCCTGCTGCCTCTCCCGATCCTGAGAGAACATGTCATTCAACAACTTCATTACGAATGCTTCCTGTTTTATGACACGTCAACAAGTGACTGCTGTTGCAAAATTGCCGGATGTGTTTGGTATTTTTGGTGGTAAAAGCACGATTTAATAGATGTGATACGTTTTTAAAACATGTATCCACAGCACAGTATACAGTTAACAAAACCGATCTGACCCCAGTCTGACCCTGATGTAAAGCAGTAGCTAGTCCACCTGATTGTTCTCCTGACCGGGCGTCCCACTAAGCCCTGCAGCAGCCATGTAAGTGCTGCCAATTGTCTTGATCTTCTCCACACCGCTGAACTTCGGTTTGGACAGCAGCTGTCGGGTTGGAGAAAAAAAAACACAAAACACAGAAATGATAATGTTAGAACGTCATCATCCTTGTTTACTTCATTTATTTATTTCCGCTACCATTAGAATTTGAGATAATAATACTGTGCTGTTTCAGCCCAATCAGGGTCCATGTGTTCTGCATTTGAAGATGAACATGCAATAATTATATGGGCTTCATTTGGAATCAGCCTTTGTTAGCTGCACATAAACAGTGGGACCTGTGAGACTTGAGGGATGAGGATGAAGGAGAGCTCTTTTTTTTTTTTTTCCCTCTCCTGCTTTGTCTTCCTGACCTCGTCAAAGTCGGCGATGATCTCGTTGAGGAGCCTCAGGCACTCCAGGCCCTCCTTGTTGATATCACACTCCGTGTAAAATTCTTTGAAATCTGGCACCGAGGCGAACATCACACACACACAGTCATAAGACTTGTAGTAGAGGTCCTGTTGGGGGAAACGCAAAATAAAAAAATAAACCCAAAATACAAGAAACACAATAAATAATTTTACCAAGGATGTGACTGGAATTGTTAGGCTTTACTGTACAGACACACCTCAAATACCTGCTGCTAGTTCTGTTGTGTCCATCAATATAGAAGATCAACTTGCAATTCAGCACAAAATTCAATGTCGTATGCAGCACTTTTAAATCATTTCCAAACAAATTACTATATAGTACAACATTAAATGAAGAAATGTGAAATATCCTGACACAAAAATGATGATAATTTCCCTTTTAATGATGGTTAAATTATCACTGATTATGATACAACATGAATTTGTTGTTCTTGCTTCCCTTTATCACAACCATAAACCTGCCCCCCACCACATAATTCCTCATTTAGTAAATACATTGAGTGAAGTCACACCTCATTCTTTTTATTCTCCCCAACAAACAGTGCTGCCACATGCGCTGGCAGCACGTTCTCCAGCAGCAGGCGATTCAGGTTCTCCCTGGTCTCGATCTCATCCTGCTCTGTGTGGTTCTTGTATTTCAGCAGGAAGTCCTGGCGGAAGCAGGACTCGTTCTAGGAAAGAGAAACACAGTGAGGTTGAAGCTGAAAATGAGAGCAACAGGACATGATATGAATGTGACTCCACACTTTTATAATTCAAATCTGTTTTTAACATGTTTTCAGTTTATCTGTTGTGTTGGGATAAACATGGGAAATAAATAAAATGAAGAGAAAAAGAGAGAGAGATAGAGTGATTACCTGTTGTGAGATGATGAACACAGTGACCAGGAACAGGGTGATGTAGATGCAGCTCATCACCTGGGGGTGTTTCACCAGGCCAATCCATTTCAGGGTGGCATCATCTACTGTGCTGTAGAACAAACAACAACATCCATGTCTCGTCTTCACTTTCATTTACATATTTCATACTTGGTTACTGTATGTAAACAGAAGTTAATACCCGTAATATGTCTTGACCACCAGAACTCCCATTGTGCCATTATTTCACCCATTAACTACAGTATATTATTTTAAGATGACACTAACTAAACAATTGCCAGTTGCAATTATTTTGGATCAAGTTAAGCAGAGGATGCATGGAATCTAAGGAAATGACTAATACCTAATAATATCTAATATCTAATAATTACTTGATAGGATTATAATTATAATTCCTCAGCTTGATGATTTACTGTCAACATTCAGTCCTACCTGCTGCAGTTTAATCTGACGTCTGCTAGACTCTGATTACAGAGGAATTTTCCGTAGCACACGAAGAGATCCTTCTTGGCGTGGAGGATGATGATGTAGTACACTGTGGAGGCTATGGTGAGGAAGAGCACTTTGAGCTCAAAGCTCACCCGCAGGAAGACTCCACATGCAATGAGTGATAGGATACAGCAGTACACAGAGTACTGAGGGAGAGAAAGAGGGAACAGGTGGAATTAGACCTGAGACAAATAACATTGACATTCACTGTCCGGAGATTTGTAGATTTATTGGTAACAAGATTGTAATACGATAAGTTAAGTTTATTTAACCTTTATAAGCAGTAAATGAAAAATTAATAAGTATCGGTATGCAACAACTGAATTGTGATTTTAATACTGTCATACTGTGGACTGGCAGTTATTTGTTGCAGCTCCAGTCACCCAGTAATCCCCTAAATTCATCTAGCAGGGCCTGCATCCAACATATGAAACATTTTGATGAGGTGTCTGATGTTTGGTTCATGCACTGTATCCTTTTGGCATTGTTGCAACTCTCCAGTCATTGTGATGCATTAATCATCCCTCCTGGCACCCACAATCATGTATTCTTTGACACTCCATTAAACACATGCCAGAACTATTTACAAATACCTATTAATCCAGTTTGATATGAATAAACATTAAATATTGCTGTTCTAATAGAATGTTTAGCAAATCCATCACTCACAGGCAGGTAGAAGAGACCTTCCTCAGTCAAGACGTTTTTCGAACAATTTTTGTCATACCATTCATCTTCTGTGTGTTGTGTCTGGAAGGGGCACTGCGGAGGGGATAAACAAGATTTGACTGACAAGCAGCCACTGGACAGTGCACTTGAGTGCAGCTATGAAGTGTAGCATAGCTAGAAATAGCAGGGTGTGTAATGTCCCTCTTACCAGGTTGAACACTGCCAAGATAATGATGGCCGCAGCCGTTATGGTGGCCAGAGGGAGGCGCACACACGGTCGCTTCACCACTGCCTCCGACACAGCTGGTAACCACTGACACCTCGACAGCTTCTCTGGAAACAGGCGCTGCGAGACGAGGAGAAAGAAGAGGAAAGATGGAATCAAACAGGTATGAGGAGCATGTGACTTTTACACATCCATCTACTAGACATCATGTGAGTGACTTTGCGCTGGCTATTTCCAGTGAAGGAATCTGTCTGAGAGGAGGAAACACTGCCAATCAAGGACTAAATGTCAGGTGTAGGTTAGCTATTGAAAGCTACAGCACAGTGAATGAGGACATAGCTTCCATGACATGTTTCCATTCGCACACTGGCTAATTCTGGCATAGTGAAACACATACTGTATGTACACAAGTGCACAAACACATGTATTCACCCTTTCCTTTATTCATTTCCCAAGCACTTCCTTATTGTAACACACATGTTTTTGACCAATGAATCTTTTGTTGTTTAATTTTCTGTTGAAATAAAACACCTTTATTCTACTGCCACAGGCCTCTGCATATTAATAGATGATCACTATAAAACATTACATCATCGTGTTTGCCATTAATAATTTGCAATAATTAAACATGAGAAATATATGGACAAATACATTTTGAAGTACAAATGAGAGAGAGAGAGAAATGGCTGTGTATTGCAAATCACACACCACCTGACCCAGTATGCATGTACTTATTTTGAGATTGAAAATGTATCCTTGACCTTAGAAACAGGAGTTGACACAACAATCTCACCACAAGGTTAGTAGCTGGTCTGGAGCTTTTGATCTTATCTCACAATCTTCTATTTATTTTGTTTTTCATTTAGAAAATCTCATCTGTGCGTTGCTGGTTGGATAACCCGGCCCAAATAACAGAGAGGGAGCTTAAGAAAAGCTACCGACAGATGGTGAGTAAAAATTACATTTTTCCTAAAGGCCTGCTGTATTATGACATTTATCTTGTGTAGCCGTGACACAACAGTAATAAAATCCTCTAATAATAATTCCGCATTTAATTTTCTCTTCTTATACACTAGGAAATTAAATTAATTCAATATAATAGACTAGAATAGAATGAAAAGAATAGACTTAAGTTGAATTGAAACTTTAGGCCACAACACTTGTGAGTCATGCACGTGTAATGTGAGTCAGGTCCAGGCCAGTGTAGTGCATATGGCCTGCCTCTCCCTTTTCCTTTAAACCATCTTTAATATCACCTCATAAAATCAAGTAACAGTGACTCAAAGACTGTTTCCCTCAAAGATCTGCACAAACTCAGAAACTCGATGTCAGAAAACCTATTTCTGATTTGAATATAATGGTATAAAATGAGAGTAACTTGTATTTGTACTGTGACAGTTGTCACTTAGTTGCATAAACAATGACCATTTGGGAAAATTATTCTCAAATTTATGTCTTTTACAACATACAAGATATGTCCAAATTTAAGAATACCTAAGATCATCTGTTAATAGAGGTGTAACCTTAGAGTTTGTCCTATAAACACATTAAAAGCTGCATGTCTGAACACTGAACATGACATCTATTAATCTAAATTTCACTTCTTATGTTAGAAGCATCTCTAAACAGTCATAAATTTCTCAGTTGTCATTATCATCTGGTTTTACTTTGTGTTTTTCTTGTTTTAATCTATTTCCTACTCATATTCTAAGTTGGCTCAGTCACTGAAACTGAAAACGTTCTTTGCTCTCCAACCTTTGATTTTAATACTCAGTCTTAAAGATACAAATTCATTTCTTTCATTATCCTTGTCATATCTCATATTTGACTATTCATCAACTTTAATCTTCTCTCTGCCTTCATTATACAGCATATAACAGGACTGTTTACATCCTTGGTCAATATCACTAAAACATCAAGTAATTACAAACAGAGTTGCTGCACACTTTTTGACCTCAGCAGAGAAAACTACATATGATTTCAACAGCAGAATAGATGCACATGACAGCAGAGCTTTATGTTGGAAATCAACTTGACAATATTAATGGGGATATTTTTGTATCTCCATATAAAAATCATATGTAAAATCCTATTAAGTAATCAAATTAATGGCCACTGTTGTGCTTTACATTAGATAAAATTCTTTCTATAAAATTCTTTTTGTTAAAAATAAAAAATATAATTTTAATTTAACATTTAAATTTGAACTGAATCACTAAGGCTGTTCTTGTCTTGCACTCAAAGAATAGACTGTAGTTAATTCTCCACATTAAGACACATGCATGTTATAGTAGATCTACCTTTCATTCACTTTAACGCTCCATTAAATCTGTAAACTCCAGCTAAGTAGTTGGCGAAATAAAAGTCTGCTCCTCTCCTTCATGTCTTATGTCTTAAAAACATTACTATCCAGATTCTAGCAACTATCAGAAATAACAGAGGACTGAGACCTCCTGGCTAACTGTCTGTAAGTTAGCATCATTTGTACTGGTTCGTGTACTTCTTTAATCCTGTTAGCTTCATGAGAGCAGATGGCCTGTGCAGAACCAACTGAAACATTACCAGAAAAAGAAAGAGCTGGACTGACTCATGATCGAAGACAAAACCGTATTTAAATGAGTGAAGCCTGTGGGGAGATATTTCAACTGCAACTAGGCATCACCTCAAAATTTCAGACCTGCACCATAATTAAAAATAAGACTTTTTAAGATATTTTATGACCTTAAATTATGAAAATCTAAGTTAAGACTTTTTGCAGGAACCCTGACAAATCCTGACAAATCCTGTCCATTTAATACAATTTTATGTGTTTTTAGACAATATCCAAGAAGAATTAAGCCAATTCATTTGAGAAACAGAATGTTTGACTAAGGTCCACATTTAAGAACAAACTGTAACAAAAGTCAGCACACCCTTCATTAGTGAGATTCCATTCTTTTATGTTTTAATATTTTGTATGTCCGCCTTTGTTTTTGATGGCAGATTCAATCCTCCTGGGCAGGAATGATCTCTCATAAATCTGTGGAGAGATGTTCTGTCATTCTTCACAGATAATTCTTTTCAGCTGCTCTTTGCTGGAGGAGTTTTGTTGCTCTGCCTTCCTCTTTAAAATACTCCAAAGGTGTTCTGTTGGATTCAAGTCAGGGGACATACTTGGCTAGATCATAGTTTTCACTTTTTTCCTCTTTAAAAACTCGTGTGATTTTTGCAGTGTGCTTGGGATCATTGTCATGTTGGAAAATTCATTTCCTGCCAACCTTCTAGAGACTCAGAGTCATCTTTTCATTCAGTATTTGGGTTTACAAACTTGTATTCATAGTTCCATTTATAAATATCATTTCCTCTACAGCTTTTGCACTCATGTATCAGCAACTCCCACCTCCATGTTTCACTGTCGGCACTATGCAGTCACTGTGGTAGTCCTGACCAGGTCCACAACAAACATGCTGGATATCATCTGATCCAAACTAATTTATTTTGGTTTCATCTGACCACACAACATGCTGCATGCTTCATCAGGCTTCTTTTCATGTTCTTTGGCAAAGTTTTGTGAGCATGTTTTCTTTTTGGACATCATCCACAGAGTATGACTTCATGCAATGTCCTTAGAATTGAAACAGCATTTTCCACAGATAATCCGTGTGCCAAGTCAGAAGCACTTGCCCATCTGTTTTTCAATGCAAGGTTGCATGAATAGCAAATTGTGCGTGCCGCCATTTTTTGAGGATGACCAATGCGCCTTCTGTTATTGATAATATGGGTCCTCCTGTATCTCCTCCCCACTGCTACAACTGTGTTTCGGCTTCTGTTCAGTAGCCTAATGAAGATCATGAACCCTCTCTCATCTGTATGAAGTCTCGCAACCTGGTTTCTTGTGGAGCCATGCTGCATTAGACACAACCCAGTCCAAAACTGAGAAAGTTGTGGTGTTCACAGGTTGTTTTATAACCTTGTTCAGGCATTTTCTCTTTATTGGAAGTCACAGGTGTAATCACTTTTGTTTCAGTGGTCACAGGTGGACTCATTTTTGTTGGTTGAGGCCCGTATTTTCAATTTAGTCCATTTTGTTCTTAATTATACATAAGATCAAATACTATACACTCCACCCTAAAATTTGATTGTAAGTTAGTCATATTGCACAGGAGTGTACTCAGTTTTGTTAAATACTGTAAATGTAAATAACATACATAAACTTACCATTTATTGCAGAGAAATTATCACTTTTGGTGTGTGTAATATCAGAGCCCCTGAAATTCCCAAGAACTAGAGGAGCAACTTAATCTCTTGAATATAAAATATGAATGTAAGACTTAACACACTGACCTGCAGGTGACCTGCGAAACAGATGGCCAGGGTCAGCAGCAGGACACAAACCAACACTCCAAATGATGTCCCCAGCATCTGTCGACTGAGAGATAAATAACAAAAAGTATGTCAAAATCAAAATCAGTCTCCCACCTCTCCTTCTCCTGTCAGTATAATCTTCATAGCTTGCTTCTGAAGTAATACTTGACATGTGACAAATGATGCCTCATACATCTCCAGACTCCGTGAGAAAGAAAAAGAGGTATTGTTTCTCCTTCCCAGTTGCAGAGTACGATAATAATGCTCACAACAACTTTGTGATAGATTTTTGACAGTAAATAACAGAGCAAATTCTGGTCATACTCACTTCTGTGTGACAAACATCTGAATCAGAAAGATGCAGAGGAAGATGAAGGTGGCACAGCCAACGTAGTATTTGAACATTGGCAGATCCAGGGCTCGGTACTTCGTGGGGGAGAAACAGAACACAACTGAGCTGCTTGTTTAGCACTGGGATACTTGAATGGAAATGAATGAAGATTTAAAAATATAAATGCTATCAATGATCAGTTTGCAGCTTTGTGTTGAACTAACCTGTTTCTCCAGGTCTTTCCTTGGAAACCACAGAGCTAAACTGCCACTCTCCTCAGACTTAGACCACTGCCTGATTGAGTGAGAAAAAAAGGAAGGAAGCAAGAAAACAACGAAGGAAGGGAGAGAGGGAATAAAAAACAATAAGAAGAATAATAGATAATTGCTCTGACATTTACACTTCCAATATAACAAGTGTAACATCTGCACTCTAAACTGTTTTAAATGGTAAATCAACGGCGGCTCACATAGGGCATGAATAGCTGCAGCACTGCTTTCTCTGGGATCACACTTTCAAAAGCTCTTTGTGATAACAAAACCGACACAATAAGTAACACCTTTGAAAGGTCTGATTTTTCAACTGCAGTCTGTTGCACTTGTGGTGACATTACTATAATAAATAAGTGTGTACTGCCTGGTGCTCCCAGATCATAGTTAATCAAGAAATATGTGGAAAGGTAACTACAATGTATTTATCATTTCTATTTATTATAATCAAAATGATCCGGTACACCAATGATCCATATATTAGCAATTATCAAGTCTTGTAAGTTAAGTTACTATGTAACATCTTATAGTAGTCAAATGCACTCCTGATAAAAAATGAAATATTTTCCATTAAAATAGAGTCTTATTCAGGCTCATATTCAAAAATATATTAAATGCAGCGTCCAATGTAACATTTTTTCCACACTGGCCCATTTGGCCAGTAGATCAGAGTTTTACTGGCCCTTTGTATATTTTCACTGCCCAGCAGCCAAAAAACAAAAATAGCTCTTTTTCCATAATTTTGGTGATTTGTTCATTGTGTACCTAACATGTACAACAGTGAGGTTTTCCCTTTAGATTTGGTTGTTTCCCCTTAGTTATGGATATGTAATGTTGATATATTACACAAATATGCAAAATATAAAATTAGGCACATATTGGATCATTGAATAAATGTTGTATAAATGTAGGTTTTTCCATATTTTGTGTAAAGCCAGAGAGAAGAGAAGATAATTCATGATAATATTTCAGTGAGTATGGATGACCTTGATAATAAATTCTTGTGTCAAGAACTGAGATGATGCTGAGAGATCTGCAGAAATGTACTTGTTAAGATAGAACAATGAGACAAAGAACATATTGGCATTTATTTGTATGTGCGTGTTCACTCCAAGCTCCTTCTGTCTGCAGCCACCTGTCCACTATAGACATGGAGTTGAACTGTAATGAATGAATGAAAAGGAGAAATGCAAAGGAGAAATGCAAAGGAGGAAAATGAAACTGAAATTTACTGTCTCCACAGTTAATCATCTGTTGTTAATTATTTGTGTTCTAGAACATAACCGTCATGAAAAAATCTCAAAATAACGTTTTATTTCTCTCATTTGCTTTGTTCTCACTACCGCCGCTCCCTCTGCTCACTTGACCACTACTGCTTTCTTGCGCTCTCCCTCTTGCCCACTTACACTCGCTCTCTCTCTCTCTTTTTTTTCCCTCTTGTCTTTTTTAAAAATGAATTGGGGAGGTGACGGTAAAGCCTAACTTTACTTTCAACATTATCAAACGAAGAGAAATGTCCTCCCCTCATCCCAAACTGTATACTCATGACTCATGGCCTGGACGGGCCAGTAAGTCCAATCAGCTTTTACTGGCCTTAGGCCATCAGGCCAGCTGTTTTGTCAGACCAAACATGTTCTTGCAACAGATTTGAGTAAAGTTTACTTTGATATATTTCACATAGACATAAAAACTGGGAACCATAATAACTCGACATGATACATTTGTTCCATTTCAAATATTTTACACTTATCCACAAACCACAGTCAGTGATGTCACAGCAAGTGTTTTCCATCAGCGATCAAAACACCTTTTTTATCATCATTGACAGGAATGTAGTGCACCCTGCTTGAAACCACAATCAGTGATATCACAGCAAATGTTTTCCACCACCAATCAAAACACCTACTTTATCACTGACAAGAACGTACTGCACCCTGCTTGAAAATTTCATCCCATAAAAAACTATTTAGCAGAGGTTATCTGCCTTACACCGTTCACTGCTGATTTAACCATTTACCACATTGTCTTCTCTTATTAAATGCACACATAAAATATAATTTGACTGGTTATAAAATTGACCTACTTGCTGCTGAGCTCATCTATGGTGGTAGTCATCTCATTGTGCAGCTCCTCATCAAACTTACTCTTCTGGGACTTGTTCCTGTGCCGGAAAGTACAGAGACAATTAGGAAGAGGCAGATGTACAGACAATGAGACATAAAGGATGACTGGAACAAATGACTGGAAAACCAGATCAGGTCATGCAGGTTACTCAGGTCCAGTTTAGCTGTGCTTGGAAGTAACTCGGTTGATGCCATTCTGAGCATTAGTGGGAAAAGAGAGATTTGGTTTGTGCCTGTGAGAAAGTTATGTAGAGCGGACGCAGAAAAGTGTGTTAGATGATCTCTGTGGGATTCAGCAGGAGTGCTTCTGCCGTGCTTCTGCTTGGAAACTCCCTATTCTATCAGGAAGGAAATACTTGCACAGATGCACAGCCCCAGATACACAGAAGCCCCAGTCAGTGATCAGTGTTAATAGGAGCATGTCAGTCTACTAACAGAAGTGACAGGGTTTCTGATGGCTTTTCAGATCACATGTTGCCCTGTTACAAATAGGTAGCAGTGAGAAACAGTGAGATAAGAATAGCAGTACACCACCACTGCTCAGGTTAGTGTTGGGATAGCAAGGCTCTCCACTAAGGCAGTAGTTCTCATGGGAGAATTTTGGGTGGGGAGTCATATTGTTATATTGGAAATAATATTATAATGTGTTATCTCTTTTTAATAGTTGTGAGAAATGAGTCAATTTAGCCTCTACTGCCACAAATCAATTTATCATTTGAAGCATGCAGATTGTGGGGTATTTATGAGCAATAAATTAAAAAAAAAGGGTGGAAACTCAATGTGAAAGCCAACTATCTTTTGCTTTCACAATTTAAACAAGTGACTATGATCAGGCAATCTTTTTCTTTTTAGGGGTCACATGCCAAAAGATTAAGAACTACTGCACTTAAGGAATGAGGACCTTGCGGACCATGAAGGCCCCACTCACTTATAGCTGCTGAATGGAGGGGTGGGCAAGGAGAACGGCTCTTCTAGAGACTCATCAAAGCTGTCAGGGTCCAACAGTAAGACACAAACACAAATTCATCATAACACAGCAGTGAGGGGTGATAAACACAGGGCCAATGATTATATAAATGTGAAAATCCATCCAAAACAGCCACTGTAGATATATATGCTTGTCAACAGGAGCAGTAATGCTCACTACTGTTCATTTTGACCACAGAGAAAAATATTCAGCTCTGTAATGTCATCAAGCTTGAGTGGGTGAACCTCACTTCACTGTCACTTCAAGCCTCAGACATGTTCACCAGCTGCTGCCTCTGCTATAGTGGATTGTGAATACATGAATGAAATTAACAATTTCCAAGATAAAACAAACCTCCATTCTCACAGAGTGGAATGATTGTGCTTTTAGGCACACACTTATCTCTTCTAATCACATTACTTCAGCCCACACTGGTTGTGTAGGTGAGTCCTGCTCACTAATCAGTAGCTACAATTGAAATATTTGTCCATACACTTACTGCCTGTGCCAAACAGGCAAAGAGAATTAACCATTAGAAGCTATAACCATAATCAATTTGTCTATGCATTATTTGAAGGGGCTCGTCACAGAGCTCAGCACTCCCACCACTCTGCAGGAATGATCGTCAATGCAGCGCAGCTGTACAAAGTAGACCTCAGTGATGACATTTTGTTGGCTTCTGTTTTGTTTGGAGGTTGTGGTTTACTCCTCTGCTTTGTAATGTAACACACTTCCTGAAATTGACTTACTTTCAAATAATATTACATTTTTAAGGAACATTTCACCCTTATGGTATTTATTCTATTTACTTCCTCTGTTATGTTTATTTGTTTAAACTGTGTAAACTTACAAATGACTCACCAATGCAGCATCATTAAAAGCACAGTGATTCATAAATGTTAGTGCAAAGTTTACCAAGCATGGCTAAGCATGTCTAAAGGCCACTTGAAAGATCTATATCAACCAACTGCAACTCAGACCTGAGGGTCAACCTGTATTTCTTTTTATTTCCCTGCTCTGATAGCTGAGACTTACAGATTTGAACATACACCGCAGCATAGGTGGCTTTGAAGATTTGACTACTATAATGCTTTTTTTTTGGGGGGGGGGGGGGGGGGGGGGGGTGACACAATCTGATAATACCAAATATCACAGTATGAACTCAACAAGTAATGCAGATGTTTCCATTTTGACTTTAAAGACAAAAAGGATTATTACAAACACCTCCATTTCTTAAATGTACGTGAGTATAAATAAGAAAATGAACATGCCTGTATTCTCGCTGTAAATCACTCTAGAAAAGACTTGATACTTGCTAAAAATGAACATCAAACATCCATAAATAGGAGAGAAAGTCAAAGAATAGAAGTGTAAGAAAATCTGAGTCAAAAGCAGCATGTTGTGTGTAAACAGTCCTCCTGTGTGACTCTCAAGCCCTGATTACAAACATAAAGCTTATCTAATAGTGACATCATTCCAACAAAATTCCTAAGCTCCCATGAAAAGCATACATCTTACACACTATGATAATCTCTGTGTGCATCACTGAACACTTCCAATAATGAAAAGCCAGTCAGAAAAATAATATCTCTCTAAATGGTTTGATGTACTGTATTACACAATCTTATTAATGAAATGAGCGATGAGCGGTTAAGATCCTGTGAACAGATGGGAAAGCTGACAGAAAGCACTCTTCCATGTTTTCAGCAGTGACCATCAAGATGCTATTGAGCAACAGGGTTGTTACTCAGGCTGACTTCCAGGGTGAATGCGTGTGTGAGCACACTGTATCTTCATTCATGACATGTTTCACTCCCACTCCCCAATTCCTTGAACATAAAAATAGTCACCAAATGTGGATGTGACATCCAGATAGGACTTCTTACCTTTCAGTGATCTTGGAGCCGGGGGCTGTTCGCAGGGGAATGTCCTGAAAAAGACAAACGACCACATTCAGACACTAATACACCCCCCACGTAAGCTCAATTTATCAAACTTTTTTGTTTGTGACATAAATTAACCTCCCACAAGATTATTATGTCAAGTCATTGTGTGTAAGTTACATGTCTAGTAGCTATTTACAGTATTAAGTGAATTTCTGGAAAACTTCATACAGTGTGACTCATTGTAGAAATCCATCTACATGTATGTTTTCAGCATTGATCTTGCATTGCTACTGTAGGTACCTCTCAAACTATGATATTCTAAATTAGTTATTTTAAATCAGAACATTAACTAACACAACTTACAACTTTCTCATATTATATTTGTTGCCAAATTCTTTTAGTATTCAACAGCTCAGAAACTATTCTATGAATATTTTACATAGCTGTTATTTCCTGGATTACTTTACTTAATGAAATGTGAATAATAAACACTGCAAGACCATGCTTTGCAAGTAAGTGTGTACTATGTTATATGTCATTTTGATAACAACTAATAATGATCCAAGAAAGGCAATAATCTGCTCACTTTGCTGCGTGGCTTGCCATTGACAATGGCGTCTGGGGTGAAGCCCTCTCGGTTCTGGAGGTGGGCGAAAGGTTTGACAGCCCCCCAGGATTCCAGGTAGCGGGTCATACGCACAGATGCCCGCATCTTCAGACCATCATTCACCCGAGGTTTAGGCACAGTACGGTTGGTCAGCGATGGATCCTTAGACTTAAGATACACACACACACATTTTATATTACATTTACAGTACAATGAATGCATTTATTTGACACTTTAAGGTATGGTACTCAACTATAGTGAGTACATCAAACTAACTAGACACCAGTCAGGGAGTACATCTTCCACACAAAAACACATACGAGTCTCTGCCCAAAACATGCAAACATGATTAATATGTTTAAAATGATTTTTCTCATAACATGCTTCATCATCATACCAGCAATCATTTGTAACAGTAGGTGTCAATAGATAGACACTCAACGGGAGCTCTTGCAACAAGCTGCCATCCAGCACGGCGCCATCTTGCCATTGTCAAGTATTTTCAAATGCTAAATATTTCTAACTATCTACAACATCATGCATTTTCCGGCAGAGAACTCACTCTTGGGTCAATGACTAGGTAGGTTTGGACATTGAGCTCTTTTAGGTATGGGTCCCTGAGGTGGCCATCACCCTTTTCCACTTCATAAGCCTTGTTCAGGTGCTTCAGAGTAGCCTCTGTGATGTGGACACGTCTGAGTGAGTGAAGGAAAGAGCAGGAGAAACAATGAAATACTTGGCATGTGTAATACCCTTTTCAAATACTGGATGGAGCTCAGCATTTTAATTCAGTTTAATTATAACAAAGTTGTTACTACACAGTAATTGTAACTTAATGTTGATGCAAATCAATCATTGTAATGACAATTTTTCTTTCATCAATGTAATTGAAATCTTTTATTGTGAAGGTTTGATATATTAACACTTAAATCCAAAACAAGATGCCACCCTTTAAAAAGGAACATTTACAATGACAAAATGCTATGAAAATACTACAAAATATTATTGAGTATGAAGGATTATGTTTATGTAATTCAGTTTATGCAACTAAATTTTCACAGAAAGTGAAAGTGAAATGTTTCCAACTTGGATTACATGACAGCTGCTGCTAAATATACATAAATAAAAGCAATGAAAATCAGATAACTTGTTACATGATAATTCATGATTCAGCATTTGCTCAATATTATAAATTATGATGTTTCATGGTAATATTAACCTCAGGAAGCCTCAGATTGTGTAAGGCATCATGATAATATGACACAAAAATGTGTATAAAGGGCTATGAAACTCATATTACAGAAGTAGGACCACCTACCCTGCAAGTCCTCCTGACTCCATGTGATTGGCCAGAGTGACGTCATGTGACCACACATCAAACTGCCACTTTCGAAGGCCAATCACACCACAGAGCACATTGCCTGAGTGTACACCGACTCTCATGTTGATATCCACCCCTGTGGCCTCCCGTACCTGCCTGAGGGAGTTTCACAGAAATGCTAAAGCTCTTTGTAGTTGAAACCAGGTCGTCTCTGTATGCAGACAGCAATCCTTTAATACACATAAACAGTCGTTTTCTGTGGCAGATGAAATTACATAAAAGTCTAACATCCTTTTCATATGTTGTCTGTGTCTGTGAATAGCAAAACTGTTTCTCTGTACCAATGTCAATAAAAACCCACTAATTCTTACTGAGTTATGGGTTTGTCTCATCATTTTATCCTTTCAGTCCTTGGCAGAGCATCAGAGTCCTTTTCTAAACACCTGGTTAAGCAATATCTTCCCCTAGAGCAGTTTTTCCTACTGTTGTAATGCATTGTTAAAAATAGCATGTCATTTCCGACATACGTGATATTAGGCATTTTAAATTGTCGAGTAACTGAGAACAACCCACCCTACAGTCCACCCTTACATATACACAGTATATGTTTCAGTCAGGTTATAGCACTCTGGTTTGCACAAACTCACTTGATGGCCTCACACATGTCCAGGCCCATTTTGACACAGTTCTTAGCGTGTTTAGGCAAAGAAACCGGCAGCCCTGATACACAGTAGTAGCAATCACCAAGGATTTTGATTCTCATACACTCATTTTCCTAAAAGAAAAGAAACAGAACAAAGGACAAAGGTTTCATTCAACCAGGAAAACTTCAAACGTAGGTGGAGCAAATAGACAGGATATAAGGATGCACATGCCAGTATGGGAGCTGCTAAATACAACCCCAAACTTGTCCTGCGGGGGTTTAAGTGCCTTGGTCATGTCTTTATAAGAAGAGAAAGTTTCCTTGTTCAGATGCCTGGCCAGATTTTCCCAGCTAGTATGAGGTTTAGTAGCAATCTTCCTGCCACAACATAATTTACTCTAATTCCAGATACATTATATCATTAGATAATTGCTCTTAAAGAGGCAAACTGTCAACTGCATGTTGCATAATTTCATAAATAAAGTCTTAATGATAACTCACCTTGGCAATTTGGTCAAACTTGCCAAACAATTCATTAAGCATAATGACAAGCTCCTTGGGAGAACAGTCACTGGCCAACTGGGTGAAGCCAACAATATCTGCATATAGGATACTGGAAGAAAGAAATGTTACCATGAAAACTCAACACATACACAAACAGAAACAATGTCTATGCAATGTCACAAGTGTTCATCTGTAATGCCTTGTTCAAGCTACTAACAAGAACAGTATTTATTTTCTGTTCAGTTGTCAGCATTTACTAGTGAATGATGACCATGTGAAGGCCAATATCTGGCATTGAATACAACACGATCACATGATATTTCCCAACTGATAAGAACCATCTGAGCACACTGTTAAACAATTTGGATAAAAAAGGGGGATAATGGGGCCCGCAGAGTTTACATGTGTCCTCCAAAAATTTTTTTTTTTTTAAAATGCATGTCTCTGTGTCTCTGCACTGCCTTGTCAACCTGTTATGGCCCCTGAATTAGGACAAAGCTTTTCAGGCAAAAAAAGCACCTGACCCACCTTCCATTAACTTCCAGTAGACACAATCAGTGACTGATTAAAAGGCCTGTCTGGTTTAATGCTGAATCAGAGCCTCGGCGTCTTTAAAACTGCCAGTCAGCAGATCACAACAGGAAGAACACTGATATCTCATCTGACCTGTGAAAGACCCCAACGGCGCTAGAAAAAGCCCAAACCACACAGAGCATCTGACCTGCCTCTCTCTGTCTTAGCACAGCTGATTATCAACAGAGCAATACATGTAGAGTAGACTGTTGCAAGGACTGAAGTTATGATTAGCCATGTCACATCTTGCCAGGGATGATTACTAAAACACTAGCTGGTTAAAAGTTGCAGCCTAGCCTGGGTACAAATGCCCATCAGCTGACCAGCAGAAGAACACAGATTCTGCAGCACCTGACCTGACTTGCTCCATTGACTGACTTGAATGAAAATGGCCAGGTGCTTCACGAGACAGACAACACAGCTATAATGAACAGTCTGACTGGGGTAATTATAGGGATAGGTCAGGGATGCAGCCTATCATTCAACACCTTCTCTCTCTCTCTTCTCCCCCTCCCTCTTTCTCTCTCAACCCAACCGGATCAAGGCAGATGGCTGCCCACCTAGAGTCTGGTTCCGCTTGAGGTTTCTTCCTGTTAAAGGGACTTTTTCCTTGCCGCTGTCGCCAAGTGCTTGCTCATGGGGGAATTGTTGGGTCTCTGTAAATAATACTGTAAAGAGTCTAGACCTGCTCTCCTGAGATTACTTCTGTTATGATTTGGAGCTATATAAATAAAACGGACTTGACTTGAACTTCTTACTGTGCCATTGCAATCACCTCTTGATTAGTAAAAAGCACCTCATCAGAACTGAAATTACTCTTTAAAATAAATGTGCCAATAGTGGAAAAGGAGAAGGTGCAATTGAGCTTTTCTCCAGATTACTCTTAATGGTCTTAAGAAACAGTACAATGCAAGTCCTTTATTGAGGTATGGCAACAACTGTGTCTTGCCTGCATTTATTGGAAAAAATGAGCTGGTGAGCCATCTGCCAAAGTTCACTTTAAGCTGACCCAATACCTGTCAGCACTTACTAAATTAATGAAACCCTCATAAAACAAAGAGCTCTAACTGGGTCACTGCTCTGAAAACAAACAGACATACTAATCTCCATCGTTACCAGAAGCGGCCAGGAAAATCAGCTTTTATGCCTGGTTTATGTTTTATAAAGTGATGTACAAAGAAAGCTTAAATATAAGTGTCCCTGAGAGAGACCGGTACTTTATAATACTGAGAATATTAACATACAAAGTAGACAGAGAGGAAAATAAAGAAGTCAGCTAAACTTAGTTTTTAAAGGAACGAAAGCAAGATTTTAAAAAAAGTTCTTCTCCTCTCTGATTACAGATGAGATTTCTTTAAATTAACATGTAAGATACATGGTTTTCATCAGCCTGTCATACTAATGATAAATCATGACCTGTCTCAAGGAATTTTTCAAAACTTTTATTTTTTTTCTGGGATAATAAACTGTCTGCTGTTACCAACTATTAGCAGAGCAGGTTAAAGTTAAAGATGCTTTAATTGTCACTTACTAAACCTCAGATTTTCACAGATTAAGTGATGCTATACAAAGAAAAAAAAACATGCAGAAGGGCCTCTGAAAGTCTTCAAAAGGTCTTGATGGTGGATCAATAAGACAAGCTATTTAACCTTCACTTTAAGAGCTTCTATTCCAAAAGGTGCTCCTTTACGACAAGGGCTCATTAGTGATAATTAAATCTGAACTCTATGGCTTTGCCTCTATTTCAAGGTGGCTTGTGGTTTTACCTGACATTTTCGTGCCTCTTGACATAGAGGCTGTGGAAGTTGTTATCTTTGACCAGTCGCTGTTGTTCTTCTTTGTCCTTACAGTCTTGCAACCGTTCCATGATTGCCAGCTTCATCTTCATGGAGATGTAGACTGGCAGCACAGACTGCAACAGGTTCTCCTGCAACCGCACACACACACACACACACACACACACACACACACACACACACACACACAATGAGTTACATAACTCGTCTGCTGCAGTTTAGGGAATCGTGGAAATTAAGTTTATTTGATGGTTGCACTCAGTTTACAGTGATGAGCAGTAAAGCCCTGAAATGAAAAAGGTCTACTCGGGCACAGCCAGAATAAATACACACAGAGTATACAAGCATGGTTACAAGCAAACAAGCTCAGACTCTCAGTAACCATCAACATCTCACTCTTTAATATCCAGCTATCAATGTTTGTCTAATCAAGCATTTATCAGAGCACCTTCCACCTTTCATTAAATTCCTTAATTAAGTGAAGGAATTAACATTTTTTAAAAGTCACCTGCCTATTGCAACTTCAATTGTAGTCACCAATCTGTACCTGTAGTGGCACTATATTCATTGGTATTCATAGCAGGAGTGGTTTATGAAATGAACCAGCATGTTCATACATGTTTAAAAGTGAAGTGGCACCAAATAAATTCAAACAAAATATCAGAATGGTACTAGCATAGTGAAATTATAGTAAAACAGTGCCAGTATGAGAATGCTAATGTGTTAATGCAGTAAAAATAACACATGTGAAGAGGTGGCTTCTCAAGAAATGTTCAATCTCTCTTCATACCATCAGAGGAGTGTCATCTGACTACACTGGCCGAGTCAAGGCTTGTTAGGTTTACCGCCACAAATTTACCGCTTTTTAGCTAATGCATGCACCGCAAAGTGCTTTGCATTGCTCAAGTGGATGTAAATAGAGATGAATATATGAGAGAACAAACATATGACAAATTTAGAGATATGAGACCAGAGTGGAGTGAGTGTATATGTGTACCAAGGAGAGATCTTTGTGTGCGTTTCTGTGTGTATGAATAAATTAATTTAGACTCACAGATTTGTGAGTATACTGTATTTTGCTCAAGTATTCAGCTCCTTTGACTTATTCCACATTTCGTAGTGTTGCAAAATGAATTAAAAAGAGATTAGACTGAATCGTCTGACAAAAATACAAATGTGCTTTTAGAACTTGCTCTATCTATTGGTCCCATTGTTCTCTTCTGCAAGTAAATTAAACAGAAAATACTCCCCCAACAACTGGCATGATGCAACCATTACTATATTTCATGGTATGCAAAATGTGTTATATGCGTAATGACTTTGCATTACAGCAAGAGTTCAGATTGCATCAGACCATGTATCATGTCAGAATTTTCCATGGTGCTTTTTTGCGAAAGCCAAGTGTGCTGTCACAAGCCCTTTATTTCCCTGGAGTGTTTCTGGACACTCTCCAGGTTGTAAAGACATCTCAAGGACTATAAAGAATTAAACTGCACCTTAACTTAATTTGGAGTGTTATTGCAAAGAGGTGAATATGTTTTGACTGAAAACATTCCAGCTTTTCACTCTTGATTAATTTTAAAAAACATATAAAAAATAAATAAATAAATACAGAAATGGAAATTGACATTTGGAGTTAGTGTGTATATAAAACAAAAGCTAAATCATCAAAATTGAGTCCATTTTTAATTCAGGTTTTAACAGGTCAACAGGGTTAAATACTCAGCTAAGGCAATGGTATTTTGTGAGCATGTGCGCCTCTGTCTGTGTGTGTGTGTGTGTGTGTGAACTTGCTCCTCACTGCTGCAACCTGAACTGCTACCATTCAGTCTGGATGACCTCTTCCAGGGTTCAAAGGACCCTTTTAGTTTCCCACTGACTCTTAAAACATGAAAACTCACTAAAGTGGCCTTTGTATACATGTGTGCAAACAGATCACATGAAATAACGCTGCTGTAAACGCTATTCATTACACTTCATCTGTTTAATAGATTACTTATGTATATTACACATCTTAAACATGGAAATGTGTTGTCACTGAATTCATGCAGTGACATGCATTTACTTTGATTTATGGGAAAGCGGTAAGTGTAGAAGAGTCAATAGCGCTTCAGAGAATTTCATTAGTGTTGGTTTCAAAGGGGAGTGTTAACATCACACAGTTTAAATGTCATTTTTGACGTCCTTCACACCCTGCCAAGAAACATTTCAGGGGGAACACACTGGGCTTCTCTTGGTGAAATTAATGTGGGAACACAATGTTAGTTTCTCATTGGGTCCCCATTTGGAGAAGTTGTGGAGCTTCCCCCACCACGCTATTATGTCCCTGTTCTCTTTAGCTAAATGTGTGCTCCCTTTTTTTCAGCCCCAATTCAAATACAACAGGAGGTTTAAATGTTAACGATTATATCATTCCTGTCTGTCCTGCTAGGCAACACACCAGCTATCCCTGTCAGCATGTTTTATGTCTCATACTAAGCAACAGTCAAAACAAATGGCAAATGGGGAAAACATATTTTAAGGCCTCTGAAGTCAAAGAAAGTCAGCACAGATGCATCTAATTTAAAAAGCATCACAGGAAAATCTAATTTGAGAAGGATTTGTTAGTTGCAATGAAAACATCCATGGGAGAGTCAACATGAGGCCAGCCAAAGGCAAAGCTTAGAGATGAAATAAAATTATAAGGGTATGGCAGTAACAATTATTGACAAGCTATTTTCATCATTTGTTTTCATTCAGTGAGGTTTTACTACTTTACAAAGCAGTAAAATTGTTGTATTAAAATGCTCATCACCGCTGGCTTAGAACATACAATACAATCTCTTCCTCTTGCTCCAATAAAATGGTGGTATACCACCCTATTTTTTAGAAGGAACTATTGCCTTGGTTTTTCCCTCAAGATTTTATAACGGATTATAACTCAGTGAGAGAGTATGTGGATGCAGTGTGTCTAACTCAACAAATGTGTGTGAATGGAGGTCCCAACTTGAAAAACCTAAAGACATAAATATACTATTGCATATCATTATTCATATTTTTGCTTCTTTTATTACATGTATATAAAGTAGTATATATATATATATATTTTTTTTTTTTTTACATGTTTCGTGTGATTGAACCTTTTGTGTCTATCCCTTTATTAATGAGGATCTATGTGGACTGCATTAGTAAGTCGCTTTTTGCACAATATTCTAAAATAATCCAATGTAAATATAATATATATAATAATAATATATTGACACAGCAAAATATACTAAAAATGATTACATATTTAACCAGTGCAGCTTACATTGGCCAAACTTTGATAGGCTTTGGTAGCATACTGTAGCCATTACTTAGTGCAACACATGATGAACCACTTGCAGAAAACCAGTGTATTACGCTAACCTGTTGCCTCTTTTCTATCTCCAGCTTCATGCGCATGCTCAGGCACCTCAGGGTGTCTTGAAAGGTCTGTCTCAGGGTTTTCTCCATGAGGACCTTATGGAAGGCTCCGACCACATTGCCACACAGAAACACCACTGCATTGGACAGCAGCTACAGAAACAGACACAAAGTGATGCAGACGTTAGAGCTCAAATGGAAACACCTGTTATGTACACATATGCATTTTTCTGAGTGTCCCTCCTAGATTAAGACTTGTAAAATTTTAAATAATCATTTAGTTTGTCAATGCCTTTACTTATATATTTTATTTGTTTTGTATCTCTGAGTAGTGTGGCGAAACAAAATATATTCCAATATTCGCCACTGTGATGGAGGGAAGATAATTCTACTCTAAAATAAAATAGCCATAGTTTTTAATCCAACTGGTTTCACCTGATAGGCAAGGTGAGGATTGGGTTGATCTTTGTAAATGGTGAGGCGCAGTGTGAGGACCATGATGTGGGACAGTGAGGAGATGACACTCAGCACCACAGCGTACCACAATTGGAATGGCAGCATGGTGTACACGGTGAAGATGATGAAGAGGAAGAAAGGCACCTGGAAACATAAAAGATCAGGTTCAGTCATTTCAAGATATGATAAAAAACAAAATCTATTTTTCCATGTGTGGGCCTGAAAGTTTGCATTACCTAGGAAGATCATATTATAAAAGTCACTTACAACAACAACAACAACAACAAAAAGACCTAAATCTGAACTCTGCTGGTGAGGTGAGGTTACCTGGTCCCAAGGCAGGATGATGGGGCCGCTGAAGATGAAGGTGTAACCCATAGTGAGGTGTGTGGCCCAGACAATCAGGCCAAACAGACGTCTCCATCGCTGTGAAAGCACGTCTGTGCACACCAGCACAAACACGGCCAGGAACACACACAAGCTGCCACTCACCACGCTCACAAAGGCACAGTGAACCTTTGCGTCCTGTTCCAGCAGCGAGGGAGAAGGACAAAAATAAACACACCTTTAATTACAGTCAATTTACAGCCATACCAAGTTGGTAAGAGTGAAGTTAGGTCAGGCTTGTGACAATTGTTTGTTTTTTTCTTAGTGTAGGTTTCCCGAGTTTGTCTTATCCTATCATATTTGTGAGATTTTCCCCTTTTGATTGATATCATACATTTGCAGTTCTGATCAGCAACTCAGGCAGTGGCCATCTCACTCCTTGCGAGTCACATTCAATTTGACACCAAATAACACCAGTAATAATATTTTTTCAAATGTCTGGCAGTTACCATGAAAAAAAAAGAGTTTTCAAGGCAACTTAAGTCAACATGCAGAGGTACAAAGAGACCACACAATTGCTGCCTGTCTTGCAGGTACATCAGCCGCAACATTGAACAATTATGTAACGTGTCAAGTGGGAAAGTCTAAAAAAAAAAAAAAAAAAAAAAATCATGATGAAGCCTATTTAGTTTATTCAACACTTTCAAATCAAACATTATAGGCTTCACCAAACTGGTATACAGCAGGGCTTTTGTTTTTAAGAAGTAGTTGATAGTTTATGTGGTTAACTGGTGAATTTGTGCTCTGAAGTGAAAACCTGAGGTTCTAGATGAGTACAAGATGCTCCTGAGAGCGATCCATACCCGGCCCGAACATTACGGCTTATGTAGGATTACTCAAGTTTTTCATCTCATCTGTCTCTGCGTCATGTCCTGCTTGCTCCAGGTCACCATTCTTCCTGACTGAGTTAATGTTACAGTGAGAAGCGAGCACGAGGGAAAAAGATTGTGCACTTGTGCGCATGTGTATGCACCCACGTGTGTCTGTTTGAATATCTGTTTGTGTGTGTGCACGCTGTGCATGTACATCCATGCATGAATGAAACCAAAAAAAAAAGAGAGAAGTTTATCCAAGTGTGGACGTGTGTGCAATTGTGTGATTTGCCTGGGTGAGTGGAGTAGGAGAGAGAGTGGGTGGCAAGGGGGAGAACATGAGAGAAAACAAGGGGTTAAAAGAGCGCTCAAGAGTGAGACAGATGCACAAAGTCAGTGTTAATAGATCTCTGCTTGGAGAAGGCCATCTCTGCATTGTATGTTGAGCTTTCTGGTTACCATGGCAGCACTCTAAAAGACCAGATCTCAACTAAGGCACTTTGTGCTCCCTATGTAGCTGTGAGTCTTGACAAAACCTTTTTGTAGGCGGAAAAAGAACAATTATTCTATATGAATAGGAGCTGAAACCATGTGACCGGATACAGCTATACCGTTCAAACACCTTGGTACACCAAGAACTAAAAAAACTCATATATAACCCACTGTATTCTTCTTACTTTTCTTTCAATTTGTCAACTGACAACATTATTCTTATTATTTTGATTTAGTATTGTTGTCTGTATGATCTTTTAACAGTTATGAAGTTCTTACTGAGAACACTTTATTTATTTAGATGAACAGAAATATTTATTTTGCTTGTGTATTCTATGTCCAGTGGCCCTTTGCAACAGTGCTGTTGTTCTCATACTGTTCCTGTCAGTACACACTGTGAGCTGTCATTTCTTGCTGCAGCAATGTAACCACAGAAAATTCCTGACAGCATTATGTACAAACATAAGAAGAGTATTTATATTTTTTATTACACAGACAAGTGAAAAATAAAGTGTATATTATATGGTCTTATTGTTACAATAAACTCAATAGTCAGGAAATGCTAAACTAGGAGATCATCATGATTCTGAGCAAATATAGACAGCAGTTCTTAAAACTGACAAAGTGCAAAATGGGAAAAAAAGAGCCATCTATTGAGAACACTGATGTGTTGTGTGAAATATACACCTCACAAATATCTTCATACAGCTCTTAGAAACATGCAGAAACATGCTGTTGTATTTCGATAACAATTTAAAGAACCCAAAGCAACGGGCTGCCTAATACCATCTCTCTATCCAATCAGGGCCTGAGATTGGTGGAACAAGTGGCACTTGGAACATCAGCTCAGCCAGTTTTCCTCTCAGCATTGCTCTTCATCCGCTGTCCATGAGTGGAGAGGAGTTATATAAGTTGACAGTGACTTTCTGACACCAGTAGCCACTCACTAACAGACATCCTGTGCCTCCCTTTGCATTTAACAGCAGCGTTATACAAGCTCCATCCCAACATTTTCTCTTAACTCCGCTGTACCCACGGCAACCGTCTGTACATGACATGAGAAACAGCTTAAGGGAAACTAGGGAAAAAAAAGAATGGAAAGAGTGAGTGACAGTATGTCTAGGAACAGATAAGTGAGTGAGTGAGTATTTTGCATATTTAAAGTCACAATTTACAAGCCGAAAGTTTCAGGAAATCGCGTGTGTGTGCGTGAGCAAGAGACAAATTCAATGCATGTGTATGTTCATGAAGAAGGAAGCCATTTCTAAGGACTGTGTGAGGGTGAGACAAAGATCTTTATACAAGTACAAAGACGATAGAGAGACGGGGAGTGTGCCAGAGTCAGCAGCAACACAATAGAAGGAAGGTTACGATGGTTTTTTCCAACAAGGAAAAGTAATATAATCTCAGGTGACAGAAGCTGTCAGTTCACTATATGACCGGCTGAACTGACTGACTGCTCTGCTACCTGCCATTATGCCAAAATCAACAACATGCCACCGATCAGCAGAAGTCAATAGAGTGCCTGCGTACTCCCTTTCACTGTCAGAACCACAATTACACTCTGTTCACTCTGACAGCTACATTGTTTTAACCACCATTGTTTCTATTTTTTTGTCTTAGTCCTTCCTCGAATCATTTTCTTTTATTTACTTTTCAAACTTTACTTACAACGTTGATTTTGATTTGAGTACAGCAGGGTGGTGTAGTTCGTAGGCAGACTGCCTCAGTGAAAGGATCCATGCTCATGTCCCAGTGTCCACAGGCGTTTCCTTTGTTGAAGGATTTTTTAAGTAAAACTGAATCAGTACTAGCTCCAAGGCGACTGTTCTTTGAATAAACCTGATCTCTGACCTACCTGTGGAGAAAGGCAAAACAACTTCCTGACAGAAACTCATCATTAGCGTTACTAAACACGCACTTGATGTTATTTAACACGTGCAATTCTAGCCTTATCTAATTCAAAGAAAGCAACTAAAATATGCACTATTTCAGCAGTGTCCTCCTTCACATTCGGTTACACAATCACTCACTCATTCACGCTTCTGAGCTACTGCAGTGGTAGTGAAGGGGAGTGAAGTGCTTTATTTAAATAAGTTGTCAAGGGAGAGAAGAGAGTTTATAATTTTGTCAAAATATCATAAGCCAGCGAAGGGATTCAAACTGACCATCTACAGTAGTCACAAGCCTGCTTACCTACACATTAGGGTACTGCTGCAGTCCTTATGTGACACAAAGTCCTCATGAACTTAGTCCTCATCCAACTCAATTCATCTTCTCTGCAACATTAAAGCCAAAATGGGCAGAAAAAGATTAAATATCTGAAACAATTCCTTGTGCATTTTTAGCATACTCAAAAATATCATGATAATAACATCATGATAAAAGCTGATAATCATTTAATATAAAAGAACTGGCAAGTTGAGTTGTGTTTGAAGGGGTACAATTACATGCACATCACGTAGGTGCAGGGCTATTAAAATAGTTATAAATAGTTACGCCCACACACTCACTCCAAAACCACAATTTTAATTCAGATAGATGTTTCAATCCAAGCCAGATCTTTGTCAGGTCAAAATGTTTTAGAGAGTTAATCCAAATGCCCATATAGACACTCACCGGCCACTTCACTGAGTGCACCTGTGCAATCTAATACAATCCAATACAACAGCTGTGCCATCAATTCTACATTTATGAAGCTTATACATTTTTAGTTTTTATTGGCATTGTCAGAGAGGTGATAATTCTTCTTTGTGTTTATTATTGAAGTTGTGGTGGGTGGTGGTGGTGTACTGGAGTGCAATGGTCCATATTATACATGAGGGGGGAAAAATATTACAAACACTTTCCAATATAATGCACTCCAGCACACCACCACCCACTTGCTCTCTCAGCCACTCGCTACACACGCAAACACACACACACACACATACACACACACACACACACACACACACACACACACACACACATCACGCACTGCCTTATTCCTTAAAGCTACCACGCTACCAAACGTTTCCCAGGCAACAACACAGAGGTTGACTTCGAATTAATAGTTATTTGGCTATATGAATAGTTATTTCTGGCATTTAAAAAAAAAAAAAACACATTTTTTCGGGCTAGCGGGGGTTCTTGTCAGCCATGGTAGCTCGTCTGACCAATTATCAGGGAAACACTGTAAATATTCAAACACATCATTTTTAGAGCAGGCGGGAATAACACATTTATACGGCAAGTTTTGCCCTTGCCAAAATTTAGCCTAACTCTGGAGCGTCATTGAGCTCCCTTCCCGCTAACTAATGGATGCATTAGGTCATCTAGTTTCATATGATATCAGAATCTTCACGTTAGCTTTGAAACAGAGCCCGCTATAGCCTCTGAAAGACAGTAATGTTGGCCGAGTATGCCAGTGTCCTTGTGGAGTTTAAGGGGTTACATAAACTATTGTTATAAAGAAGTTAAATAAAGTTGGATACAGTACTGTTATAATAAAGTTAAAGCTGGAGTTTTACATAGAAATGAACATCTGTTACATTCAAGTCTTTACCAAACAGCTTCACATAATGCCTGCCAGATAAATCTCTCTGTGTTTCACAGTACACAGAATATTTAAATCTTGTGTCTGGTATGACATTCCCGCGCTAGTGCACCGAAGGAGGCTGGAGGCTGCTGAAGCCAAGTATCCCAGAATGCATTTTGCACCAACCAGCATCAATAGCGGAGATTAAGCTGTAGGACTGTTCAAAGACCTCCATCTGAATGTACTTGAATTGTGAACTCAATTTAATCAAATAAGTACAACTGGTTGGGAATGGGCACAAAATACAAAGCACATTTCAAGGTCAGAAAAGCGTCACAGCATAGCAAATGCTAGTCTTTGCCTTGTAAAATGTATCCATGACAGCTCTGTGCACTTGTGCATCTTAAAAGTGTGTATTCAAAAGTGAATCTGAAGCTCACAAGAACTGCTGATCAAAGCCAATCACTCCTCTGCCTCTGTGGCTACTGAGTAATAATGAGTAGTGTAGTGTGTGTGTGTGTGTAATGTGTAAATTCACAGTCTGATGCACAATTTCTGAGTCACAGATAAATATGTTTTCTGTACAGTGGGGAAAAATAAAGATACCTTATTACATTTATTTAGAAAAACACTAAACAGTAGCTCAATGACAAACATTAGCGTGTGGTCAATAACACCAGTCAAAATCCTCCATGATATTCGACAATCTCCATGGCTAATGTGAAATCTGTAAATTATCCACAGGCCAGTTTCTCATAATAACTAATAAACGTTTCGATGTAAAGACTCACCAGTTGTAGGGCAAAGAAGAGGATGAGGAGGATTACACAGGAGAGCATGGAGAGGCCCAGCAAGAGCACCAGCGGCTGATACTGGCTGATGCAGGAGAATTTGCGGTACAGTGCCTCATTTTTCAGCTCCTGGTCATTCAACAAGTACTTCCCCTTGGCTGGCATGGCTCACACTTCTTATAGGGGCATAGCAGGTGTTAACAAGGAGCCCCAGAGAGCAGGAGTGTGTGTCTCCACAACTTTTTTTGTGCACTTGTAGACCAGAAGATTGTTAAAAAAAAAAAAAAAAAAAAAGAGTCCACAGTTCACGATCTGTTAGGGACACCTTGTTAGCTCATGACGCTCAAGTGAAACTTGTGTTTTTCCCTCGCTGTGGCATCTTGAATGTTGTTGTTGCTTCTCTCACAGCTTCGTTGTAGCTCTCTCTACTAGGCGTTCTCTCTCTCCCCCTCTCTCTCTCTCTCTCTCTCTCTCTCTCTCTCTGTCTCTCTCCCCTTCGCTAGTCCTTTTGTGTCTTCTATGCTCTGTCTGGTGTTGGCAGGCAGATCTGCTTCATCCTTTGCCAGCTACTGTGTTGCTCCCTCCAGTGGGTTTGAGTAATAAGCCCGGGGCTGGGAGACACAGAAGAGATGGGGAGGGGAGTTTAAGAAAGGGGAGGAGAGGGATAAGGAGGAAGAGCAGAAGGAAAACAGGAGCTGATGAGGGCAGCAGCAAAGGTCATCAGTGATCCGACCAGGATTCAGGATGTAACAGAGCGGCGAGGTCGGCAGCTCCACTCCTTCGATGCAGCACAAATGTTGCACCTGAATGGAGAGAGAGAGGGAAAGAAATAGAGAGGGGTGGGAGGATAAGTTTTTTTCTCAACGCTATGATGGCAGGGTGTCAAATACACACAATACTAAAACTACATCCACATCGTATATAAAGCAATTATATGGCTTAACAAATTTTAAAAAGAAACGTTTAAGGCTGTAACTTGTAAAAAAAAAAAAAAAAAAAGTCAAAAGGAAACCAGCACTTCACGTGATTCACTGGGAAAACTGTGTGAGAGTGAGGCATAAATATCTGCGATGATCACATGCTTATTCATACCTGAACAGTTTCCACAATCCAAAAAACCTGGTCTCGGTTTATCGAGGGGGGTCCTGGCTCATTTTGGCCATAGCCTGAAGGCATGATAATAATGATAGGTGACACTGCTAATGCGCTTTGGAGCCATTTACCGAAAAATACAACATTGTGGAATGAACTCCTATACAGCTGCCCGCAAGCCACACAAACAACTTCATTTCCCCCCAGATGAACTAACAAACAACACAGAGCCACAGCTGAGATTATAGTAATAAAAAGTGGGCAACAGACTGCCAAACCAAAGAGAAGAGGACTTGTGAATTTGTGTGCGAATTCATGCAATCCGTGACTATACACATCATTACATGTAAACTGGAAGAGGATGGTCTTTGATTCAAAACAATCTGAGCATCTGCGGTGATGTTAAACATGAAAGTTTCATCCAAATAACAGCAGTAAAGCCACAGTCCATTTAAAGCTTATTATTAAGAGTTTCCATCAAGTATTTTGACTGTTGTGATAAAAAAAAAACGGTGTGTTTGCTTCCTGAGTAAAGGGACCGTGTTGTATTTACACTATTGAATCTAAGGAAAGATGTCAGGTAGATTCTGTCAAAACACACACTGTGGATATAGACTGTCCTTATCTCTTCAAACAATTATTACCCTTTGGCCGAGGTACAAGAATACCCAATAAGAACACCGTACAATCCAAAGACAGCAGAGTCGGAGAGGAGAGGCAGGGGAAGAGGTAAAGATTCTATTTCACAAATGCTGAGACTGTAAATTAATTGCAAAAAAACAAGACAGGAGAATTGGAGGAAGTGGAAGAAGGTTTCTCCTGTTTAGTTTCTCGAACTGTAAAAATGTCCACTTCTTTCTAGCTCCACATATTCATTTAAGAGGAGAGGAGGAGACCCTGGCTTCGATCTCGATAGAAACAATTTTTGCACCGCTGTCAATAGAAACCTTATTCTCTCCAGTTGCTAATATCGCTGTCCTGGTGTGCAGAGTGTGTAAGACATCACGTCATGTTTGTCCCTCACATAGCAACTGTGACAGATGCTATGTGCCATAAAAATAAGACCGCACAGTGAACAGGAAAGCAAAAAAAAAAAAAAAAGAGGATAGGACACATACACAACTGTTGCATCGAGTCAGTTTCATTCTTGTAGTGATAAAACACATTGCCACAGTAAGCAGTACCGTGATGACTGACCTGCTGGCAGTTTACGACCACTGTTAACTTTCTCTTTCACTGTTCCTGCCGGACAGAACAGAAAGCAGCCGGCTCTCCCCAGCCTCAGATAACACACCACAGACAGTCTGAGGGTAGTAAAAGCAAAAAAGGGAGAGCAGGGAGGTAAAACAAAGCACAGAGCGGCGGTGGGGGATTGTGTCCTCCTCTTACATCAATAAGAACCAGCTGGTCTGTGAGAGGGGGACCCACGGTAGATGCTTATTGGATGTTTACACTGAGGGGAATCATTTACTCCACATACCTACTAAACGCCATAGTCTATATCTTTAACAACAGTGTGCAGCGCTGGCATACGTTCTTAAACACCTGTTACTCTTAAAGTCACCATAAATGGTAGACAAAGTAATATTCATATATATTTTTTTTATGTGATCACATCCATGGGATTATTAATTTCAGGTTCATGCACACATTTGATGGTTCAGGACATTAAAAAAAGGTGGTGGCAACACCTAGAAACTAAACACGGGCATTACAATTGTTAACATTGTTTAGTTAACTGGGGAAATGCATTTAGCGCATTAAGGGATAACTTAGCTTGGGTACATGAAGTAGTTAACAGTCAAGACATTTTGTGTCTGAGAAGGAACAAAGGAGCTGTTATGGTCGAACTCAAGGGAACTACTTCATCAAGTGACCACAGGATGGTGCTTCTCCCTATCTATCTGTTCTTCCTCTCACACTTAGAGGAAACAATGCAGACTAACGTAAAAAAAAAAAGTAAAAAAGGGAGCATCAACTGTTTCTTTCAGAGTGATAACTCTTATGCAGGTGTTTTTTCTTCTGTAACCTGTATTCTTATGATCAAATGACTGTGTTTTATAGTTTTTGGTTTTTTTTTTTTTTTTTTAGAAATTCTCTTGCCTATTGACAACCAGTAAATGACAAGACTGAACACGACCATGAAACAAGGTGAAGAGTAACTGCGGTGCAAAGCCTCTAAGCTACCCCGGCACATTTTTCCCCAAATGACTGAACCATAGGCTCAGAGGGACTGAGCACAACAAGTAAGAGAAGTGAACAGGTTAATAAAATGAGATGAGACCCCAATACTTCAGCCTGTAGAAGATGTCTAGTCTTTAGACATCCATTTGACACTGCAAAAAAACTCTCATTTACCAGATGTTAAAGCTCCCGGCCCCGATGGTGCTTTTTGTGCTCCAAGTCTAAAGTTACCATGGCAAAAAGCAGCGCCGTCAGACCTGAGCCCGGGAGAACAGACAGGGATGTACGCTTCAATAGAGCCGAGGCTCTCAGCGAGCAGGGATGAATAGCTGAAACTGTGCTGCTTTGACTGCCAGGTCTTTCACTATGAAAGCTTTGGCAATTGAGGGAATCACATAGCAGCCTTGTAAACTGGCGTCATTGAATCCTGGAACAGCAGCCGTACAAAACCAACTAACGTCACTGTGCGCTTGCTGCTGAGATGCAGGAACGTACAGGCCCTCGTGTCAAAGAAAAGAGGAGGTGAACTGTAACAGAGACTGGGAGCAGTGTGTGTGTGTGTGCGTGCGTGAGTGGGTATTTTGTAGATCGGTTTAGAAAAACAACATTGTGACTATGATGAGAGTGGAAACCATGCTGAGTGGTTCTTCATTAAATACAAAGAGGGGTAATACTGTGGAGGAAACAACAGATTACTGTACTAAGTATTTTTATGACTGTGCATTACTCGAGTCATCAACAGTCTACGAGTTCCTTTTTTCATCCTTTATGCAAAGGCATCTTTGCTGCGGTGGTTTTTCACTCTACCTCTGAAAGATATTTTGGTAATCAGGGTGTCTGGTGCTAAGGTTTTTTTCTGATGCTGAAGGGGAAGTTTCTATCATTACTTTATCTAGTGGCTAAGTACACTATTCACTTCCTATTTTTTCCTGATAAAATGTTCATTAATTGTATTACTTCTTTGTGCTGTTTCATTATCTGACACTAAGTGCATAGAAAATCATGGAAAAGCTTCCAGAAATGGTTATATAACATTGCAGCAGGATGACATGTCCAGCCTCACAGGAGACAAAGTAGGAGTACGTATCTGCTGGGCAGCCTAAACAATGCTAGACAATGCCGGATGCCTAACAGGAAGCGAAGCTATTGAAGGATCAGTCAAGCAGTTGGAAACGGTGCACTACCTAAGCGTTTGGACAGAAATTGACACAATTCTGTTGTTTTGGCTACATACTTGTGGTCAGAGTATCAACTTTCAACTTCAAAAGGTCATTCAGTGTTCATGTCCATACTGGGCACTAAAAATGGTCTTTGTCAATCACTTTTACTTAGTGAGTCCATATAAATGCATTAAATTTGTTGGCATTTTTCTCCCACCTGAGTTTGAGTTTTTAATTTCAAGGAAGCAAGGAGACTTCCTCATTTGAGACCGTGCAATTTACTTGAATGCTCAATTGCCTTTATTGTAAATAAGCACCTGACTGATAATAAACCAATCTTATCGTAAGATCTGGTCAGATATTCACCAAACCTGCAACCAATTCAAAGCCTTTTCATGCAGAGAAAACAGGCAGGTCTCTTTCCCAAACAAATCACTCTGCTTTATGGCAGTCTTTGTGTTGGCATTCAATAAGCGTGGACAAAAAAAAAAAGAGTGACCTCAGTAAAAGAAAATGGAGAAACACATTTTCCAGCCAATGGTGCACATGATTCAGGGTTAAAGGTGATGTGGTTAAAGGTCAGATAGGCTCAATCCGAGGAACCAGACTCAGACATCAGCTGTAGAGCTGACTTGCACCAACACAACATTCATGTCAAAGAACAATGAAACATGCCTTTTGCTCTCTAATTACTCCTTTCACACAGTAGACACATGTATACTGAACGTGCTTTCAATCCATATTGAACCCATTCATATCAGACAGGTTAATCTCTAGTTGTCACCGTCTCAATTTGACTTTTTTCTGCAATGTAGTGTCATAGCTACATTTTTATGCAAAACCATAGACACAGAATGACATAATTACAAACTATAGTTCATTTCAGTTTCATTTCTCTGTGTACTCTCGCTCTATTCTCAGTACACTCGCTTACGCCATCTCACTCATCCACATTTTTCATTTTGGACATCTTATTTAAATTTACGATTAAATGTCACTAATTCATTTACATGTCTTGCCGAGACTCACATTCACCAAAGTTTGCCTGCGTCCAACCCACATTCAACCCGGATTGGGACGAGGGTTCTGAAACCAGGCGTACAAGAAGGTCATCAGCACCCGTTTATGTGCAACTTTTGAGAGACTCTTCAATAAAAATACTCAACTGCCAGTTGAATACAACTGCAGAGTGTGAAACTCACTGGTTCTGTTAACTGTTAAGGTATAATTAGTGGGCAACACTTATACAGGTTAGTGTATGTTGAGAAAGCAATCTCCAAGAGAGTAAATTATTACTGATCACTGATTAAATATTTACTGATCATTTGAGTTTTACCAATGAACAGAGATCAATGGGTGTCTGGAAAACTGTTGGGATGTTTAGATATTTGTAAAGTGCATCCCAACCTGAAACTTTCTTTCTTCCTTTCTTCTCTGATACATTTGTAGAGAAAACAAAACTTTTTAGCCTACTCTATACTTTCATTCTTTGTTGTTCTGTGGACAGTGATGCATGGGGAATTTACAGAATGGTCATTTGATGATTTGGCCAAGAAGATGATGATGATTCACCAGGAGTAAATGAGTTGAAAATGAGTCCTGAATGACTACTGTAAAACACATGCCACTAAAAAGGCATATTGTATTTGTATTCATGACAAATATTAGTACTTACACTGATATTATCAGTGACTTAACAAGAGGAAATTATCTAGTGTTACCCAATCTGTATATGTGAGAAACTGTTATCAGCACAACTGGATTGAAGAAGACGAGTCAAGTAAAACCAACAACGTCTATCCTGGTCACATTTGGGTTCGGGGTAGACTACCTTTCTAATCTTGCAGGAGCTTGACCATACACAGAGCCTTTCTATAAACAGATGACTGATGTATGTACAGCAATGCACCGGGAAGATTAGATTAGACCTTCTGTCCTTTCCCCATCTTCCCTCTTTTCCTCCCAGTACTGTCTACTGGTATTGAATTAGCCTCATTCACCAGAAGGAGCTGCTGAAACCTAACAATATTAACAAGACGCTGTCTCAGCATGGATTTAAGCTTCAAATGCCATTGCTTATAATAAATACAGGAAGTGCAAGCAAGAGCACTATGTTACTGCACAAGTGTTTCACATTTACTTCCACAAACGAGAGCCGTGTCGCACCACCGCAAGTGAAGCCATCAATTTCATTACAGCCCAAAGAGGAGTTTATTGATTTAAAGATACATAGAATTTAGATCTAAACATATCAGGCATGAGGAAATTCAATATAGAAATAGCTTTGATTGAATTTGTCTGAGCCATTTCCTTCTCTTATGTTGTTTGGATTTGAAAACACCTGAACACTCACGCAAAGCAAAAAATACAGTATTATCCATCAGTTACCCGAGTCGTCCTTTTGCATTATGTCAGCACGGTCGCACGAACGAAGAGAAGAGATTTCTCTTATTCAATCAGTCATTCTGGTTAAAGAGAAGAAAATGATTTAACGTTATTCTTCAGAGCGATAATAAGAGCTTTCTTGACAAAATAACCAATAACGTCCTCAAGGAGAATTCTCTGTACACTCAAGTTCTGGTTGACAGACACGGCTATGACTAATAAAAGGATTTTTACCGCAACAGCATCCAACAGACCTTCCTGTTAATCTCTTACTTTTGTGTGAGATTGTGTGTATGTTGGGTTATGTAGGGTTTTACTCTTTATTTAATGGTGCATTTATTTACAAGAGTTCAACCATTTCACTCAAGAATTCTACACTCAGTATGTTCTGGGGATAAATGTTAGTTAGAAATATTACTGTAGCTTTTATGCTGTTCAGAGCTGCAGTGTTTTGGTTTGTGCTTAATTTTTTTTAGCATACATAGAGCGTACGTGATGTACAATTATGCACACTGAAAGATGAGCTTCATGGAATGTTTTGTTCCTGTTTGTTTGTTTTGATTTGTTTTTCTAAGACATACATAATTTGGAAACAAACTTGAGAAGGAAAACAGTGTGGAAAGAATGCACTACAGACAGAGAGAGAGAGAGAGAGACCATTGTTTCCAGCTGGTGTAGCCAGCCACATCCCCATTTCAGGTTTCATAACTGGACCTGCTCCATCCTGTTCACTGTGGAGCAGTTAGGGCGCCTCTATAAGTCCAGCCCCTTCCACCACCACCACCACCATCACCAATAAAAAAACCATAATTATCCCTTAGTTTGCCAGCCAGCTTACCGCCAGCACTACCATCCAAAAAAGAAACCTCAACATCTGCAACCAGGACAGTAGAGGGCCGTTTACATGGCTAAACGATACCTAACACGGATCTCGTGCAGAGCTGCTGCAACAGAAATAGGTGGTAGCTTCAGATCAGACTAATGATGGTAATTTTCCAGGCTACCATAAAGCTCTGCCAGTTGACAGGGCCATCTGGTGCATCTTTTCTACAATCTACTGTCATAACTAGTGTTGTTTTAGTTGTGTTTGTGTTCATGATTCATACCGCACATGGTCGACCTTCACTATCAAACGGCATGTTTTGAGGAGGAAGGAAATTCCTTTAAACATCAGAAGCTAATATGCAGAGGATGAATGAGTGTAAGTACACAGGTTTACAAACCAGCCTACAGTGTTAATGAAAGAGGTCCTTTGATGCTAAAGGAGCAAGGATTAAGAATTCCCCATATGCAACTGCCAGGCATTCGAGGGAAACATATTCCATGATGATCGTCCTTATTAAAACACATTCTCTGTTATCTTTGGGAAGTATAGACAATAGAGGCCACACCAGGAATTGGCAGGATTGGATGGGGCTATAGCTTTAGGAAAATCCCAGTAGTGTTGTAATCGTTTGACCTGCAAACCAATTCTTCTTCTCGTGTTCGAGTGTGTTGATGCGTGATGTGCTATATCAAACGCCACACCCTCATCTCTCAACTGTGAGGTCTGAACTGCATCCTGTGGCAGGGTCATTGAAAGTCTATATAAAAAAAGTAAAATAAACATATGAGTAAGACGTCTTCTTCGTTTCTGTGACTAGTTCTCATGGAAGATAAGATAATGAATGAGAAGAAAATGGGAGACTGTTGAATGGAGAAGTGAACGTGGCTAATGGGCGAATCTTCCAACAGTTAGTCACACATGTAGCTGATTTGCTCATAGTGAGTAAACATACGGAGAAAGTCGACTAAACATACAGTAAAATGCTTTCGAATTTTTCAGTTGCATAAAAATACTAATTAAATGGTGAAACATCGTCTTTTCTGACTTATATTACGTATATATATATATATATATATATATGCACATACATATATATACATACATACATATATATATATATATATATACACACACTGTCTGTATTTATATAGAATTTTAAATTCTCAATATTTGGTCATGAATGTTTGTACAACAGGGTGGGGCTTTGTTCCATATCAAAAAAACAAATTAAGGTTAAAGGGGTCTTGACAGCGGTGATTTGCACACTGCATTGACAATGGAATTACATAATATCTACAACATCACAGGAAAATGGGAGGCAACCAATCTGCTTTCAGACATTGTACTTTAAGAGGGTGTATATGTATGTCTGTGTGTGCGTCCGAGTACTGTGTAGGTTCAAATTTTTTTTATTTTTTTTTACACTACACAATATGTTGGCAACGTAAATGAGAAAAAAATGTATGAGAACTATTTATAGAAAATTTGACATGTAACCTTTATTATAATATATATATAATTATAATATATATATATAATATTATAATATATATATATATATTATAATATATATGGCACGTCTCTGCTGTTCGTGTCACCTGACAACTGAAGGGTAAATAAACCTATAATGTAAATGGACTTTGCCTGTGTGACCAACATGTTTTTGAAATCAAAATTAAATTCTTTCTGATATGAAACCGATAAAGCTCTGCGTGACAATGCTGATTAGTTGTTGTGTACTGTTTACTCTGGGTGTGTGCCATGTGTGGACTATGTTTAAAGCTGCCTGCTGACCGCCATTGTTTTTTCTCTCTCTGATTTATTTAGAATTTTCAATGTTCTAGGTTTTATCAGCAATTTGGTCCATTTGCTTGTAATAATTCATTTGAATTTTGTAACAATAACACTATATGTTCATATGTTCTGCTGAAAGCCAACAAGCCCTATGCAGCATTTACAGTAGAAGAATACTGTCTACTGTCATGTATTATCCCTTTCCTCTGTGGATACTATGTGTCAGAGTATTGTGCTTCTATATGAACTCATGCAACAATGCTGCTGACACAAAAATCCTTTCACATCAAATGATGAGTACTTCACAGAACACAAGAGAAGAAAAATCAATGAAATCCGGTACTATTTACTGAAGATGTAGTCTGCACTACTGTGGTACATAGCATGAGACGGATAAGACCATCAATTCTCACACACAGCTTTTACTGAAACACAAAACAGCAGTTCTCATACCGTTGGATCTAATGTTCAAATATAGTGGTGCATTAGTGTGACATTAGACCCAAAGCTTTTAGATTGAAGGGATTAAAATTCCCTGGGTGAGTCCATGCACAGACTGCGACTTCATCCTCTGCAATATTTAATTCTTGTGTCAGGATATATAAAATGATGTGGCCGTGATAGCATTCCAACTCCACGCTGCATATCAGGCTCTTTTTCTCTTTGTGCAGTCTTCAAGGTCTCCAAACGGAAGCATTGTGAACAAGAGTGACAAAAATAAGATGTGAAACAAACCTGGCTTAGGTTTTTAAACAGGATTTTAATGCTTTCTTCTCTCGATGACATGTCTGTCATCCTTTAACAAAAGCAACACATGTACAGTGCTCAAATTACCACATTACATGAAGTGTACTTAAAAGATGCACATAGTGGAAAACGGATTCAAATACATATAAATGTATTCTGGAAGGTAATGTTCCAGGTGAGGGTCAGCGAGGAAGCTGAAGCTATAGAAAAAGGCTGAGAGAGGCCTTCAAACTCAAGTGGATTGAAACAGTTAGGTTAGAAGTCTCCAACTTAGATCAGGTTTGATCTCAAACATGCAAACTGAGAATGTTTCAGTGCAATAAGTGTTCTGCATGCAAGGGTGTGAAACAGAGCTTACTAGCAGGTGACAAGAAACATTTGGAGTCGATGATTTCTGCCAAAGAAGGTTTGACTTAGTACTGATTGACAGTAAATCTTTGCAAATACCCCGTTTACTGTTGTATTTAACCTCAGTCCATTACGTCAAGCACATAAAAAGTAATTGTGTTAAATAAGCAGAAAATGTGTAGCCAAGTATGTGCAGGGTTATGTTTATCTTGTATTCAGTTGCAGTTTATCAACTGTCATCAGTCCCTTTCCCACACGCACTGCAACCCTGAACTTGTACGTAGCTGTACGTGAGAACACAAATGTCCAAAATCGGTTTGACCGGACATTAAAACGCACTTTACCTTGCCAGCTCCCTACTACAAAGTCTGCGTAATGTTCCCTTGAGGACATGTGTGAAAAGAGCAGGCCATTGTCCGAAGTTTCAATCATGTGACTGGTGCAAAACCCGGAAGAATACAAAGAAAACACTGCTGTTTCCATGGCGTACTTTTTGCATCATGTCCTGCCTCCTGCACACTTTACCCATCACTCGCCTAAACCACACAGAATATTTCCAGTAGGTGAGAATGCATTTGGCATGGACAATCTCCTGTTGTATGCTAAATGTGTGAAAGGGCAATGGTCAACTTTTGTTTTTCTGAACTTGCTCCTGGGTGCCAGTTTTTGTTTTGTTTTGTCCCCCCCCCCCCCCCCCCTAAGTTTTCATTTTCTTTGCTACAGCTGTTGTAGACACTTGTAAAGTTTCAAAAAGACACTTTACCATAGCAACATCCTAGTAGACAACAATTTCTTAAACGCTTTAAACACTGTACAGCAATTGATCATGCAGTGCTTATGAGTGGGAAGTCAGGAAGAATGCACAAGCATATTGTTTGCCAAAGCATCTGTGCAGAGGAGGGAGGTGTCTGGGGAGTAGTATGAACCTCTGTACATGAAACTTATCTAAATAAAAAGATACATACTCTTCTTTTGAATGTACACAGACTGTGTAGTGAAACCAGCATGTTATTGTAGCAGTAGCAGCTTCAGTCTTCCATCAGCGTCTATACGTCTTCAGGCACAATGTTGACACAGCTCGGCGAACAATCACCGTTCAAATGCTATTTGTGTGGACAAGCCGTTACAGTATATGATCACATCAACATGGAGCGACAACTTTGCAGTTGCATTAACATTATAAAGGTCCTCTGAGCGGTCGACAAAACTTAACTACATATAAAAAAAAGGTCACCAATATGTTTAAGGCCAGGAACAAATGGTGAAAAGGATGTGAGATCTATACTTTACTCTGGACTCTACATGACATGGGTGTGCACACAGGGAGGAGTCAGCTTGTCTGCATAGGGGAACAGCTGCCTGGCTGTTGGCCTAAACATGGAGGACCGATGAGTGTTGTGAAACACACCCTGTCCGCACACCATCACACACACACACACACACACTTACACAACACCATCCAGCCACTGCATAGTCTAGGCACAGGTGACTGCAGCCAACAGTAGTGCTATTACAAAAGAAGTGAGGTTGGGTGAGTTGACAGAGTGTTGATAGACTCTCTCTCTCATTCCTACTGATAAGTTGCCCTCGCACCAGGCACTTAAACCCTAAGTGCCACAACAGAGTTGCTCAGAGACCCATCAGCATAAAACTGATTGGCGGTGCAGTGTTTCATTACAGTGTTCAAAAAGGATTCCTCCGACGCCAAGAGACAGGCATGTTAGGTGTTAGGTATTAGGAATAGTCCAGCCGTCGCCCTTGATTAAAGGCACAAGCTTCAGAACTGGAGCAGATCCAGAGCAATGAGCTGTGGCTGTGTGCTGCTTTTAATTAGGCTCAAAGGCAAGGGGACAAATATCACCACAGAGGTCAACAACATTGAACTTAACTAACTCAATTTTTTAAAAAACTGCCGGGTTTTCAAGCATTTAAAGCCGCGCTGCCAATGAGAATGAGGTTGATTGACTGGCTCCCTGGAGTACATGAATAGCTGTGCTAAGAAAAAAAATCATACATGTAATGGGAAAAAGAAATGCTGACTGTATGTGCTATAAGCGCTGCGCGGCGCGTCACATTCTGCTAAGCCTTCAATTACAGCTGTGCAGCAGCTGAGAGGTCAGACGGTGGCAGTGACGCAGAAGGAGCACTGAGGGATCTCATTACTTAAAATGCCTCCTGGGAGTTGTGGATAACTGGAATGGATGAAGCCTGAAGATTTGACTAATAGCATCCTTGTTTTCCCACTGAGTGTCTTTATTAGCATTTGTTTATGAGACGAACTCTTATCTTTTGTGTTCCTGTTTCTGCCTTTAAATACAACTAACTTAAGTTGAGCCGCTTTACTCCACCTCAGAGATTTTTACATTGGTTCTGCCTTCTTCGTGACTCAATGGACGCCTTGTCTGTGGCAGCCATATAGTATATGTGACAGGGCTAGAGTTACATGTTTTGTGAAAAAAAAAGCCACCCCCTATGTTTTGCCACTATGAGCCAAAGGAATCTGCAGGAAAGCATCTCTATTGAACAGTCAAACAGCCAGGAATGTCTGGAGGCAAGCGGCACCCTTCCCGGGGTTTCTGTGGCTGAGTGGGAAGAGGAGGTTTTTGGCTGAGTTGGGTGAAGGCGAGCTCACTCCCACTGAGAATCTTTCTGCTGTGCAGTATTGCTCAAAGGAACTGGTTTGAGATGACTGAAGTTTCTTTGCAGCCCCTCCCAAACATGAGTCAGTCTCACTCTGTGCCACATCCAGGTGTGAAGAACTCATCGTATGTGTTTAAGGGTCAATCCCCAACCAAATTCATAAAAGCATATTGTGTCTGCATATTAAACAGAGGTAATGTGGAGTCAGGCTAGTTTCATATGTAGCTGTAGATATCACTCCTTACAAACATGATTTAAACTAGAGCTTGGCCTGGATGTCAAATTTCAGTACTTGTTTTAAGGTATGGACTGATTTGTTTACATAAGTATCGGTTAAGGCCAACACACATAGGAGGCATCATGACTCGCCTCAGTTGACTTCCATGACACACATTGGGCTTGTCAATGTACATTATAGGGGTGATGCAGAAACTCCAGTTTTACAAGTTTTTTCTCGCTATTGGCTGAGTACTGAGGATTAATATTTGCAATCAGAAAACACCACAAGTTTGACAACAACCAAAACGCCAAGAGGCAATCTCAAGACATGATTTAATATCAGAGGGATCAAAATCAACTCAAAGCAGCTCTCTCTCTCTCTCTCTCTCTCTCTCTCTCTCTCTCTCTCTCTCTGTCTCTTCAGTTATTAGACAATCTATCAACAAAAATCAGACTGTACGGACGCAGATACATCACGGTTAAGTGATCTGTGTTGATTCATATATCAGCAGAGTTGAGCAACGCAGCGTAGCTCGCAGCAGGTGACACAATTTTTTAACTTATGCCCTCTGACACATAAAAACACTATCATAACAATAACAATGAAAAAACAACAAGCTGCTTAAAAACCCCATCTCGTTCCTAGTATTTTACTGTAGAAATACTAATATGAAAATACTGCACACTGCCAAGTCTCTTTAAACCTCTAACCCACTGAGAAAACACACCCAATAATATTCAGGAAAACATGAAATAAAAAAACAAAACCACTTCATCAATTAAAACAAACTCATTGGTTTATCTTGTTGTGAGAGGAGATGTGAGGAAAACCTCCAAAACTTCAGAGAGACTTTTTAAAGTTAAAACTTCTACATTATTTTACCGTAGAAATATTAAGAACACTGCAGCGACCTGCAGCATGACAGTCTTTAAACTCAGACACTTAGCTTAGTACAAGTAGCTGCGACGTGTCAATCCAGGGAGCAAATGTGGGAACTGAAACATGTCGGCACTAGGATTATTCTATCCTGATGCAGGGACGCCTCAAGTACTGAAAGTGGCACCAGATGTTTAAACCGGATTTATATTCTGCGTTACATGGCACCTAATGCTCTAGTTGACGGCATTTTATACTGCATTTTATTTCAGCAAACTTTCTGTGCAGCTATTCCAACATTAACATGTTTAGACAACTGCGACAAAATGACAAAAAACAGAGTAGAGCCACCCACCAACTGAACCCATGTTATTGAAATTCATCAACACAGTTCATTAACAGAGACATGGCAACAGGCTGCTGGCCTGATTGTTTGACTGTCTCTGTCAAACTGCTTGACACCAAAGACTTCACATAACCCCCAGGCAGTGTAGATGTTACAGACGCTGGAAACAAGCTAACGGAGATGCAAATAAATAAACAATAAACTTAATTTAAAACTACTTGAAGAAACAGCTTGAGCATTTGGCACAGTGAGCTTGGACGATACTGGAATTTCCCCCCCCAAAAAAACAAAACACCAAAATTATTGACCTTTCAAATGTTGCCTGACTCCCCCTTTACTAAGCAACGGCACACACACGTGGAGACACACACACACACTTTCTCACATCACACATTTAAAAGAGGAAGACAGAGAGATTTATGTTCAATATTCTGCCAGCTGTTGGAAATAATTGCTTTGGATTAAGTTAATTTAGTTACACAGAGCAGAGTAGAAGATTTTCACTGTAAATGTGTAACTACAAGTTCTGGATCAAATTATCATGTTAAAAAAAAACCTCAAGATGTACAAGTTAGCACGTCTAAGCAGCCTCTAAGCAGCTACATGCGTGTGTGTGTGGTTTTCAACCTATAGCTGATTGCACCATATTTTAAGTGCTGGGGTTTCAGAATATTGCAAATGAGCCGCCAGCACAAAGACAAACATTTTTTTTTCTCACACAAGTTTAACAGTTTTATACCCTCCCACTCTTTTTACACTCTTCACCTTTCTACTTTCCTCTCTCTCCGTTTTCTTTATTGCTCCAAATCTGAATACATTTCTACGAACTCTAAACATTAAGCAAGCATACAAGTTTTCATACTCGGAGAGCTCTCTTGAGTGAAGGCCAACCGTACCCTGTGACATACGGTCGACCGCACACCATCTCACTTCCTTGGCAACCGTGACTCATTTCCCTAACAACATTGCAAGGACAGCTTCATAAAAAAAAAAAAAAAAAAAAAAAAAAAAAAAAAAAAAAGGGAACCTAGAGCCACAGCACAATTAGTCACAGATGGATGCTGTTATGAAAGCAACCACTGATTTTTAAGTTATGTTAGGACAAACAATGATCCACTTAGGACGGATATACGCAGATACTGATTTGTTGTTGATTTATGGATACATGGTTTCTGCCCTTAAGAGGAACAGTGCTGACAAATGAGAGGGATTTAGTCTCGATACGTAACATGAGTCATTCTTCTCTGTAAAAACTCTTCTGAATAATAATAATAAAAAAAAGACAGGATAACATCACAGAATAGGATCACTGACCACACTTCATTAACCGAATAGCTTCCCTTGACACCTGAGCCTAAAGCTTTGTGTCGTTCTACTGGACCGCTGCTTCACAAATGGTGACAGCAGCGGCCCGTGTGACAGTCTCACAAAGGACGCAGTGTGTGTGTGTGTGTGTGTGTGTGTGTGTGCATACATCACAACTACAGAAACCAGATCTATTAAAAGTGGTTGCCAAAAACGAGGTCAAAAGGGTGCATCAGCTAAATGAAGAATTCATTAGGTTCACTGCAATTTTATTCAATAAAATTACAATTTATAGTTGATCAATTATAACATTCCCATTAAACAAACACACAAAATTATGGTTGTTCTACTTGATAAATGTCACTCACTCGTTTTTATAGATACGTTTTCTCTCCTTCCAAAGATTGCAGACAGAGTTTGACATTTACAGTCTAACTTCTGCTGATGCCTACAGGTCACAAGTTCTGTCAAAAAATATGTATTTTCATCAACAACAGAACAGTTTGAATGCTTGGAAATTAATTCACTGCAAAAGGCAATCCACACAGCCGCGTCTTCTTCTCTGGACAACATTATGGTGCAATGGCTCCTAGCAGTTGCCAACTATTAAATTAACCACCAACTTTGTTGATAATCAATTAATCGATCAATTAAAAATCATTTTTAAGACAAAAATGTCCAAATTGTCTGATTCTAGTTTCTTAAATGTGATTATTTTTTGGTTTCTTTAATCGTCCCCGACCATTTGACGGCCATATCTGGAGTGTTCACTGAGGAGCTAAAGATCACCGAGATGAGCAAGTTATAATTGTGGCCTTTTATACACTGTTGACTCAACGAATCATGTTTCTAAAATGGAAAAAGACTGTACCACCCACTCATAAACACTGGCTAGTGAATGCAATGACACACCTCAAATACAAACAGCTAAAGCACTTAACTTAAAAAATCTTTGTATGACGATATTTCTGGTAGACAAGGCATATTTAGCTAACAAATAATGATTGTGCTTCTCTTTTCAAGCTAAATGTATGAAATTTTATCTAACGTCTTTTGAATTGCGCAGCCCTAATGTCAGCCAGCCCCTTTATGTCGGGTTTCCACTTTATTCATGTAATTGTCTATCAGCTCTTTTTCTCTGGCTAATCACTCATTAAGCAGCTGAGCACAATGAGAGGCTTGTTGAAGCAGCAAAGTGCCACAAACCTCTCTGTGGCATTCAAACACTACATATTTCTGAAAGAGCGAACGCGTATACCCACACAGTGACACCACAAAACATCATCCACCAAGCCAAGTGCAAACCTCTAAACTCACTTAAACACTAAATGAGAAGCTGATGTTTAAGTTTAGATTTACTATATATAAAAAAGTCAAGGAATATAAGAAATATCTCAAATATTAACACCTGCCAAATATTCATCAGAAATATTCAAAATGGGTGATCACATAGTTACGGAGATTCTTCATGCCTAAGAGCTGTTTACCTGCTGCACTGCAAATTCCTTCTCCTTCAGTGTCCTCAGTTACTAATGTCTTTCACAGGTAAGCTGTTTTTCAGTTTCTAAAGTGAGTTCTGCAAACTCAGCGTCTCAACGGCACTTCTCCAGATGGGGGTGCTCTCATAAGCGTTACATAATGTCCTTGAACCACAGAAAACACAAAATAGTGAAATTGAAATGGGGAAAAGAGAAAGACAGAGAGAGAGAGAGAGAGAGAGAGAGAGAGACACCCACACATCTGCACCATCCACACTCAAAACGAGCGTTCACGGGAGGCATGGATCAGCTCACACTGGCTGCAGGGTGTTTCAACGATGGACGCAGCATTCAGTCTAGAAGTTCACCACACCAGGATATTATATATTTATATATGTGTATGTAAATATATTTATATATGTGTGTGTGTGTGTGTTTAGATTGATTGATTGCTCCATACTTTATCCGCAAAGGGAAATTTAAATTGTCTATAGCTCATCCAATTATAAAAAACAAAACCATCTAGTCAATTCAAGAAGTTGAACAGTCTAATTGCTGTGGGGATGAAGGACCTCCTAAATCTCTCTGTTCTGCAGCTCAATAACTCTTCTCCCCACAGCAATATTCATCCTCAATTGACAAAAAAAAAAAAAAAAAAAACACAGAAAAACAAAAATACAACAAAAAAAGTAAAAGTAAAGAGCTGTCTGGTTGTAAATAAACGTTTCTTTTAGAGTGTGTGTTTGCGTTAAAATACATTTTATCATTGAACTGCTGAAGGCCGATTGCAATTAGTGTTTTCACAAAGGGGGCTGTGGGCGGGGAAGATGCTCGGGAAATGGAACAATTTAACAGACAATAGGTGAAGAGGCATTTCTCTAATGGCACTCCAAAGCATCCTATCTCGGCAACACTGATCCTCTCCAAACAACAGAAGTAAAAGAGGGCATGACCTGTTATGGCCCCTCAAGAGCTTTTCTGAGCAAGATACATTAGCAGTCTTGAACGAGATGTGTGACTGAAAATTAGAGGCTAGATGATGTCAATAGAATACATGATAGAAACACAATTCATAAATTAATACACACACACACACAAACACAGTGCTAAAGTGCTACCTTTATTGTAATATGACTGCTCACTGCCACCTACAAAGCTGAACAAACACATACACTCATGCAACGGGGACACTTGCTTTCAAATCCTATCACAGTTTCTTTTTTGGCTTTCCATCTTTTTTTTTCCTTTTTCAAATATTGAAGCACATGCTTTTGAAAAAAAAAGTCACAATAGACTCAACTATTCAAATTTCTGTAGACCTACTCACTCATAAAAACAAATGAGTTTAGCTAAAAAGTGTGTTCAGGGACACTGGATACAAAAAGGAATTATCAGAACCACAAAACAAACCATAACTATTGGTGCAGCTATTCATTCATTTGGGCTTGCATGATGATACATAATATAAATCTTCATGTAAAAATAAACCTGATTATGATTATCAAATGTCAAGTGCATGCTCAGAATTTTTTATTGGAGTTTGCCAGGCTTGTGTATCAGGGTACAAAGTGCGGCCATGTGGTGAGAAAATACCGTGACATCTTTGTAGTGGCAGACACGTAATGCAACCAGGGCACAGGGTGTATATGAAAACAGGGTGGTATCAGGAAGGAACAGGTGTGGTCAGAAGCAGAAGACATATTAGCAGAACTTAACTTAAGTAAAAGCAAAAAATATATTCCATAACAAGGAAATGTCTTGTGGTGAAAATGTTACTTAAAGGTGCAGCTTGTAGAATTTATTGCTATGTAGCTGAACATTTGTTGCAATCTGCGACCTCACCACTAGATGCCACTAAATCCTACACGCTGTACCTTTAAGTAAAATTATGTATCATTACTTAACGTTTAAAAAGTAAAAGTATTCAAAAACTATGCCTGTGCATTTTATACTTTTATATATTTTATTATTAGATTATCATTATTATTATTATATGCATTTACGTGTATGTGCTATTTAACTGTTGGCTGGTTGATAAGGAGCCGATTTGAACTACTTTATAAACTGTTAGGTAACTTAATCTATAGTAATACACAACATTTTATAAGATCATGTTTTTAATGTTAAATCTTGTAAAGTAACAGTTGTCAAATAAATTTAGTGCAGCAAAAATAACAATTTTATTGTTATATATATATATATATAAAACCTGAGTAAATGAGTGGAGAAAAATAAACGCAGATGCACAGTATGATACAATGATACAATTAAGCAATTAACATCCAGTCATGCTCTGTGGCATGTATAAAAATGCTGAGCAGGCCCAGTTGATTCAAGATGGCAAGAGGAAAAGATCTAAGTGGGTTCATTGTTGGGGCATGAATGGCAGGAGCTTCATTCATAAAGACTGCTCAACAGGCCGATGTTTCAATAGGATTAGTGACTAAAATGACATCTGCAATTAGATCTATGGGAAAGACATCAGTAAATAGGGCCGGAAACTGGTCGACAGCACACATTCGATGACTGTGATGCTCATGCATTCGTGATATGTAAGGAAAAACAGAAGAGAAACTCTCACTGACCCCTACAGTAAGAGGATCTGGTGACTGTTATGCTGTGGGGGACATTTTAATGGTTATATGTTTTTAGGTCCACTTGTCCCCTTAGAGGGAAGTGTCACTGCAAATCAATACAGTGATCATCTTTATCCTATGATCAAACATTTCTGTCCAATTGGAAGTGGTCTCTTCTAAGACCAGGTTTCCACGTGTAATGATGATTCGCAGTGATCCACACAATAACCATGCTGGCAGTGAAAGTACATTGCTGTACAGCAAATAAAGCCAAAGTAAAAATTAAAATGTCATCAAGCAGGCTGTATTAATATATTTTTTACTTACTTTTTTTTTTTTACTTTTTATATATTTTTTCTATTTTTCACTTGAATAAATGATTATTAGGGTTGTATTCAGTTAAGTTTGACTAAGTCTACTTGCAACAGTGATGTTACGGCCAAACTGTCGGTTAAAGCTCTTAAATGTCTGCATAAACTCACGGTTCCTGTAATGGCTGTGTTTACCATCCACATGTAATTCTTTTTTTTCTTTTATAAGACATCCTTGTTTCTGCTCACACCGCTATGAAATCTAATACAGATATAGTAACAGCCATAAATTGACTACCCACAGGTCGTGTGCTATCATAATTAAAAATACGATGCTTCAGGCGCTACTTTTGTCAGACTTGTGGAACACAATATATTCACACACAGCTGTTGCCTTTGTAACCTAGTTTTGGTTAGCAGGAATTTGGTAAATAGCTTTCCCAGTAACTGTTTGTTGACGACACTGCCTCATCTACACCTGTAATAAAACTTCACATCACTTATAGACTGTAGATGGAACAAAGTCACTGCTTTGTCACAGGTCTGACACATTTACAGATAAATACTAGCATTTACACCATCATTTACCTGCCGTAAATTTAGTTTCCACTTGACCTACCCTGAACGGATGCACTTGAAGGAACCCCAGACACAGAAAAGCCCTCAGCCAATCAAGTCTGATTAAAACCCAGAGTTCCTGTGCTGAAAATTTTTATTTCTTTAATTAGAGCTTTTCAGAAACTTTGTCACGGATTTGTTATTCTAATGCATCTTTGTCTTCACAATGTAGTTTTTAAAACCAGGGGTAATTTACTAAGCAGACCCTCCACATACAGGTTTATTTAACCTAAAACCACTTGACATACATCAATTACATACACAGAGGATCTTCATTCAACTTATACAAAAAACAACTTGCCGTGTGGAATTAGTAAGGAAGAGAATACTTGCAATCAATTGTTTTTTTAATCTAAATTTGTAGTTAATTTAGATCAGTTTGTAGAGATTTTGTAGAAATTGGCAGATAATCCATCAGCATGTGTTATGTATCTAGTTTGCAGGATTTCAGAATCATGAGAAACAGTTGCTGATTTTAAACTGTCAAGAGGTAAGAAGTAAGAAAAATGCGTATTCAGTGTCAAAATAAAATATAAACAGCTGCCTTTAGATTCCATTGGTCGGTTTAAAGAGTGAGATTGAGTCTCCCGCAGATTCGATGACGTCAATGACAGAAACCTTTGAACCTTGAGTGACATTAGAGAACCCGCTCCCAGTGGCGTCCTGCTTATGTTCGTTATTTTTCTACAGTGGGGAAGCTTCCTACAATTTCACAACACAATATGGGGGGAAATCCTGGGAGTGAAAGATTGAGAGAGGCATCACCCAAGTAAAGGTCATCTCCACTCTACACCCTAGCCTCACACGCTTAGACCGGCAGGTACTGAGATGAGGTTAGGTTCACTTTTAATAGATCCAACAAGCTTAAGCAGCGTAAAAACAAATCCAGAGTTTGGTGGCTTCGGTGTGAGTGGTTGTAAGTAGCCTGAATCACTGACTGATGATCTGATGACCAGTGTTTTTGCTCTTACACGAGGCTGTGTTAAACAATCTCATATGACACCTGTTGTCAAAAGTGAATACATTGTGTCACAAATAGATGATGTCTGACCCCAACGCTTAAAGTGGACCATTGCGTCTTCTTGAAAAGCTTAAAGACATACTATGCAGGATTTGTTGGTTGATGTTTATAATCACAGCATTCACAGTTGGCTCCTCCTCCCCGGGTCAATGAGCGAGAGAACAAAGCCGTGAATCAGACCTGAATTAAAACCTTATTTTCTAATTGTTTCACACGGTTATTTTCCAAAACACAAATAAACGTGCCCGTACCTCCGCGCAACCCTGCGGGAAAGTGTCAAATTGTCAGATTTTGTGTGAAGTCAGACAGAGCTTCATCCTGTACACTTTGGCTTTTCTGCTCTGTGCGTGTGTGTAGCTCAGCCTCGCTCAGCCCCTCAGTCAAGCACACACACAGACCTGCAGCTCTTTATGTATCCATGACACAGAGACAGAGAGCGGAGCGGAGCGCAGCAGAGCAGAGGAAAGAGACGGTGACAGCGATGTAACAAGTCCGCATCCCGAACACAACAAAATAATAAGAAAATAGAGGCAGAGAGAAGGGTCTCTGTGCAAAAATACACCACCACACACTTCTAGTGGGTCATAAGGGATGCTTGAGAGAGATTATTTTGTATGAGTCCATACACTGTTTTTAAAGAAAATCCTGCATAATATACCTTTAACTACAACGTCACAAAATCACCTATTTACATGCAACTTGATTATTCTTCTGCTAAGTTTGATGTCTTTCTAAATTTGCATGAAAACATAGCACAGGAAAAGATAAAGATCGTTTATAACGTGCACGGCGAAGGCTGTGTGAAAGACGGATTAGTGCTGATCTCTGGCTAGAAGCGCCAGAGTCAGAGTTAATGAGTCCGATTAGTCCCCAGTGTGTGTTCAGGGATTAGCACACTGTCCACCAAGAGGAGCCCTTCTCATTTCAAGACTGAAGGAGGAGAGAGAAATAATTAATAAGAATAATGCTATTTTTGGGATGTGAGTGGTGTAATTACTGCACAAAATCAGAGATTTTAAATTAGATACTTTAATATGATTGTAAACTACTTGAATCACTAATTGGGGAAAAAATAAATATTCTATCCTTTATAAAGAGAAAAAAACAGAAGGACGGATACTGAAAGTAGCACAAGAAGAGAGTGTATGTCTAACAGATGGTGCTAACCCTAAAGAAAATACGCCAGAAGTCACACATACATTTCCTGTAAAGGTTCCCCATACTTCCTGTCAAGGTCACCATAATTATATGCACTGAATGCATGTGTGTTTGCATCAACAGGTTGGTGTTCAGGTTAGCCACATGAGCCATCAAGCGTTCTTAAGCACCAGCAGACTATTTATAAAAAATTTTTTAAAAATTGACCACGAAAGAGCACGTTGGATGAGTTGAACTGAACAGGCCGCACGCTTCTTCCTTTGGTTTGGAAGAAAAAGCGTCAGTTAGTCAAGAACATTGGCCACAAAATGATCAGATTAACAATACACCACAGGATACAGCTGATGCTCCAATAGATACACATTAGTCTACAAAAGGCTAAATGACCTGATTAATTTTGTCACAGGGACTGCAAATGCAACACTGTTTTTTTGTTTTGTTACAGTGAATGTGACATAACGGTGCAGGCAGTTAATATATAAAATTAAAGATTTTCTAAAATAAAAGTCTTGGAGAACTGTTACTCAAAAGTACTTCAACCTCACTCGGGGAACCGCTGGTAAGCTGAGGCTGCATGACAGAGGAAAAAAGAAACACAAAACAACTCCACCACTGGTTATTAAGAGACTCGTCACAAAACAACGCTGAGGATAGATAGTAGAATCTGGCGTCACTCCAAACAGCACAGATCTGTCCCCCTGGTGTTTTTTTTTGTTCTGCGTGAGCGAGCGTGTGTGTGTCCGTGCTGCATAAACCCTCAACAGACGGGTCCCTGTCCAGATCCATCTAACTGTAAAATCTATCCAATAACATGCGCAATCACAACAAGCTTCCCATCGTGTCAGAATGAGATACATCACGGCGTCACTATGGATAACTGCACACCAATGGTAAATGTCAGTGTATGTCACTATTTAGATTACAGCTTTTCAATGAAAGGGCCAAACCATCGCAGCAGTGCATTGATCCACAGAGCCATGACCAAGAATTCAACCCCAGCCTAATGTGGTGCCGCTCTGTAGTCTTGTATGCCTATTATAGTCACACAAACAAGCTCCATACTTCAAAATCAATGCCCTGTTTGCTCCTGGCTTGGTTTTTAACCCTTTGCATTGCTCACTATTTAAATACATTTGATGATAATATTTTATTCTGGCTGAATAATGGAAGTGCTGAAGCTTTGTCCTCGCCACAGAAAACCAGCTACTTGTAACCCCATAAACTATTGACAAAGGGATTAGTGATGTAATCATCCAAATGATACACCCTCCCCACCCCACCCCGCTCACTTGCCAAACACACACACACACACCATGGCTGTCATCCTTATGCAGATGGTGACACTATGTATGCTCCATATGGACAGAAACATGAGGCAAAATGTGATCTATCTGCACTGAATTGTAGCAGCAGGAGCGTATTAATCATCCCGTCCGTGGGTTTACACATATTTCAGACTCCCATTCTTTGCTAACATAAAACATGGAATTCAGTTTACAGTGTAAATAGCAATAGCTATTAAGCTTGAGCAAACAACTTTAATCAGCAGAATTGTTCTTTTATTTTTCTAGTGAATAAACAAAGTGCAATATAATGTTTTCACAAGACATTAGTGTTTGTTCAGCTACACCAATCTCTCTCATTGCCACTTAAGAGGAACCTCAGGATTTCCTTTCATCTAACGTTTAAACAATATAATGATGCCAGGAAAAGTCCACTTTGCAACTCTACTTAAAAAAAGTCAGGCAACAAATTGCATTAAATGAAGCATGGCTGACATGTAAATGAGGAGTGAAATAAATACATTAGCATGTGATAATATTTATATATTAGCCCCTAGATTCTTTGTGATATATTAGAGGAAAGAAGCACTGCAGTGGAAGACAATATGTTGTGTCAAATAAGGTGGCAACTAAATTAATGTATTCTCCTAATTTGAAATAAAAGCTGGCAATAGATAGATTATTTACCAGCATGTAACGCTGCAAAAATGCAGCTGTTATAAACTCTGTCTGCGCAAACACGACATGATATTCATGCAAAAATGCTTCACACTTCTGGGTTGATGATGTGAGTTTGGCACTGACCTCATAGACCAGTGATATCCATTTATAAAACACTTAGGCTGTCAACTCCACATCAAAACAATTCCTTAATATACGCAATTACCTCAGAAGAAGCCATAAAAACTATTGCTCTAAACAGAAATTCTGATGTACTGACAGAAATAAACTACAAATCAACCACTTTTCAGGCTTATTTCTTCAATAGAAAGTAGTTCCAATGAAAACTCTTGACAAGTCTGTGGATTACTCTATGGATTTATGACTACTACACTGGAAAAATATGTTGCTGTTGAACTTTTTAAGTGTCATTTTTCAATACTGTGAACCACCACACGAGACTTCTTTCGCCCTCATTGTACTGGGATGATGGCAGAAATTGTAGAGATGGATTTCTGTATCTGTATATGCAGTAGGTAGGTCAGATTTTTTTCTAAAGTTGGCAAACTTAAGATTTAATGGTCAAAGCTTTTCATTGATTTAAAGTAATAAACTTTGCTGCCCCCTGCCATCTCATGCCAGAGACTCACATAATCAAAACCTCTATGATAGTAAGAATTATTAAAAACTGGACAGGACATCATTCTTATGAATGACATGTCACATGAACACAGATCATATTGTGTATGGCTGGTTTAAGCCAAACTATGTTCATTTTAAAAAATCTGCTTGTGAACACCAAAGACTGAAAGCAGTTGACCAACAGTGAGACAGCGCATAAAACCAATACCAGTAATTCAAAAGAAGTGAGACAGGAACTGAGAACAAGGACTGAAGATGCAACCAGTAATACAGCTGAAAAATCTTGTTTAATGTTTCAGTTTTCACTGACACTGAAATCACTGATAAGTGTAATGAGTGTACGTACATACAGTCATGCAGGAGACGAGGGCTGGTCCCGTCAAAATGAGTAAAATGTTCTAGTTAAGAGATATGAAGAGATAAGGTCTTTCAACTCAGCATCTTAAGACAGCACGGCAGCACTTCTGCATACTTGTGAAAAAAAAAAACATTTCCTGTCCCCGAAAATATTTTGAGTCAGGCTTGGGGTAGAAGAACACCAAGTCATTGACGAAAGACAACACAAGTTGACCCCCGTAGACTTGATATTAGAGATTTATCTACAACGTCAGAGCATTTCTATGACTTAACGGCAGCTCAAGTTCAAGTGAGTGAAAGTCGGCAGCCGACATGCTCTAAAAACTCAAGACTGAACACTGAGGATGACAGAACTGCCAGGTGAAAAGGCGGCAGGGAAAAGATAGAAGAAAGTCGTCAATTTTAACCCCAAATTCTGTCAAAAAAACACACATTTATAAGTTACACACTTCGACTCGCATCGAAAGCTAGTGTCAAATGTGAACATTTTTAGCTAAGGAACACGTATTTTAACGGTTTTTGTCTGTTTCAGCAAACATTTATCCTTCACGCGGTGTGGCAGCAGCCAACGTGGTCTGAGGTTTTAAAGGTTTCACAAGAGAGAGCCGTCATTTATCTGTTTAAACACGATTTTAGTCTCTTACCTGTGACAGATCTTAAAACAGCGTCCCGGAGATGAATCAAGGTCCCCGTGCTCCTTCTCCCAACTGTCCGTGCGCGCGCTGCTCCTCCGAGCGGGGACGCCCCTCCTCCATCTGTCACGCGCACACCCACGCGCCTTCAAGACGCTCTCTCCCTCACGTTTATTTAGAGAAAACTGGTATTATTTGCTTACCCTTTTCTCTTTTTTTCTTTTAAATAAATTGTAATTTTTTAAATATTATTATTGATTTTAGTACTTTAGTACTAAGTGAAGTCATGAAGTTATGTTATATTTTACGCCTAAATGTTTTCAGTTATTGTGACGTTTTGTATATAGAAATGGAGAAAACAAACCACTCTCCTGTAACGCAACTTTATCTAATTATAATTGCAGTGTGTGGATGTTATGGAGAACCATTCGCATTTTAGCAGAGAGAGAGAGGTGGGAAAAATAGTCAGAACACAGTTTGTAAAAAAAAAAAATAAATAAATTAAAAAAATAAAAGCAGGACCATGTCTCAATACGTGGTTTCCTTGTACTGTTTTTATTGCATGAATTGTAATAGCTGCAGAGATGGGTACAGTTGGGTTTGAAGCCTTCCTGCGGTGAATATAGAGATGGTAAGTGGACATTCAGATGGCACGGCTAACTTAATTCACCTTTCTCCCTGTCCGTCTACCACAAGACCAGCGCTTATATACTGCATTTATTTAAACCGCTAAAAGTGTAGCACTGAGGAGTAGGGGGCAAAAAAAAGAAAAGAAAAAACAACTAAATAACACGCATTTCAACACCAAATCTAAAAGGCTGTAAGTTAGTGCATGGATGTGCTTTTCCGTCTGATAAAACGTGCTCAGGTTTGAGCATGTTGTCCTTAATAATGTATAATGTCAGGTGGTAATTATTGCTGGCTATTTGTTTCATATTACTGTGGGTGATTTTGGGGGGTGACATCTGGGATAGAGACAATAAGAGGACTGTGGTGTGCTTTGGTGTGTTACTCCCTCCAGCAAGTACTCAGCTTAACATGTTTTCTATGTGCAGCTGCTCGTTCAGTTTAGATATTGTGAGTCAAACACAAATATAACGCAGAGATGAACCAATCAAATGCAGTATAAAAGCCCAAACTCTGTGTGGACTCAGACTGGAGCGATGACTCCATCTAGAGGTTAAGTTGTTGTACTGCAATGACAGAGAGAGGGGGATTGACATAGTGTGTTTGTTTCAATGAGAATTTATAAAATGAAATTAAAAAAAAAAAAAAATACAGCTCCCTTTTAAAGTAGGTAGACCAGCCACATATTAAAACAAAATTCTCACCATTAACTAGTAAAATGGTCTCTCAAACGTTTCAAAGTAACTTGGTCACTCAACTGTCAATGAATGAAAGAAAAAAAAAAACAAAAACAAAAACCCCAATGAAATAATAAAGGTGGCATTTTGCTGTACCTCAATATACCTCTACCCCCTCCCACCCCCCACCTCCCAGCAACTTATCCTATTTCAAATATAGGACTCAAAGATATGGGCTCTAATGTTAATAATACACATATCCATACTATGTTCATATAATTAATAAAAAAATAAATACATTTAACAAATACAAATGATTTTGTAGTAGGTAGATTACCAAAGAAACAGATTATCACCCACAGTTGTATTATTAACACTTTTTTTTTTCAAGTGTAGGATTTTTCAATAAAACCATTATGACCCCTTTTGCTAGTTTAAACCTGTAGTCTTAAAGCCTCTACATTTCTGTGACTGTGCTATTGAGCTGGGTGAGAGATCAGGCTCCATCCAGTCGTCTATAGGGCTGCGTGTGAGCGTTGGCTCACTCAAGGCTAAATGTTAACACTGTTACACACTCACAGAGAGCAACCAGGAGTAAACGTTGATGCTGATGATTGATGTTGGCAATGGGACCCAAACCAGCTCTTGGCTTTTGCCAAAAAGTTGTGGGCACAAGATGTGTACGTTTACATGTCTTCAATCGGTATATCTTGTAAAAAGGTAATATGAAATATTCCCCCTTAACTTGTGTCATTTGTGTTTTTTAGTGTTTTTTTTTTCTTTTTTTTTTCTTTTGCATGTGTTTTTTTGTACAAATCTTTGTATAACCTGTTTAGACATAACAAAACAGATTAAACCAACAAAAAAATCAACCAACATAAAGAAATCTCATGCATAAGTTATATCCCACTCTTACTGATTGCATTTGTAAGTTACCATCTTTAAAAAAATCAGTGTACATGTTTGTTGTTCAACATTTTTGTTTTTTGTACATTTTAAGCCATTTGCCTTTTTTCTTCTTTTTTTGTTTTTGATAAAATTTTTGATCCTATTTTCGTCTGTGAAAAGTACAGCCAGCAGTTCCACGTATTGCTCCAGAGTAGATTCCAGACACCCGACCTGTCTATTCCTGTACAGCAGGAGGCGCAAGAGGCATGTTGTGTAGGTGCTGGCTGTGGAAGGGGAAACCCGCTCCATAAACGAAGCTGTTGGGAAGCAAATGAGCGACTATCCTTTATGATTTCAGTTCAAGGTCTGAGAAATTAGACCCCATTTCCTAAAACAATTTTTTTTTTTTGTTCGTTTTTTTTTCTCCTGCTAGAAATTGTTGCTTGTCACCCCGAAAAGCTTGACAGAGAGACAGATACTGTAGAAGTTTTAATACTACTAACAACCTCCCAAGGCTGGAGTCTGGCAGCAGAAGTGGGACAGTCAGTCAGTTGCAGACAAGGATTGGAGAGGAGGGTGGGAGGGGAGGAGAGGGTAGGGGGAGAGGGGTGGGCGAGGTCACCCCTATCTGCAGAGGTCTTCTTGTGTGGAGTCTCGCACATTTTTCCTCTTCTTGCTGTTGCCCTGGTGGTGTGGCTTGTTGCTCTGTTGACTTTTGGTGCTGGAGGAGCTCTGCTGCGCGTGGTGACCGGTCTTTTGGTGGGGACGAGAAATCCTGGTCTGAGGAAGAGCGTAAAAGCAAGATGAGTGTTCCTGCAGGATTATTGATTGGGTACTTAAGGCAACACAGCCTAGCCATAGTGGAGAAGTAGGACAATAAAGATTTTTTTTATTTTTATTTTAAAGCTCTATATCAAAGTATTCTTTAGAAGAAAATACCAGAAAATAATGTACAAGGTAAAGCCGAGCGTTACCTTTCCTCCCTTGTTGCTTCCAGGTGGAGTGCTGGTAGTGTGGCTCTGTGTCCGGTGATTAGTGACCACCGCAGACTTTTCTCTGTGGGTGCTGGGGCCCTGACCAGACTGCTGCTTAGCTGTCTTACACGGCGTGCCGTCAGAGTCCTGGGGAAAACCAGCAATGTGATGTAACAATCTGCCTTCCTTTGACATCAACTCACCATGCGTAAATTCATGAAGACTGCTTAGAAATACACATTGTTGATATTGTTGTTTAAGACGTCTATGATTTATTTACATACAGCTTGTTGCACATGTGAATTCAAAACAATCTAACAAAAGCAGGGGGTTTGTTGTACAGAAAGAGGATTCTGTAATTTATGTTGCAAGCAATTTAGAGAGCAAAATTAGTGCATTTGTGTCATTAACATAGTTCTATTTAGCATTTGAGAGATTTAGAAATGGTTGCATACTTTGAAACACTATTCTTTAAACCTAAAACTAAACAGTATGTGAAAAATTATTAACTGCTACAGATATATGAAATGGTGTAGCATTTGAAGAGTGTGTGTGTGTGTGTGTGTGTGGTGCTTCAGGACTGACCGCATCGCTGGAGCTGGAGGACGAGGTGGAGGGCGACAGTGGGGAGGAGGAAGGAGAGGAGCGCAGTGAAGGGGATGGAGAGGAGGAGTTAGAGGAGGTTTTGCTGTGAGGAGCAGACGGTAGAACCACAACGTCGTCGTCTGGGACGTTGTTGTTGCATTCGTCGAGCTGCTGGGACTCAAAGAGCGTGACGTCGTTTCCTACAGAAACACGAAAGCAAAAAAGGTGAAGTCGGTCACAATAGGACTTTTAATAAATATTTGATAAGTTCAGAAAAAAAAAAAATGTTTTAAAAACCCGCTTGAACGTACTGTTGAGTGTCAGATCGTTCTGAGACTGGCTCCCCCAGTTTTTTCTGATCCATTCCCTGTACTCGTCCACTTCCTGAGTCACCCGGATTATTCGGCCAAGTATGCTGCCATGCGATATGGAAAGAGGTGATACAAGTGTTAATACAGCAGTTACTGGTACTGACCTGATATTTTCAGCGTGACACACAAAACCAACCAGGATGAGAACAATAGTTTGACTGATTATTACAACAATAGACTGACTGGCTGATAAAAAGAAACAACGCTTCTGTGATATGTGATTGACAGCTTCTCTAATTAGCCCCTTACCTCTCCGTCTCACTATTGGGGTAGTATTTGGCAATGGGTGACACAGCGTGGCTGAGCACCACATAGGCGTAGTCAAATGCCTGCTTCACCTGCATGGCACCGTATGAACTCCGGCCGACGTCGTTGTCTATCGGACACAAGACAGATGGTCGGTTTGTGTAAATATACTTGACACGCCTTTGTTTCTACTGTCTGCCGTAGGAAGGAAGTGCTGTGAGAGTGATATACCTGGCTGCAGTGGGTCTTCAATGTAGAGCATGGAAGGCCTGTAGCCATCCATCATGTTCTTCTGAACCTCATCTTTGGCAACATAACAGCCTCCATCTTTTATCCTGATGCCTGTTTTCAGGTAGTTGAAGTGGCGACCGTAGAGCTCGAAGAATTCAATGAGTAGAACGCCGATGTTGATGTTAGGACTGCAGACATCTTCCCTGTAGTGAAGCTGGAAAACAAAGTACAACTTGATGTTAAATTACCGAAAATGGCGGCAACTGTGGACCAATTCCTGATAGAATTTTTAATCTGTCATGTTACATATACATGGTAGACTAACAGTCTTGTTTTAGGGAGAATAGTTTATGAATATATGCATTTGTCTGTTGATTTTTTTTTTTTTTTTTTTTTAAATCACAGAGTATATCTTACCTGCAGGAAGCTGACAGCCATGAGGAAGAGACTGTAGGAACCGATTCCTCCTGTGAAAACTTCATTGAGGTCCCTCTGCAGTAGGAACTGCTTCAGCACCAGCACCAGGTAAGGCAGTACAGGGTATTTCTGTGGGACAAGAGACAGACAGAGCAAAGATATAATGAATGCATTTTGATGTCTACAGCACCCTCTAGAGGGGAAAAGGATCATTAAAGATCCAAGGTTTTCATTGGCCTGATGTATATAAAAAAGTACAGCCCACTCGAGACATTTAAAACATTTTATTACAAATACATCTCCTTGCGTTTGTCAGTGGGTTATGAAATATCTCAACATGCCATACAAGACATAAAGGGTCCTATTTTTTATTTTCCTGTTTTCAACTCAAGCAGCACTCCAACAGATTTGTATTTTCCTGGCTTTGAAATTTGCTCCGCCCGTCTCTGAAGGGTTTTTAGGTGTCCAGGCACTGAATACTGTACCTCTTTGAATTCCTTGATGAGCAGAGCAGCTTTAACACCACTTTTAACGTTGAAGCTGATATCCACTTTGACTTCAGTGAAGGAGTCAGTCAGTTTGATGATGGGAACCTGGGAACACACGATACACACATTCAGACAGGAAATCACTTACGACCAAGCTTGTATAAGTGCCTCCTGACACTTGTTAAAGACGCTTTAAGCACTTGTAAATATTCCCTTTATACATATTCTACTTTAAGTCCATTGTAAATCTGAAAACAACACAAACAATTATCCACTTTTGGCATTTCCCTTGATGTACATGCCAGAAAACAAAGCATGTATGCTAAACCAGTGTAGTCAGAGTTTTGGAGATGTTACAACAGCTCGTACTAATGTAAATTATCGTTGTGTAACTGACTATCTGATTAATGACTTAATGAATGATTGATCATTATCAATCATTATCTACCACATTTTTATTTGTGGATTTAAGTGGCACACAACCGACAGACAAGAGTTGAAAAGACATCTGAAAAGAAAACACACAACCTGAAGTACTGCGTGCTTGACTGTTTTTTTTTGTTTTTTTTTTATAGGAATGATCTGTGCTCCAGTTTCCTAAAACCACTATCTAGAAAACTCTTATAAAAACGAAATCTAAAGAAGAAATCTAATTTAGCAACACAATGTTCACTTGTGAGCGAGTACCGTCTTACCGTTGCCTTGTCCAAAACTTTGATGGAGTTCTCATCTGCAACATTTCTCTTCCGGAGAGCCTCCTCCAGCGTCCAGAGTGGGAGTGTCTCCCACTTCCCAAAAACTACCAAGTCAATGTCACTGGAGGAAAGAGAGAGACATGACACGTTAACACTTAGGCCTATTCTTCAAACTTTACTTCAAACTTTGTACAACATACAGAAGTGCACAATACAAGTTGCTGAAATGTACAACAAATGAGCAAAAACACCTTTTCGCTGTACACACACACACACACACACACACACGCAAACAGACACATTCACTAACAACAACTGATATGCTTCCCAGTGTAACTACAGTGGCTGCACATGCCTCAACAACAGCTCACTAACAGATGTCTCTCTGGTTTGCATTGGTTGTCATAAACAAACAAGACATACAATAGAAGTTTTCTAAATTTGATTCACATCTGCTAATGATATCTGCCTATTTCCAAATAATCTTCTTCAACTTGCATTATCAACAGAATTTTCGTTCCATTACTTTCAGTACGAGCTAAACTTATATGCAGTAGTAAGGTCTCCTTATAACTGAAGCTTAACAGCCATTTTTAAATCTCCTCCACATGGTAGATCATTGCAGACAGGTGGCTTTGCTCCCCTCTTGTGGATACTTAACTAAACTTCAGGGAGAACTTCAGGAAACCAGCCAATATGTGTAGTAATGTGTGCGTTCACTACATAAAAAATGTTACACGCAAGTACCACTTTAAAAAGAAAAGACACGTTAACACACAAATACATGTGCACACAGAGTAAGACATCTTGTAACTTCAATAAATGCTTTTTTATAAATGTTTCCAGACGGAGAGACGCATACAGAAACAGACACTCAGAAAATCCGAAGCACAGACAAACACACCACCCACTGACACGCACGCATCCCCCACACACAGCTTAGTCAGTTCTTGGTACAGAGTCAAGAGTCCACTAATCCAAGTGACATGTATGTGTGTTTAGGAGGCAGTTGTTTGTTGTTGTGTTTAAGTGGTCAGCAGTTGTAGGCCTCAAAATTAAGTTTTTGTTTTTTTTTAAATCCAGGATCAGCAGTGTTAAAATAACCTAAACCACTTGATCCTCAAAACACAAGCAAATAATGATCTGCTGGCTAGAAAGAGCACTTTCTCCATAACCCAGTTAAGTATTTCTGGTAAGAGTCACAGTCTGGCAAAGATCAAGACAGAAAGCATTGAGTTTTAATCTCTAGGCTAGTTCAGGAAACCAAGTGGCTCACCTTGTTGGCAGATAAAGACCAGTGCTGAAGCTCCCAAACACTTGGACCTGGAGAGACAAGACATATAGTTACACACATACACACATATATATAGAGACATACAATTATTTGATTTTACCACATCAAGCTTCAGTACTACAAAAACCCGTTCTCCAAGCTGCACAAATATTACTATTCCGCAGCTTAACATGGTGTTAACTTAATGACAAGTTCAAACAAACTGCACGGGCGTGGTACAAGAACTACCTATCATGGGGTATGAAAAAAGTGTGTAATTTGAATATTTTAAAATCATTTGGACAGAGGGATTAAAGACTAGAGCTTGAACTAAACTTTCTTTGTGTCGTGTTGCACTGATGAGGAAATTGGCTGCTGAGGAAATGACTTGCAGCTTGTTTACATACAAAACACTCCTTTTAAACCACTGATCTCCTAACCTGCACGCTATAGAAGTGACTGAAATAACTCCAACCTTCCACCTTTTAAACCTCCCACTGAGCAGCACACAAATTGGTGTCTGAACAGAAATAGACTTAAGCCTTGACCCCCCCCCTTCCTCACCTCCTTATTCGCTTAAACCTCCTCCCTCCATCCTGCATCAAGCCGTAGTATAAACTCTGGTGTACAGCGCAGTCACATGTCCGACACTAAGCTGATTGCAGAGCCATGTTTGTGAATGAATGAATGAATAAGTCCTTTAGACTTCTGTTAAGGGTGAACTACAGGTGGTAAAGAAACATTTTCAGTCCTGAGATGACCTACGACAGAGAGGCTTTCCATGATGTGTTTAGGAACGGCTGGTTTAAAAAAAAAAGCTTCTATAGATACCTGGCACGTTCATGATTCTGTGAAAGACTACAGAAACACTCCAGAGTGTCTGTTGGATGTCTTGGCATCTAAGCTCATCAATTAACCTAGCATCACACTAAGTAGATGACCAAGTTGCCCTTGTTCGCTCCCATCGACTGCAGTGGAAATGGAATAAAGCTTGGGACAAAACTGTGCTCCTTAATTTAGGAGCTGCGAAGCTCAGAGCAGACATACTTTCAAGCACAATGCTCTATCTGCAGGATCAAAGTCAGTGGGTACAAGAATGCCTGAGGTGTTGCTGATAACATGACCACAACAGAGTACCGTGCAGCAGAGAGATAATAGAAAAACAAGCTTCATGAAAAGGCTCGGGTTTGAAGTCATTTGCTTGATATCGCATACAGTCTGGCTTTCATAGTAATTGTTGCTACTGAATGTTGGAAAATTACAGAGATCATTGTGTCCAAAGTAGTCTGATCACAGTGTTTACCAAATGCAAAAACCACTGTGTTTAGTATATAATTCAACTAATTTCACTTTTCTACTAATCCGTTTTGTTTCTGCCAAAAGAAAATAACCTCTAGTGATGCATGGCGTCCCTCAAAAGAGGCTTTTAGATTACAGCCAAGATTTTCTCGCCAACAGCTGGGGGCAATTCTCACCCTGATTATCAGTGGCACGCCGAAAAATCCTGTCTGTCACACCCTATGATACAGAGAACAACCCATTTGTACCTCAGCGCTCGGCCATAGGTCGTGGATGACTCCTTTGATTCTGTCCACCACCTCCAGCCTCATCTTCTCCTCCTCCGGCCGCGGGGAGATGTACTCGTAGAAGTCGCTGATCTCTTCATGTAACCTGTAAAGCGCGACACACAGGACACGGCATTGGAAGAAGGGTCAAATAAACACACAAGGGGGAGAAATATAAGTTCACAGTTACAGAGCAGCTATACCCTAAAAAACTAGAGTATGAATGCTTTCACATAATCCACTTAGAAATACAATAACCAGATGGGATTATGTTGTTTTTTTGTGGTAATCTAATGAATTAAACATTCATTTCCAGTTGGATAATAAATAGCACATTAAGTTCAATAGGATGACAAATATGATAAAGCTTTATGTTTATGTGACATGACTTGAGTACAGTTCATTTGTATGGTTTAATTGGAAAATTGATTTTACTCAAATCATGTCACTTTTTTTTTTTTTTTTAGAAAGATGTCAAGAACAAACATGTGCACAGCAGGTACCATCTTACTTATACTTCAGCAGGTTTCTAGTGATAAGAACTGTAAGACATAGATTAGACAACTGAACAGGTCCAACAGTGCAGCTTAGGGTAATTGATAGTTTACTGAATAGATCAGTTAAGTATGTTTGTTTTCACAACTCAAGACTAATAAGATTTAGACGCATCTCATTTCATACACCTCACACAGGCTTCAATTTTCCATCGCTTTCCTCCCGTCTCTCCGATAGGCGAAATAATCAAATCACTGAAATAAGAGTAAATCACATACGCTTGATAACGGGGATGTGAACCAAGCTTTTGACTGATAGATGGCTGGTTCAAATCTCCAGGCTGAAATAATACAGAGGCGTCACTCAGCCAGGCAGCTTAACTTGATAATTCCTGTGACCAGCAGCTGAAGAGTTTTTGCACAAGTTAGTTCCAAGATATGGATTTATGTAATAGCAGAATGTGAAGCAGGGTGCTGCCAAAAAACACGTCAGCCTTCCCTTGGCAAACAAAAGTTTCTAAAAAAAGGGCAGGCGTCTCCAGGAGTAGCTGAGTTCTCTGAATAGTTCCATTATCAGGTACAGGTAGATTCATGCCCATCAGCAAAATCACTGGTTGGAATATTAGCTTGACTGATATCACCTAATAGTACAGATTTATGAGTCATCTACTTGAGCAATCACCTTTCTTGAGTCCGACAGGTGAATTTCTCTGACTATAGATCGAGAAAAAAAAAATATTCCTACACACATGGACTGACCTTTACTGATAGGAAGTTAATAATTACTGAAAACAAAGGAAAGACTGAAAAAAAAAAAAAAAAAGGTTTGTCTTGGGCACACTATGACAGCAAGGGTTTTGTCTCCTCCCAAGAAAGGCAGCTGTGTTTTAAACATTATCATACCAACCATTTCTTTTTGTTAAGGGCAGGGCGACAAACAAACCAGGAACCCCTGCTGTGACACAGCGTAATGTCAGTACATAAGTTGCATTCAGTAAGGGCAGACTAAGCAAGGGTACCGCATTTGTCCTTGGAACAGGTCGCTCTGCCCACATGCGATGACCTTTTCACTGACCAGTTTGTCTACATACACACAGACGGAGGGACAAGTCTCTGTGGGTGGACAAATAAGAACATAAACACACGTGCATGTGCACAAACAACCGTATAAACCAAGAATTAGGCTAATAACAGGCTTGCTCCCTTTGGCAAACCACAGAAATAGAGAAAGGGGGGAAAAAGATATTTCTGCATTTATAAATAATACAAACAAACAAAAAAAATCCTGCACCTAAACCACAGAAAGCTGGACAAGAGAAACACTTGCAGCTACCGACGCTGAGTGAATGATTTTTGGATTCCGCCTCAAAGAGCACTGTGTGTGTATGTGGGTCTGTCATAGGCTACTTTCAGGGACAAATTTCCAGACTAAAGACCAATTAATTCAGGATGGTTTGTCAACTCGGGGACAAAAGCCATGTTCCCAATTGGTAAATCACTGATTTTTAGGTCAGTGGTTAAGGTCAGGGTGCAGGTTAGGATTAAGCAAGCAGTGGTTTTGGTTAAGGTAATTCTTGAGGAAATGAATTTAAATCTATGTCATGTCCCCAAAAATGACCTAGGACAACTTGTGTCCGTGTGTGTGGCTACTGTCTGGGTTTTATATAACCAGCACTCTTCACCTGACAGCAGTCAAAGTTGACTGGGCTTCACCTATATGATTTCTTGGGTCTCAGAGTAGTTAGAAGAACAGGATACAGAAGCAGCAGAGCGAGGTTGCTGGTCCAAGAACCATCTAGGGAAAATACTTGCAGAATAGGACCATCTCCTCCCTACACAAATGCTGTCATGGTGACCTTGAGAGAAAAAAAAAAAAAAAAAAACTAAACCCGCAGTTGCTGCAGCCAGTGGTCTCACTGTAAGGCTGTGATCAGACAGACAGGAACACTGCATCAAAAAAAAAAAAAAAACCCCACAAGACACAACATTAGTGTCTGCACATTGCTACAGTTACCAGTGGGAAGATGTAAAATACAACTGGATGGCTACTTTGAAGGCTTACCAGACACTGTACAGCATTTTATACTCTAGAAAAGTCTCAACACTTAAGAGATTAACAGTCAAATTTGCAAAAAAATATACAGAACACGCTGAAAATTATTCTACCTGAAAAGATCGCTTGCAGGTATTTGATTGTTACTGATGGATGATGGTGGAATGAACTACAGCGAAATTAAAGCCAGGATTAATATTTTTTTTTGGGGGGGGGGGGGGGGGGGTGCTGCACTCTGAAGATGATGCATCTTTCATGCATAGCTGTTGTCCCTCTGAATGAAGCCTAGTGCCGGGGCTAACACTACGAGAGTTTTAAAATCCTAACCAATTTTGAAAATCGGGTTGGATCACGCACATAAGGAGAAAACTTCACAGATGTTCTTCTCTCTAATCTCAAACATGCACACACACACTACAAGATTTGGAAATAATGGTGCATAACACACACAAACACACAACAGGATATTATTAAGATTATCGTGCCAGAGGGACTAACGCACCACCTCACGTGATCTCACGTGATCTCGAGGGAAAGCGGATGTAAACAAAATGGAGACTGACATGGTTCAACAAGTTACAAAAAAATAAAAGCAGAAGCCTTAACGAGTCTGGGTGAAAAAATGGTTGGAGAGACGCAGTCAACACAGGTTGTCTGTTCTTTAGTGAGACCTGGAGGTGATATAATAATAGCACACTAGCTAACGTTAGCCTCAAAGGCTAGAATATTTACTGTATTGTGGTCATGCTCACAATGTAGTGACATAATCATCCAGATTTTAAATCCTAAATATCAAACATGGTTGAAATCTTTAGGCGGCCCCGATGAGTCTACAAGCAGTTCTGAAGGTTTAAGATTGGATCTGTAAACCCCTCACATTACCAGATAATCTGGTACTGACCAAGGTCCCAGACCAGATTTCTCCTCCGATTGTCTGGAGGGGTGAATCGGAGATAAATCGGCCAAAAACTCCCACAGTCTGAGCCCGGTTTAACTGGCTGCTGACAAGTCTCAATGTACTGAATGTAAATGTAGGGCATGACTCAAAATGCAGATGAATTGAGGAGTGTAAACTGGAGGTAGCACTCACTGTAAACAGCCAACCGCTATACCAAGTCAACAACACAAGTTCCCTGAATATACTGGTATACAGTATATTCCCTGAATATACTGTATACATACATACATAGGTTTTATCTCTGGGAAATCTTCACACAGAGCCGCAGAGCCGACCACAACTGAAGTGAAGTGAATGACATGATTTCATTGCAATGACTTCCTTTGTTCATACCAAGAGAAAATGCCACTAGAAACTGAGTTTCTATTTGTTATGATTTCCTTAAAAACACACAACAGTCATTGTCATCTACTAAATGATTCAGTCTATTATTAGTAGTGAGGAGTTCCCAGCATTGCAGATGACTATTTGCCTGAAAAGTTGTCCAGGAGGAAACATGTACAATGTATTGAATTAAGTATTATATGAATTTAAAACTGTTGTATGCCTGACATCAGGTATGGTGGAACTTTAAGCTTTGTATTCATCATATGGATTTTGATTAAAAAAAATTCGATCAACACACAACATTGGGTAATAGGTTGTTTCGAAGTTTAACTCAACAGAATTACCGAAACTAGCACTATTCAAAATGTCATTTGTTTGTTTGTTTTTGCCAGGTAGCTAGAGGCAAATAGTTTCTGTTTCCATTCGTCACCGCCTCAACAACATCTGACAACAACTCATATTTTAATGACTAATCTCTTTTCCCAGCTTACATCACACAGACACTAGGTTTCATTTAAGAGTAAAAGGAACTCAGCTACAACTCTCTGCTGCATTTGTTTTGATTTCATGGTGGACAGAAAAACCTCTCTGTTGCTCCATTTATATCATATAGGCTACATACCACAACCCTAACAGCAAATTAAGGCCATTTAATGTGCTGAAATTGAATTGCATAGGTTGGGGACATGCATGATTCCCTTTAGCTTTAAGGTCCGATGTATTTTCAAACTCCCACAAGCATCAAGCTAAAAAAAGAAGGCTAAATTTCAGAGATTTTTCAGTTTGCTTCTTTTACAGTGCAGTATAATAAACTAAAACCTATTTTCAAAATATCTGACATCTCTGAGTTTTAAGCATTTCCACTCCACAAACAGCAGCAATAGGTTTCATTTCACAGCAAACAGGCCACTAATGCTCCCTTGTTGTCACGTGATAGAAGAAAACACATCTCACGCCCCACCTCCTAGGATCAAATTGCATGTCTGTCTTGCTCCTGCCTCGAGAGCACATGGACTCTTGGCACAGCTTATCAGATAATCCTGCACGCCTATATCACAGTAATGTTATGTAATCTTGTGGAACAGGTTTCCATAGAACTGAAGCTCCCGTAGGAGAGAAAAAAATGTTATCTTTCCTACTTAGGATTTATTCTTTTCCTAACATTTCTCTCTGACACGATTATTATAGTGCCACTGAAATTTCGCCAGGGTACTGTGGGACTCTAACTGATGGTTGCTTATAATGTTACTGCTGTAGGAAGTTAAAGCTTGTCCTGTATATTTTATATATAGAAAGATACAGATGGTGCTTCTCTGTCTAAGTATTAGGATGTTTACACATGCCTTAATTTATGATGGTTCATCTGATTAATAATTGAGCTGCTGTAGCACTCCTGCCAAGGTTACATGAATATGCTGCACATTATCACACAGTGTTGTGCTTTCATTGTGTACCCTAAGCAGATGTATAAAGACACAATCAGCTCACGGTTCGCTGCAATTCACAACACAAATTTGCAGTTATGTTTACTTCAATCATATTTTTAAATAAGGTTTGACTAAAAACTCAACAAATAACTCATTGTTGATTGTTTAAGCTTTCTAAAACTAACCTTGTTGTGATCTGGTGCCTGTGTGGAAGTAGGTAATTTTACTGTGGTACCGTTTCAATGTTCAAAAAAATCTAATATTCTGTTGATATGTGTTCAAATTCAAAATTCAGTGTGTAAGTGTGACAGGCCATGCCTCGTGCTCCTTGAACAGAGGGTGTTCATTAACACAAAATTTGATCATGACACCAAACCATAAGTAGTAATGTGTGAAGGCGTTTTGGATATGACACCACAGATGAAAAATCTGATGAATGTAACATGCGAAAACTCTCTAAAATGGATAAATAAATCATGTTTGCCCGAAAACTAAGATTTTGTGTAGTGGAACTGGTATCAGGGGCGGAAAAAGTGGGATCACTCCATACATAGCTATTCCCAACCTTTTTTGAGCCCTGTGATATCACATTTTTGTGTACTACAGCAGGACTTTCGCCATTCTTGTACAGCCTCCTCATGAAGGCACCACAACACCCTGTCAAAGAGCCGTAATTCAGCGTTTAGGCTGCCAGGAGGAGGAGGAATGGGAAGAAAAAAGTTAAAAAAAAATCTGAAAACAAGAGATAATATGAGACTGTGAAGGTAAAAGGAGAAAGAAAGACAGAGTTAGTGAAAGCTAGGAAAACGAAAATGAAAAAAAACACAACAGAGGTAACGAGCATTAAAGGTGAAAGAGAAAAGTGGAAAGAGAGGGGCAGACTGGAATGGGTGTGGTGCTGAAATGCCTTCATGTGAACGAGAGCCATCTGTTAAGTTGGGTAGGATGGAGGAAAAAGAGGTTATTGTCCCTTCACACTGAGCACTACGACTGCCTGTATCATAGCTTTAGAATTCAATACAACATAGTGTAACAGCATGCATCGAGACATCTCCATTAGCTGTACCCTAAAGCACAGCTAGTCTTCCTGGGGTCCACATTTCAAAATATACATTAAATATTACAGTCAACACAACTAGCAAACATAACACACATATTAGAGAATTACATTAATATGTATGAATGAAACTTATACTGCAAAAAACTGCAAATTGGCATACATATGCACAGCATCCTACAAATACGTTGTTCCTAGGAGTTTCCCTTATTTGCTTTTTAAACATTGATTTCTGGATTAATTTAGTCAGTTACTGGAAAAATATTCCATGTTTTCATTGCTCTATATACTGCTGTGCATTTAAGGAAATCACTGTTTGCCTTGGGAAGTGAAAACCAGCTTTCTGTTGCCTGTCTGGTGGAATATGTATATGACTATAAACTGTTTTAATTAACTGTACTGATATGATGGACATTGGATTGTAAAACTTTCCGTGTTGAGAGTTGAAGAGCAGTGATCAGCCTGTCCTCAACTTTTAGCCAGTTGAGACACAAGTGTATGCCGTTGATGTTAGTGCCGTAGGGACACTGGAGATCAAGGCCTTGTTCTGTACTAGCTTAAGTTTGCTTATACATTTTTTGTGGCATTCTCCCATATTATCTGACGGTAATCAAGCTTTGAAAGAATAAGAGTTTGTTTTATTTGCCTATTTATAGCTACAGCTAATGCCTTGCCCATTCTATTGACAAAACTGTCAATGTGTTTTAACCAGGACAATTTGTTGTCAAGTTTGATGCCCAATACCTTGGTTTCCTTTTCTTGCTGGATGGGTGCTTTATTTATAAAGAGTTTAAGCTCTGACTCTTGCCTCAGAGAATGATTTAAACCAAATACTATGCTTTTTGTTTAGGATATGTTAAGTATCAGTTTATTTGCAAGGTTCCATTTTCAGATAATATCTAGGTCCCTGTTGAAGACAGAAGTTAAATAAGCAGGTGTTGTTATTGATGCATGTACCATAGTGTCATCTGCATACATAGTTAATTTAGCAGTTTTTCGTACGGGAGGTAAATCATCGGTAAAAATAGAATACATAAGTGGGCCTAGGCAGCTTCCTTGCAGAACTCCACATTCAGCAGACACACTATCTGAGTAACTACCATGAAACAAGACTCTCTACGATATATTAACCAGATAATTTTCCATCCAGACAGCTGCAGCGCATTTAAGCAATAACCTGATATAATGATGCCATTCCAAAATCATTACTGTGAAAGATGATTTAACAATAGTTTTTAGTTATTGCCTTCCCCTAAATGGTCTTAATGAAACTATTGTGACCAGTGTTGTGGCCATTGTGTCCCAGAAAGAGTCCGAACATCATGACCCTATTTTCACAAAGGCTTGAAATTTTGGGCTTCACCAACCAGAGCAACAAAAGATGGTGGTGTGTATTACGTGACACTGCTGTGACAATAGAGTACCTAAGTAACCAAGAACTGCTTCAGGTTGACAGTGTTGCCAGTAGAAAAAAAAACAAAAAACAAAAACACATCGCATCACACACTGCTTTTCAAAATTAGGACAACCACAAACAGGGGCTGCGGTGTCAGTGTCTCGCAGATGGCAGATTCGTTAATGTTTCATCAATGAACTGATCTGGGGTGCTAACTGTTGGCCACTGGGACAAAACGTCTCCGGTTACACAGAAGCCCAAACACTGCAGGCTGCTAGTGATAAGCCTGGTCATGCCTGAGTGATGCAGGGGTGGTGCGAGGGGGGGGGACTGTGGTCAAAACAGGAACAGTTGGAGTAAAAATATGTAGCGCCAGAACTGGGCATGGGGTATCACATCAGCAGGGCTTACAGTATCTGATAACGTGTCAATCATACATTTAAATACGTCTTGTTACTTGTCTTAGCTTTCTGAAACTAACTTTGTAGCAAAACAGTGCAGCTTGCTACACTACAACAAAGTTTGCACAGCTGTAGCTCATTTCCAATGAGAAGTAGCTTGTAACTTCACTGGTTACCGTTCCAAAGTAGTTTCCCTAAACACTGGCAAAAGCACTAGCACGTGAAGCATGTTCAAGCCTCAAGTATGACCATGTTGTTTTGCCCTAAGTAATCAAGACTAAACTTCCACTTCAGCACAAACTGTTCCCTAAATAACAATGAGCAGCTTTTTGTGTTGTTCTTCTTTACATCTCTTCCAAATTAAAAGGCCAATATAAACGAGCAAAATAACTTGTTAACTTACTACGCTTGATGATTCTGATTATAACATGACTTTTAAAAGTCACTAAAAAACAATATCATTACCATCATAGACAAAATGCAAAAAGAAACGGTCAAAGTCCAGTACTCTGTACACAGGCTCAGAAGGTCACAGTCTAAACACAGGCTATGAAAAAAAAAGCCTTAGAACGCCATGTGTCGCATGCTGACTGCATCAGTCTGGAGCATAGGAAGGGTTTGGACAGGAAGAGGAAAAAAAAAGAAAAACACATTCCTCACTACACATGGGAAGGCTGAGTTATGGAGAGCTGCCCACACGTGCTGTTCAGAGGGGGCCTGTTTCACCTACAGTCCAAAGAACCAGCATGCAGGCTTCTCACTCTCTCTCTCTCTCTCTCTCTCTCTCCCTCCACAGGCTTACACGCTTTGGCTGAGAGCCAGCCAATGAGCAGAGAAAGAGAGAGAGAGAGGAGAGCGTGACAGACGTCAAAGCCAGTAGAGACTGGATGAACCACCGTTCTAATAATGGAGCTTCAGTCACAGAGGTGCTATCTGTGCGCTAGCTGGGAGTCGTAAATCTCCAAAAGACAGTGTTAATAAATGGCAATAAAGTCATGAGCCAGGGCTACTCATCAGTGAGCGATTAACCACACACTTCATTAGCCTGCAAGTGATGTCCTGCTTCACTACTCAGAACTAGCTGCCAACACCAGGCTTCACTAAAATAAATCAAATGCAGGTTGCTCTGTTATTATAACCATTTTGGGCCACAGGAATAAAGTGCTTCACATGAATAAGACATTCACCACATTTAAATGAAGACGTCAGAAGCTCATGCCTTTGCATTCTCAAGAAAGCTAGCAAAATAAGAGCTGACGCATTCTTTCACACAACAACTAATCAAATAGGTCTTGCAGACGTGGCCAAACAAAATTTAGATTTTTTTTTAAGGTCAGGACAATTCACATTTTTTCCCCTACAAAATGCAGGAAGACTATAAAATGGGTGAAGCATCATAATTTTAGAACTTCGTGTGCAACACCGTCGCACAAGAACAACAAAAGGGCCGCAGCGCCTTAAAGGCTGTCATTGTTAAGCATATTACAAATACAGGTTATGCCCAACAGCTACAGACTGTCAGTATCAGATACTTCAAGTAGAGCACAGACATCAGGTTTAATCTTTTTCAGAAAAGTCCATCCACTTATTCACCTGCTCATGTCGCTTGCGTTTCGACATGACATCAGCTTGATGTCTGCAGACTGCTGGCTAGTTAGCTTTAGCTACCTGTCAGGGAAAGAATGAATTAAGTGTACATTAGCAGACTCCGGTAGCTTCACCTATGGTAACCAGGTGATGCCTCATCTACAAACACAACCTGAGGGCGCATACCAGTGTCTTTTTTCAGCCAGTCTCTCTCATAGATGCAACAGTTAAATTCACATAACAGTAAAAGAAAAACCTTGTGAAACTTCATTGCATCCTGCTTACAGGACCAGATGGGTTTGAGGTTGTGCAAGAATATCGTCTATAAGCTTCCCAAATATTGGGAATATGTAAACTTCAGGAAAAAAATGTTGGACCTAGTGCTCTAGACTGATCAAATATTAAGTGACCCTTGTCTGATAATATTTCAGTATTTTCATACCATAATAGACATAACCAATTAATGACATTGCAAAATGTGAAGATGACCACTAACAAAAAGAAATAAAAGGAAACTAAAATATTACTATTGACAAAAGATTGCGTCTGGTCTGGTTTAGCAGACAGACTAGGCTGGCTGACTTAACGGTCACTAACGTCAAGTTTTGAAGAAGTTTGCCTCGTGATCCAGCAGAGGGCCTTAAAATTCAGCTTGACATATTGCACGCTCCACCAAAGCATCTGAGAAGCGGTGTGTGGTAAGTATTGTGGGGGGGCTCCGTCGCAGATGGCAAAATTGCCAACTATGATAAGGCTGTTCACAAGCTTTTCTCAAAAAGTCTAAGCATTCACCGGCTAAAGATGTACTTTTCTGCCACATGTGAATCCACCAACAGCAGTGATTCAATACAAATGAAAGTCAGTATGGCAAAAACACCAGTCCTCCCATTCATTTGAATGGGTTTATTCATTTATTCATTTAACCTGCAGGGTTGGGGGCCACAGGGGCTACTGCACTGTCTGCAGCAAGAAAGTTGAACCAATATCAACTTTTGGAGAAGCGCAACCTAACATCACGCTGTGGTGGCCAATCACAGCCAGAGATCAGACTGATCAGAGCTAAACAACCCTGTCATGAGGGAGGTCAAAGACATTACTAGGAAGAGGAGAGGACATTTCTCTTCATTTGATAACATTAAAAGTTCAGTTAGGCTTTGCTGTCGGCTTCTCGACTCATTTTTAAAAAAGACGAGAGTTCAAGCGAGCTGAGAGCACCAGTGGGAGAAAAAGAAAGAGAGAGAGCTAGGGAGTGAATGAAGAGAGTGAGCAGTGGCAGCACGAAAGCTGGTGAATGAGAGGAATAAAAAAGGTTATTTTCTGATTGTTTCATGGCGGTTACAAATAAACACACCCCCTCCCTGCACCTCCGCAGGGTTGTGCGGAGGTGCGCTGCAATGCCTGATTTGGTGTGAATTCAGCCTTAGACTACTTGTAAACCACCCCCAGACTTTGTTAGCGGGGCTTGCTATTTCAGTGTTTAACTGGGTTTGTGTGACTTCTACTTGGAAATGACAAATTAACTGATGTTGATTTTACGCAAATTAATGTCAATTTTAGAGTGGCTGTCTAGAATGACACTGGGAAGTTAAACAGAAAGCAACCCTTTAGTAAATTCATCGATCACTGTCTAATTAACTGATTTACAAGGCTTTTCTCTGTTATAAAATGATAGGAACTTTGGAATATTGCATCTTGCCAACACAATAAAGACCTACCACACAATACCAGACCGGGACACAGTTCAGCAGGACAGAAATGGGCCACAGCTCCCCCAGGCGACACTAACTTCCTGTGCCCATATAAAGAATCTAAATAACTGTCCTACAAGACCAAAAAATGAGATGAAAACACTCCCTTAAAACTCCCAATCTGATTGGACAGACACTGAAGGAGCTCGGGTTTCTCTCTCGGAGGGGTGGCTTTTGTTTTGTGGAGGCGAGGCCGTGTGGAGCATGTAAACACTGATCCTTTTCCGTCATGAGGCGGGCTGTTTGCTTGGACCCACTCACTTCCAGAAAGACTGGAGGAGTGTAAAACACAAATAAGCACATGCCTCCGTCTCTCTAGCCAACCCCCATGGCCAAATATAGTGTATAGGGTACTGACTGTCCTGTGGAAAAATGCATCTGAACATACACCCTCCTTCCTTCCTTCCTTCACCCTTTTTGCTATTTGCAAATCAAATGCAACAATGATTCCTAGAGTTATGTTTGCGCACTATCCAAGTCACTCACCCTGACTAAGTTGGCAAATATTTTTTTAATGCCCTGCGTTCAAATGTATGACCCTAAAAAAAGGGAAGTGTAAGCATAAATGGCAAGAAAGGTTCAGCTTATTATAAATCCTGTTCAAGAATCTACGAGATTGAAATATTCATAATATAGCTCCCTAATATCCTTAAAGTCAGATGCTCATCACAATAACGAGCAAGTCAATACTCATAGCTGAAGTAATTTAGCCAGTGTAAAAAAATACCACCAGCAGTAGCCCAGCCCCCCAAGACTGTGTAGTTTATTACTGTTTTTTTGTTCTTTTTATTCTCATGCGACTGCAACATGTAGATCCACTCCTTGATTTCAATACAGCAACCAAATCACACTCCCAAATCCCTCTCGCTTCTCATCCTTTGGCGCTTAGAAACCAAACTGTAATGTCAGCAGAGAGATGGAAGGAAATTTGGGGATGTGAAAGCAGGGGTGGGTGCTAAAAAAAAAAAAAAAGAAAAGAAAAGAAAAAAAAAAGTGCATGTGTATCGTTGAGCAAAAGCCGAGCAAGCATGAGAAGTGGGAAATGTGGCCACAAGAGGCTTTGTGAATTCAACAAAACAGGCGTGCTCATCAACATCATATTATTCAAAGCTATCACCCATAATGGCAAGGCTTACTATAGTAACTGACTAAAGCTATCCACCATTTGCCTGATCACAGATGTGGCATATGTGCTTTTACCAACTATGAAACTGGATGTTTATCACTCTCCTACACATCCAGACTGTATCTCACAAGCAATAAGACATTTGTTATATGAGAGGAGATTTAAACATGGAATTAACATAACAAAAGCAGCTTTCACATCCACACAGACTGGACTTTACAAGAGCATTTCGAAACACACAGCCAGAGAGCATGCTGGCATTGTGAATTGCCAGAGTATGGCCAGACAGAGAGCCCTCAGTGGTGGTGAGTGTGATCATGGCTCTGAGGTTCAGGTTCTGGTATTAGCAGAGCTAATCACTAAGGAATGTCCTTATGCAAACACAGAGCTTCCATATTACTATAAATGAGGATCAACCAAAGACTGAGCTCCACACTCTGGTGTTCTGCTTGTCTACACATGTCCAATAGAAAGGGGTGGTGGTGGTGGGGACAAATCTCTGCACCTAAAAGGTCTTTAAAACGGAGCCCCACCCACCAACACATTTCTCTCCAGTTATTAGATCTAAAAGAGCCTCTGAGGGGAAAGGCGGTCCCATGACGTGATTACAAGTTAACAAATGTCTTGTGTATTTATTGTACTTTGTGACTTAATGCTGAACTAAGTTAGTCCTCTGACATCAGGCAATGTCAGAGGACTAACCAACAACGTAGGCTTAGATAAATGTACGAATGTACAATCTCAAATCTCACACTCGGTGAATGAAGCGGGGCTCTCTTGTTTGTGAACAAGTCACTGAGTCACTCACTGAATGAAGCGTGGTTCATGAACCGACAGAAGCTGAAGCACATGAAGCATGAACCACAGGATCACTGACGTTGGCATTAACCACAACTACACACCCTGCCCTTCAACTGATTTCAAAATAAAAGTCCCGCTGCTTTTGTTGGATTTGATTTGATCAACTATACCTGTTGATGTTATGTAGAGGTCAGCATGCAGAGAAGAGTTATATTATAGTTAAATTATACTTCACCCAACACCTTTTGAGTAACAAACACTCAGCCCCTGTAGGCTTAAATTATGCCTGTAATCAGTGTTTAAGTTTCCTCAAAAAACAGCAGCTGTGATCAGTTACAATGCTTTCAAAAATATTAAAACATATTTTCACTGTTTAAAACATTATAAAAAACCTCTAAACTCCCTCATTCATCTGTATGTGCTCAGTTGCTCCAAACCTAACATAACAGCCATAATTTGAGAATACTATATGTGTTTAGATGATTTATAAGCATTTTGAAACTTTTACAATGTGAAAACCTGTCACCACAGCTGCTGTTCTTCATGAAGGAGCAAACAAGGGCTCTTCCTTTCCCATCAGAGACACATTCTGATGTGCCAGCTCGGTTGAGACTTGTTTGGTACCCAAAACACTCCATTGCCGGCAATTAGTCAACAATGTTGTGTAATTGGTTATAGTCTTTATCCGTGTCATTTCAGCTGAGTGTTGAGGATACATAACTTCGTGCAAGTACATCATTTCAACAAGCTCAGCTCAGTTCAACAAGTTTGGCCAACACTGTAAACTTGATTTCCTTTGATATATTGGCAATCTAATATCTGTGAGTTTGAGGAGGCTCGGGGACGACCAGTGAAGTAGCCCCAATAAAAGTGTCACTCTTGTTTAGGGTGACACCAGCGTTGGGAATCTTTAGGAATCTCACAAGTTGACCTCTATTCTTAGTGTCCGATTTGATTGATTCTCAATCGAATGAATAGAAAAGAGGGCACAATGTTAGTCTCTTAATCCAGTACAATGTGTGCCAAACCATCCACTTGTGTTTTTATTCCACTGAAATACAATATGGAACATAACCGACAGTTACAAATGGTCCACAGATTTTTGATTTTAAAAAGTTATCAGCATTAATTCATTAAAATAATTTCAAAGTCTCCTGCTTGTACGAGAATAACGAAAATAAAGTGTAACTTATTGACCAAGATCACTGGTCTTTTGTAAAAGTAGAAGTCAGTGTGTTCACTTTGGAATAATGAGAGGCAAACTGCTCCTCTGTGTTGTTATTAACCCTCTCCAGCAGTAGAGAGCAGCTTCGCCTGCACCGTTGTCCAAGACACTGCGCGGGCGCAGGGTTTTTGAAATGAACCAAACCAAAGTTATTTTCTTCACCTCAAAGTTGGTTCAAGTTGTTTAAAGCTGCGGTGTGTGTTGGTCAGCAGGTCTCCTGAACTACTGCAGGAGTTCACCACTAAGCTCCGCTAACATTAGTCTCTGAGTGAACGTATTCACAACATACTTAATGTTTGTCTCACAAAAAGGTAATTATTTAGTCATTAAATCAAAAAACACACCTAGACGCTGCATTTTTGGAAAATGAACCTCAACTTTAGCCTGTGCACGCTGTAGGCTGTCCAGGTGCCGCATGCCCTCACAGCTAAGTTACACCATTTTGTTTCTGTTTATATCAATTTTTGACATTTGTGAATTCAGAATTGTAGAAGATAAGAATCGTATTTGTCATGTGAATCCACCCGCCCCAACTACCCCTAGGTGGCAACTTGTTACCTCCTTTAAAACTCTTTTTGGTGCTTTCCCTTTAAACTATCTGTTGATGACAGAGCAGTATGCTCAAGTATGAACCTTACCGAGCAGTATATAAACTATGTAGGTGTAATGTATTCATATTCCTTTATACAGTGTTTGATTTGTAACCTTCTATGAACAATATAATCTTAACAAGGCAGGTTTAAAGCAATAAGAGCTCTGTTCTGTGTTCATACAGAAACACCTAAAGAACATTATCTCACAAAATGAGTGTTATGTGTTATTTCCTCCATTTGAATGTTCATTTAAAAAACAGTAGTAGGAAAGTAGGAAGTAAATGGTTAACCCTCCCAAGCTGCTTGAACAAACATTCATCATCATGGATTCTGCAACGTGCATTTTTTGAAAAGTTACACAGAATTCAAAAGTGTTTGAACTATTAACCTGCAGTTTGACCAGATAGTTGGTTTCATATAGATAATCCACGGTGGTGTTCTTCTAGACCTGAATAAAATAGTCATACATCTTGTTTCAGGCCCAGTTTTCTAGTAACTTCCCCCACCTTCTGAAGAGGTGAGTCATTAAAAGTAGCTTTACTCGATTTAATGTCTTTCTAAATTAAAATGCTCAGCAGCTTAAAAACTTTCTGAGTAAAACTTGATAAATTTTGGAAATGTTCAGACTAAATTTGTAGACAAGACTCACTCTGGTAGATCATGTCAGTGTCACATGTAACTTTTATAGAGTTATCCAACTGTATTCAATGGGTTAGGAAACAGTGAAAAAGTGGGTGGGGTGAGACTGACAACTCAGTCATCTCCCTGCGTGTCATTTCAGTGTGCAGGCGTTTAAAAGAGGCAAAGTAACCAACTCTTAGTTCACACATGGGATGCCCTGAAACAGTCTCACGCCCGCTGGATCCACTGTGCGTCAGCCTCAGTAAAATCTGATTTATGAGGGCTCTTGCTCTGTGGGAGCGCCTCCGCTGCCAGCAAGCGGGTTTTCAAAAAAAATGAGACAGCCAATCTTGAATAAACTCTCTCTTACCCTACAATTCCTTCTGAGTAGTTCCTCACTTTCCATGGCGTGCCCGTGTAACCATCGTAGCCTCCTGTGTTGGAGCCGCTGTCACTGTTCAAGAGGCTGGAATTGAATCCGAAAGTGCTAGCTTTGTTGTCTCTTTTCCTTTTGTTGGGGTGTCCGTCCGTCGGCCCCCTCCAAACCACAGCGACCCCGCCGCCCTGCTGCTGCTGCTGCCCCCCTCCTCCGCCGCCGACACCGCCCCTGCCAGCGGCTCGGTTGTTGTGGTTGCTATTGGTTTCTAGTGGTATAAAGTCCCGCTGTTCCGTTATTTCTCCGTCCCCCATTGAGGTCGACATCCCCTGAGTCCTAGCTTCCCCGCTGCCGGTGTTTGAGTCAAGTGCTCCGTTTCTGCTGGTGAGGACGGCTCCCGACGCCCCGTTGACGGTCGCTTTCAGACTCGACGCGCTCTGAGGTCCAGCGGTGTAGCTGTTATTTACATGCAAGTACCCGAGCCCCTGTGTCGTCTCCCAAATCTGCATCCACAGGTTGTTAGCTGGTCCGCGTTGTTCTGGTTGAAACCAGGCAATTCTTGGATCCATCAAACGACAGTAGGCACACCGCCCCCCCACCCCACCACCTCCACCGAGCAGCGCTCAGCTCGTGTGCAGCTAGCCAGGTCGCTAGCTAACGTTAGCTAGCCTGCTATAGCCTCGTTATAGCTGCCCGTTACTTCTACAATCCGTTAAAAAAAGACGCTCATTAAGTAGTGACGATACTCAGTAGTCAAATAAATTCATACACAGGAGATAAGACAAGAGTGTGAGTCAAGTGTTAAAAATGATATCTGAGGCCAAAGTTACGGGTGACGGCTGTAGAAGCGTGTAGCGGCTGCCTGTCGAAGAGCCTCTCTGACCCTTTTTCCTCCGGATCGTACGTCCCTCAATGGCGGAGTGATCGGAGCTAATGCGCAGGCGCGGAGAGAATGAAAAAAAAGGGGGGGCGGGGAAACAGTTGTTACGCAACGGACAACTGTTTTTTGTTACGTAATATCTGATTTATTATTCTCTCATCAAAGTTAAATGGACAAGGTGTAAATGTACGAGAATATTTCCCACGTATACTTCCCCTTAAGCCAAACATATTTCTTAATTGTCCTGGTCTTCTCGCTTAAAAGTTTATATTCCGCCATATTTAACATCATCTTAGCGTTTTAGCCACCTTTCAGAATGAATTTGAAACAAAACTTCTCATAATGTAAATAATAATACATACTAGGCTGTGTTAAAACTCTTGGAGATAACGGGTGGATCATATAAACTCCTAATAGGACTGTTACTATTATTTTCATTGTCACTTTTTTACCATTCATTATAAATCTCAGCACTCTACACTGATTACTTCTTTGCACTATTTGTATCCTGTTTACAATTCACAAACGGTTTCACCTATAGTTATTGTGTCAGTGTTGTTATTCTGTATAAGTACACTGTGAGCCACTGACCTGAGGTCAAATTCCTTGAATGTGTAAACATGATGGGCCAATAAAGATGTTTCTGATAACCAATTAATCTGTCCCAAGTCCTTTCCCCAACTTAATTAATCCTTTTGATGACAAAATGTCATCGAATTTGCATAAGTTTCTCAGAGCCCAAGGACAACTTCAAATTGCTGGTTTGTCGACTTACACTCCAAAAGATATTCAATTTACTATGATGTAAAACAGAAAAACAGTATATCCTCACTGAGGTGTGGATACCAGTGAATGTGTATTTTTACTAGGAAAATAACTTGATCAACTGAAATATTGTTTCTGCACCAACTCCTAATACTTTAGAACCTTGTCTTTTTTCCCCACTGGTATGATGTGTTCTACAGGTTGGGATCAAAATGATCCATTGTGTTGCTGCTTACCCTGTTTTGTTTCTTTCTGTTGTTTAAACTCAATAAAAAATTACCTTTCAATTCCTAACAGTATGAAGCAACGGCAATGTTTCATATCAAACCTTTGTACTTTTTTATTATAGCTGAATCATGTTTTTTTTCCAGGACAGCATTTGAGAGGAGATAAAAATCCACCCACATACCTACTACAGATAATCTTCATATTATGCAAAGAAAACACTTTTCACAATATACTTAAGAAATCAGGATTTATTTCAAAAAAAGGCATTTATTCATAGCCTAAAGACACATTCTCCCTCAAATAGACCTCTGAAATTATTTCTTTTTTCTTAGTGATATGCAATTTTATTGATATTCCCCTGAAAAGTTGCCGGAAACCCGTATCTGGCAAGCACGTCTGACTCTCATTTGTGAGTGCAAGTCACCTTTTCATCTTTATTTAGAGGATATTCGAAAAGCTGATGACTGTTACTTTGCAAGCTTCTTTAATTATGATAAACTGTGGATCATGTGCAAAATAGATGACACTATCCTGCATGTACATTATTCAAACCTGCTCTGTTGCAGAGCAAGTTTGTTTGTTGTAACAGCAATTATGGATGCTGACTGATCACTTTTAATCTATTTGTAATTTGTACTTTGAACTTTAATTCATTAATGTTACTGACAAGAATGCTTACAGTTGATTTGTTTGCTACTGTGGCAACTTGCAGGCAGAACAGTTTGAAAATGTACCACTGCAAGAGCAGCTACAACTCCATACACACACAGTGGTGCTCCGCAAAGTGTGCAATTCCTGCTGTGAACACAGATGGGAGGTGAAGGAGGCACAGAGAGGAAGAGGTAGAGAATGTCTTGTTTAAATCAATTTTGGTCTTATTACAAACTTGGCAGTGAGCTTACCAAACCCTTTCAGCTTAGTGAGTTAGTGATTTTTTTTCCCCTTCTTTAGGCATGCCAATCGCTTCACAAAATTCAATTATACAATATTCATATCCACAAACCTTCTCTTTCTCATTAAGTAGCGGAGACCTGAATGCTTCCTATACAGGCCTGCAATGACCAGTTTTCAACAGTTCTGCCTCCAACTCATTCTTATGTTTGGCCCTTTGAAATATGGGGCAAGAATCGGGGTATTCGTGTCAAATCCTGGTGTCATGTCTCCACACAAGATCTATTAAAATGTTAACTTGGAACATGGGAATATACAATGTCAAGTCTGACAACCATGATGAATATGAACTGAGGAAGGAGAAAAAAAAACTTTACTGCAACATGCAGTAACTAGAAATTAATAGATTCCACCCTGTCTTTCTTCACAGCAAATACACGTTCACATCACTAAGTAAATCATTATTTAGAGAATATAAACATTGAAACCAAGCAATAACAAACGGTCTATTACCAACATAATAAATACGTAATGGTTCCACAACCATATTATGTCTCATTCTACGACCCTGCTAGCGTCTCTCCAAATCATACAGGTTCTCATTTCTTCACCACCTTCTCCAGATAACCGATGAATCTTCTCAAGTTGATTTTGATGTTGTCCAGCACACACAGCTGCTGAGGGCTGTACTTGCCTCTTCCTTCTTTACGAATCTAGGAGAAAAAAAGATGATGGTATTAAAAAAAAAAAAAAGGTTTTAAAAAACATTTCATAGCGAACTGGAAAGATAAAAAGACAATGTTTGAATCTTTTTTTATTTCTTAAACAGGAAGAACAAAGATTTTGGATCTGTAACATGCTAAACTACTGTTGTTCCCCAAAACTGACAAGCTCATATTAAAGCAGTACCATTTACAAGGAAGAAAAACCAAAAATTCCAGTGGTGGAAGGGTTGGTTAAATAATGCTTCAAATGCATTTGGAATTTCTTATAGCCAAATGCAGTTGGGAGAAGAAATGAATCTAGTACCTTGGCCTTAAACACAGGTTGAAGTGTCTTCAATGCAGGTAGTAATTGGATGTTTTTAGCTGCTGTCTCTGCCTCGTCTCCATCCGCAAAAACATCAAACAAGGCGTCAAGCGCTTCTCCGTTTACAACCAGGTCGGCATCTCTTGTAGCAAGTTGAAGTAAGGCGTTTCCGATCATCTGTGGGGGGGGGGCAAAGATTCTTAGAAGCAGAACAAATACTCCAGAAGAAGAAAAGGAGAGAAAAATGATACCTGAAGGGTTTCAGCAGTGCCCTTCTCTTTGGCTAATGTGCTGCCGGTGATGCCCAGAATGGCGACGGCGTTGACCCTCACACTGACAACCTCACAGCGGGTGGCTGCTTCGCTCAGGCTCATCAGCTGCTGGGGGGTCATGGGCTAACAAAAACAAAACCAACCACACAGATATTGAGTTGTTTAAACTAAACATGGTTAACAGTATATGGTGTGAACTGGCTTTTTAACTTTAAGAGGAATACAAAGTTTAGCTTCTGTATTTATTTAACACAGTTTTTATTCACCATCAACAGACATGGCACCAAAGTTTATGAGGTACTCCGCCAATTTTACACCTGAGACTTATCATTTTTATAACAGAAAGTCTGCATTCCTAACTGGATTAGTGGGCTTGAAATGTGTGCACATTTCAGGAGAGGAATAACTAAAGATGTCACAGAGTTGCATTATGGGAAATGTAAGATCCAGGATGTTGGGAGATTAACCCATATTAGCTATTAACTGCATAGATTTTGATTCTTCTTCTTTTTTTTTTTTTAATCTGCCTCTTGCGAGATCCCCAGATATATGGAAGCGAAACACTTAATCACTGAAGTGTACATTTTAAAACCACCCATAAAGGGAAATGTTTAAAATCACCAGAGGAGAGACTGAAGCTGTGATGTATTCTGTACCTGGGGGATATTTTTAGAGGCAATCATCTGGAGAAGAGATCGCATGGCACTGATGACAGCCTCTAGGAACTCCTCATCTTTGGGTAGCTCTGAAAATGAAGGGAAAAAAAAGGTCAACTGTATTTACTTAGCACATGAATTAAATACTTCAATACTGCAACTCTATACAGTGTATACATGCTATGTGCTTTTCATTTACACTTTTATGACAAATATTTTTATTAAACATTTGGATTTATCCCATTTCTTCCCATCTGGCCTTTTTCAATGATCATTATAGAAACAGATGAATATTTGTATCACATTTAATTGTGCTTTTTGCTTTATATTGCAATTTTGATTAAAAAAATAGACTTAAAATTATTTAAAGTTGTATTTTTTTATTCTTTATTGTATTTTATTTTTATTTTGTGTATATTATAAATATAAAAAAATAAATTACTATTTTGCTAAACAAAGAAATATTAAATGTGACTTATGTGCTATGTTACAGTGCAGTGACATAAATATGAGACCTGCTGTGCCAAACACCAGTGTGGACAGGTGCTGTGCTGCTCCCTGCAGAGCTGCAGGTCCTCCCAGAGACTCAGCGTCCATGGTGGAGAGGATGCTATGGAGGCATGTCAGCGCCCGCGACTGTACCCGCTTCATCCTGAAAGGAAGCAGATAAGAAAAGAAGAAAAAAACTTAACAACGAAGCTGGACAATATATATATATATATATAAAGTAACAGAGTGCATTTAATAACTTTTGATCAGTGAATTTTAAGAGAAACTTTAAGTGAGAGGGTTACTTTTTTATCAGGCTTTTCCAGGAGGGATTCCGATGGCACACATCCATGGCTTCCTGTTTGGGGAACTGAGTCTTTTTAAGGACCTTGAATCAAGAGAGAAAAAAAATAGATGTTACAAACATGCTATTCAGTGTGATCACATAGGTATATGTATGTGAAAGAGATCTAAATAATTAAATCCATATTTTAGGTTGCTAATTATAGAAATATTATTTATTTATTAACTACATTCAGATTCTTGTCTAAACTTTCTGACGCTGTGATGAACTTTATTTATGTGATAGCTCCACTGACGATTACTTGCAAATACTATTCGACTGAAGTGAGGTGTGACTGAAGAAGCAGACAGGTTATTTGCCTTTTCTGGGATGCTGTGATTGATCAAGGCCCCGTGAACCTCAGCAGACAAACACAGTGGAGACATGAGATTGGACACTCCATCACAAAGGGCATCAGCACCCATTTCACTTTCATCGCTGCTTGACGTCTCCTCCCACTCGTCGTCAGATGGGTCTGCGCAGGGGCACACGTATAATACAATATGATCAAGGCAAATCATGACACACATTCAAGTCAAACACGGTTAACGCAGAGTGACAAAAGGCATTCCTAGGCTCTCAAATTAACTCTTTTCATGTATTTCTTACTAAAATAGCTTTTTACACACACTGGGTTGTCGTGTCACAGGAAATAACGTTGATAGAAAAAGTGCCCGGGGTCAGCACTGCTGTCCGTGCCCACAACACTCACCGTCAGAGCAGCACATGTTGACGATGATCTCTAAGGACGTTTGCTGGGCTGTCAGCAAGGCCATTGCCTCCCTCAGCTCCTCCTTACCCCTCTGGACAAAAACAACCAGCCATGTGAGTCAACATCCTACCAAAACCATGACTGTTATCACTGTTATCACCCAGTCGGGAGCTCAGCTACCCGCCTCAAAGAGATTTCTTTCAACAGTTGTACCCAGACTTTTCCAATTTTCCAATTGCACTTTTTGAACTGTGATGCAAGTGAAAACCTGCATTCAGGGTGTTCCCTTATGAAGGAAATTTTTGCTCATCTATTCAGTCTACTGATTACAACTGTGTCTGTTTAGCAGCGTTGTGACAGAAAGTTGCTCTCCGTAGCTGTAGATTTACACTGCTGCGCTAAGAAAAACCAACGCCTGGATCGAAATAACCCCATTGTGTAACCCACAATATTACAGGGTATTTTGGAACGTCATCGTGAATGTCAACCGCAATCTTGGGGCTCTGGCTGTGACTGAGCTGAGAGGGACAGCTCTGTCTCGCCGAGGTCAGGTCTGGGGACTGTCAGCGTGGTGGAAGCCAGAAGCCGGTCCCTAGTTGAACCCTGGTGAGCGTCCCTAGTCTGCTCACTCTGAACCCGGCACTTTGTCTGCTCTGTCAGTCTGGCTTGCACTCCGGGATGACTCATATGTCACCTTTTCACCTGCCATTAACATGCGCCACTAAAATACAAAAGTGCATCGCTGTAAACACAGACTGCTGTACATGTCACACCATGACTGTTGCTGCATTTTTGTCCATTTGTGTCATTCTACATGATTATATTTGAGGTTTAAGGAGCATTGCCTTTTATTTGTATTTTGTAAGTGTCCAAATCAGTACTTGAACAAAATCAGGATCACTGCTGCTTTGTCATTTACTTTTTTTTTTTTTTTTTAAATACATAAATAGCCCTGCTTACAGACAGTTGAATACACTGCGCTAATTTAAAACATGCTCAGCATTTTCTTTAGCGGCACAGACAGCTGACGTTAAGCAGCTCTTGACAGTATGCATGAGCACTCGCTTTTAAATGCTGATTTGGGAAAAGTGTGTAAAAAAAAAAAAAAAATCGTTCATAGAAAGACTTCGATTTCTAAGATCAATCAGGTCTTTACATCTATGTTTTATCCTCCTGTAATCTGCTGATGACGGAAGCAGATGACGGATGCTACGGAGAACGGAAAGGGGTTCTTAGTCTCTCTGACGAGTGTGATTCACTGTGCTCGCAGGTCAACCTCTATGGCTAGAGGGACTTCACAATTTACTGTACGTGTAACGAGGAAAAAGCATCATCTAGAGTGCTGAATTTAAATACCAACTTGGACATTATGATCTTGCGGCATTTATCTGTGAAACACCAATAGGGGGTTAAGGTGTTAATGTTCAAACAGGTTTGACATAACAGCCAAAGCCTCCATCTCTGTGTGTCTTCAGCTTGTTTTGACATGTATGCGTGTCTCAGAGTGACATGTAAAGATACATTCTACCAGCGTTAACAAATTAGTGCCGGGGGAGGGTGGCAGTAAGAGACACCACTTACAGGCAAGAGGTCAGAGAAGTCATTATCGACTCTTGCAGCTTTTCTGTTCCTCTTGTGTTTAGGTGCTTCTTCGTCGTCGTCGTCGTCCATCTCCTCCACAGCGAGCTCTCCCGCAGCCGCCTGGTCTTCTATGTCTGTCACAGCCGGTGCGTTACTGTGGCGCACCTCTTCTGCTTGTCTGAGTTCAGGGATCAGTGTACCTGCGTCCAGATCCAGGCACTGTGACAATGTGGCCACTGCAGCGCTGAGGTTCTGGGCCTGGCGGGCAGCAGGAAGACTGCCCTTCACGTTCCACAGTGTCCCTGAGGTGACACAGCAGGCCGAGTTAGGGCTTAAGGAGGAATATTATAAGTATTACAGTTAAAGAATTCATCAGTTGCAGTGTTTTGTCCGTTTATCTGGGTGCTGCAGCTTTGGCAAATTATATGAAGCACAATTAAGAGCGCTAAAAGTGTTTTTTCTCGGATTATACTTTTTCTTATATTTATACGCAGCTTAAACTATATCATGTCTCTTTCAAAATGTGCAATAGTGCCAAGTTTCAGTTTTGCACGATTTAGGAAAAGGGTCGCATAACAAGTGACAAATTGTACCTGCAGCCAACGTCCTGAGGAGAGTGTGTGCCATGCCAGGCTGAGAGGACAACAACACAGTCTCCAGGGCTCCAAGCACAGCAGTGTTCATGCTACATAGCAGCTCTGGGTTATCCTCAGTCACAGTGTGCAAACAGTGGGCTGGGGAGAACACAGAATAAAGAAAAAAAAAAAAAGACTCTCTTAGAAGCCGGCTTCTTAATGTTGAGAAACCAAATTACAGTGGTGAAAGTCCTATTTGGAGGGACAGTGTACAGTTATAGCTATTATAGGACATGTGTAATGTCAATGATCAGTTCACACATCGTAAGTAATTTCTACGATCATCCTATGATCACAGTGTCTGCTCTATTTACACATTGTCATCAGACCAAAAAACATTTCCCACGTCACACATGATGTTTAGGAACATCAATTTTCATAAATCCACCTGATGTCATTATCTGCTGGACTTGAAGGTGACCATGTATCAACATTTGTCCGGATAAGATGCACTCAATACCTTTATAAATACACTCTTACTAAAAACACCAAATATAACAAGTAAACATGACATCATTTAGACCTACCAGCAGCTATGGCCAGTTCCACGTTGTGTGGGTGTCTATCCAGACACTGGACGACCACATCGAGAAGACCAGATTTGTTGAACACAGTCAGCGCCTGGTTGCTGCTCTCACTGACAGGATGAGGGGTATATTACCAAAAATTAATACACATAGACAGACATTTTGCATCATCTTTGGGTCAATAACTGTGATTGAAGGCCAGTAACAATGGCAGAAATAAAAAAAAAGTAGAGGGCAGGTGATTTTCTGGACTAGCTGAGTTAATTTAACCTTTTTATAAAAGTATATAAAAAGGTTGTTTTCTGTTTCTACCACAGCTGTAGCAAATGTACCTTTAGTTTTTTACACCTAATAGCTTCATGAGCTACCAAGTAGAAGACTGGTAATACAAGACTTTTAGCTCACAAGAGAGAACCTCTGAGTAAGTGATAGGGCGTGCAAGTCCAGCAAACCATCCTTTGATAAATACAGTAAAAGGTTAGAAACACACTGCTGTCAGCCCAGCTTGCATGACTTCTTGGCTCACCAGAGATTCCACAGGAGGTTCACAGCCTCATTGGCTACGTCCTCCACTGCATTCTTCTGGTCATTCATCTGTACTGCAGCGCTCTCAAAACCAGCACAGCACTGGAAAGGGAAAAAAACAGACTGTGGTTCAGATGAAAGTGAAAACAGGTATGAACTTTTGTTTTTGCCAACACCCATCCGAAAAATGTCAAAATGTAAACTGGCGAGATTTTTTCCCCATAGCAACATTCAAATACCTACCTGCTCAGTCATCAGGAACCGTTATGTAAAGACTCGGAAAAATCTATAAAAGTATGCGATTCACATATTTCAACTTTCAAGCTTCAACTACGGGTCAATGGTGGCTCATTTACATATATTGTGAATATCTTTGGCGTGGAGTGAGACCTAATTGCTGAGGATATGGTTTTCGCCTGCTGGAGCAGCTGCTGATGAGGAGGAACTGAAGTGATGGGATGAGCTAAAAACAAGTGGCGGAGTCTCACCTCTCTAAGCAGTGCTGTCAGAGGCGTCATGACGTCATGCTTCACCATGTCCTCGCATACCTCCTGACCTCCACATGCACTCAGATTTCTGTCAGGGAGAGGGAGACAAACACTCATCATTCAGACGGAGGGGATTTGCTGTCAGAGTATGCCGTTTGTCTGTGTGTCTCTATGTTTGTCTGTGTGTGTATATGTGTGTGTGTGTGTGTATTCAGGAAATGTAAGCTGATTTGAGGTGTACAATAATCAGTACAGGGGTTCAGGTCATACTCTGACACAAAAACAAGTGTTGATTAAAGAGGAAGATGTTTGAAACAGTTTAGAACGTCATCATCGCTGATGACGTTTTTCTTTGGTTTTTGGGGGAGTTTAAAGATAGTTATGTGGGAATGTGTCATATTCTCACCAAAAAAAGAAGATCATAAACACAAATGAGTGCATAACTGTGTGCGTTATGTCGTGAGACACTAATAACACGGGCCATCTAATCATGAACACTTCCCAGCATCTTCTTTCTTCTGACAGCCGTATCTTTTATTGTAGCATGGCGCCCCCTGTAGAAGTAATATGACAAATACCTCTGTACCTCATACACACACTGTTAAATAAAACTACAGTAAATATAATCTTAATTGTAGTGGGAAAAAAAACAGAAAAATCCCACATGGAAGAACCTAATTGATTGAAATAACATGTTCTGAATCTTACTGGAAGCAAAACTCCTTCTCTATTTTCCCTTAAACTTTTTGATCTTTTGTAAAAGAAAAAAAAAAATCATCAAGAGCACATACAGCATATCACGAAATAACACATAGCTTGTGCAGCAAGTAAACAAAAATGATGGGAAGGCTAACAGTATAACAGAAACTGTTAACACATACGTCTCTACATGGTTTAGCAACAGTAAAATATAGTGCAGTCTGTGCCAGCAGTTGCAAGCTGCCCAAAAGCTGAGCGTGAATGATAGCTGGCTCTACACACTCGCAGGTGTTTTCACTTATGTGCCCGATTAGACTCTTTTTAGGAAAGCAGAGGTATGTGAGAAGTGTGTGTGTGTGAGATCAGTCAGGTTAACAGAGTGTGTGTGGGTGTGCAGAGTGTAAAAGACACATGATATGAACCTTATTTTCTTTACTGTTTATTATAAGCATTACTACTTCATAATTCTTCAATGATTTTGTTGGCACACTGTTACATTTTCTGGCACATCACCACCGCCGACTGTTGACCAGCAGAACTGAAACAGGTGCAGCAGTGTACAAGAAAAAAAAAAAAATCATATAATCATATAACATAATATATATATATATATATATATATATGATTTACTGCTGAGGCTGTGTTGACATTACCGGCCTTAGCACTCGATTCAAAATTTTTAGTCAGATTCAATCTTTTTGTATGTTAATGGTTCACATTCATGTTTGTAAGTGACATGAGCTGCCTCGCATGCCCTGATTTAACTGAAATGTGAGTCGCATGTGTACAAGAACAATACAATACATGTCCAGGATTATTTGTCGGTACATGAATTCTGATCTGACCTTTCAGACAACGGTCGCATAGCCGGAGATCAGATATGAATCATATCTAGGACCACATACGTATGTGGCCCAAATATGATCTGTAAAAATTGGTTTGTTCACACTTCAATGAAAAAAATCCTATTTGAGTCACTTGGAGGCAAAAAAACAAAACAAAACAAAAAAACAGATTTAGAGCCACTTCAGAATGTAATGTGAATGTAGCCAAAATCTCCACAGGGTACCTTTAAGCAGGACTTCCCACTTTCACCACAGGGTAACATCCTGGATTGGCTGGTAATGCTGACTGGTCTGAGCAGGGATTTCTAATTTGGCAGACATTAGATTCTAACGCGATCCCTAAATATGCATTTTTCAGTGAAAACAAACTATTTATACTATATACAGTTTATACTGTAAATATACTCATGACCCTCAGAAATATTCAAATTAAGCTAAAAAAAAATAATAATAATAAAAAAATAAAAAATACCTAACATGTAAACCAGAATTATACTGAATCATTTCTCTCACTTTACATACAGGTTGCCACAGTTATTTTTTTCACAGCAGATGTCTTGACATGTCACTGCAGGTACAATTAACACCACTAGTAATGGGCTGCATCTCAATGACTTTTGCCAGTTATTCTGCATGCTTGCATGTAGCTTCCTGGGAAGGAGCATTACCGTCATTAGTGTTATCTCCACCTGGACATTTTCAAATTCAACAAGTCAAAATACAAAAATAAAGGTCACATCAGACCCCAGTGGAGATTTAGTCTTGATACACGTTGGTTTACTTGATCGATTAAGCTCAAAGAATAAATTCACTTTATTATTTCACCTGAAGTTTTTTTTTCCATGGTTGTGGACAAATATCTAAGTTTGTTTTTTTTGTACATTTACCTGCCCCACTGAAGAGCACTTGTCATATGGGCCACCAGAGCCATGCAGTGCTTTCTCCTCCTGTTGTTGACAAGTCAAAATTTGCTGTGGAGGCCTGTTTACATTGGTGTTGGTTAATGGTATTTAAAAAAAAAAAAAAGCTGTCTATTTGATAACCCTCAATAGAGATTTTTGAAGACCAAAAGACTCGTAAAACATGACTTGATCCAGGATTCCTGAATTTATAGATGTCAGCCCACTGAGCCAAACTTACTCCCCTCCCAAACACACTCCCTCCTCTTTCACATAGTGACCTGATGAGTTTTTCCCCTCTCCTGCCATTTTCCCAAAAGCACCTGAAGGCCAAGATGAAATAAAATCATCTAAGCTAACGGATGCTTCTGCGGAAACAGGATTCTGTTAGTGCAGTTCACAACCCACCACAGTACTACTGACTCACCTGAGTGCTCCGGTGGCGGTCTCCCTGACAGACAGGCTGCTGTCCAAAAGCATGGGCCCGAGGCGCCTCACAGCATCCCTCTGCAGGAAGCCTGGGATGGTCTGGCTCTGCTGCACCACCCGAGAAATGCTGGCACATGCAAACTCTCGCACGTCTGCGCTGGGACTTTGCAACTGTGGGAGGAATAATAAGGAATTTAACTATAAAAACCTGACCCACCTCAAGACTTCCTGCAATCTGTTCAACATTAGAAAACAGAGATCAATCCCCAGCTACACTCCTTTGGCACAAAAAATAAAGTGTCAAATCTGGCTTTAAGACAGGGTCACTTTAGACTGACAGATGTAAAGTGGCTGAGAGGAATAACTCTTAACATAACAAATGCCAAAGTAAAGACTTTTGACACATATACAAGCACTAGATCAACTGTAAAGCTGTATATCTATATTCCAGCAATTAGACATATGCAGGGATGTGTTTACTACGGCTTCATCAGAAAACATTTTAAACATGAAGTCAACCTAGTCAGAGAAAACACCACTGGAATGTCCTCATACTTTTTCCAACAATTCCGCAGCTGGACAACCATCACCATCATCATGCTCTTCTTCCTCAGCGTCCACTTCCTTCACAGCATTCGCCGGCAAACCAACCGTGTTGAACTGCGGACGCTTGAACTTTGTGGTTTTACTTTTACCCATTTCAGTCCCTGTTCAAGTGCGAGTGGCGCATAAAAGTGTCGTTTTTCCTCTTGTAATGTTACACACCGGTGTGACGAACAAACCTCCAACACACTCAAGCTTGTGTGGAGCAGCAGGCCATGTGGAAGACTTCTCCCCTGCCGTAAAGTGTTGGTTGCTAACGGAAAGCGGAGAATTCAGTCGCAAAAACCTCTCATAGGCAAGACCATACAGTCTACGTGCAAGATGCATATATAGTCATAGTCATCTGTATTAAACACCAAATAAACCAGTCAAAAATATTACATGCAAAATAATAATACAAATGAGACTTTTTTTATACACCTTAAGAATTTATTAGGTAAATAACTTTAAAAAATAGAAACATTTAGATAAAATACATGCTCAACATCAGAAACAGAGATCAACACATCTGAACTCCATGAGTCAAATATATATCAAAGACTTATGTGAGCAGATCAGCAGCTTCCACTTCAAAACTGTTAAAAAAAAAAAAAGGCCCCGTTCATTTCTTCTTTCAAAAGCATTTCCATCACGCTGACAAAATCTGCTTTGGTAACTGTTCCCCTTTCAAGCACTCAGATACAGGACTCAAGATACAGAGTGGTCCATCAGTGGATTTCCACAAAGACCAGATACAATGTCTGCCCACCACACACACATACACACACAAGCCTGTGGTTATTGGATATTCGGTCGTGGTTTGAGAATGAGCTTCCCCGTCTGTAAAAGGACACACATAAGACGAGTGTTAACAATTTTACACAAATACAAGTGATCTGAAGGCTACAGATGACAACATTTAAAAGATTTGTTGACTCACATCGTCACAGGACATGTTGTATTCTGCTAAAACCGTCCGACAGCGGGCAGCGATACTGAAGGCGTAGAGGTCAAAGATTTTAACCAACAGTAAGTCAGACAAAAGCTGGATTAAAGCTGTACAATGTAGCACAACAAGGGGGAATATGAACTGAAATGCAAATGCAAAATTATTATTTTCTGGATTATTATGTCTGGAAAATATATGCCAAGATATTCATGCTACTTCATATGAATTGAAATAAGACAAAAGGATACATTGATGGTGCAACAACTCGTTTGTGTATCCCGGCAAAGAACAGAGCTATGAGAGTGATGCAGCTGATGGTGAAGAAGGGATGATTCCAAAGCGATGAGAAGAAAGAGACCTGCAGAACAAAGAGGAACAAAGATATCGTTTACTCATTATGTCGATAACAAAACTTTTTGGGGGATCCATTTCTTTATTAAGGAATGCAGGTTCAAAAGACATTTTCGAGGTCTATTCACATTTCTCCATTTCTGTTGGTTCAACATATTACAGGAAGAATTTTATTCCAATACTCCTCCTACCCCTCATTTGTTTATTCCAATTCTCCCACAAACCCACCCTCAAAAAAGAAAAAGGAAAAAGTCTGGTGGTGAGTTGAAGAATGTTAGAAAGGGTTGCATGACATCCTGAAGCCATTGAGAGATGGTTGGGGTTCGATTAGATTTCAGACAGTGTTGTGCTAATAAAGATGTGAAAGCTAAGAGGTGAATAGACTACAGTCCTGAGGGCAACATTTTCACTTTCACAGAACTCATTTATAGTGAAATATAGAAATTCTCATTGTTCTGGAAGATAAAAAAGGAAAAATAATTGGTTTTCACAAGAAATGTGATTATTCCAGAGTAGAAAAAAAAGATAAGGTGAATTGAAGATAACAGAGGAAATTTCTATCTAACAATCTGAACTAAAAACTTAAGATACTGGGCCAATACATACTGTGTATTGGCCCTGAGTCACATTGCTGTTCAGTGAAGAACAGCATATTTTCGACCACATTCTTTTTTTTCTTTTTTTTTGTTATGCCGATGACTAAGTAAATACTGGCTCATTTACATGAGGTTTAGAGACAGTCAGCTCTGATATGACTGTGCAAGAAAAACAGCTCCACATCAATTTTATTTCATGAGACGTAACAGCTCGGGTCTAAAACTGAGCTAAAGCCTGGCATGGTTTTGTAGGAATATGGGGACATAACATTTTTTTGCAAGTGCACACAATCAGCATCAGTGCACAAATTATTAAAAAAAAAAACATAAAAAACCTGTCACCTCCATGCTGAGTTTCCCATCTATGCTTCAGTCCTTACAACGAGACATGGCTGCCCATTAATACATACCTTTTGTGTGTCGGGGTCTATTAACCAGTTCCAAGCCCCAGTAGCCGTGCAGACAGACACCACTATTAAAATCACTGAAACAAGACATGAGAATTAGACCAAGTGCAGCAACATGAAATGTATTTCACCATAAACAAACCCCTAAACATCTTTTCCTCAATGCAGGTGACACTTCACTGCTGTGTCATTCTCAGTTTTGCTCAAACACACAGACAAACTTTGATGTCTGAAACTTCTGCTTTTACTGTACTATTTTTTTTTCCTTCTCTTTGGTACATCAGAAGTGGGGGTCAGATTGACATCAATGAACAGAAATATATAGGATTTACCAAATAACTAAAAAATCATGGTACTATGTGAGCCACAGGGTGCAACATGTTCACCTCCCTGGTTTGGGTGATCACCACTCTCAGTTACTTACTTCTCCACCTGCCTGTTGCAGGCTGCAAACAGGAGACATACTCAGTTAATCTCCTCTCGAAGGCTTTCAGGTCTGGCAACAAAGACAAAAGCAAAGGCACATACATTGTGCAAATGGGTTTTGCATCAGTAGTGTATGACCTGGCAACTTAGGGAATAACCTTTCCCGTGAAATGCTCTTTCCTCTAGGCAGAACGTGTAATATAATATATACAGTAGCTGACATGATGTCAATAAATAACAGATTTAACAGATGTTTTCTTGTTAACTACTTACAACACAAGCGACTGTCTGCTGTCAGTTAAGCTAACAAACATGCTAAGTGTCGTAAGCAGACTAGCCGGTTAGTTACCTTACTAGTCCAGCTAACTTTAAAATCACAACCTAAGCCATTTCTTTTGAATGTCTCCTGTAAATACAACAACAAGGCTAAAACATATCGAAAGCAATTTAAAAAGGTGGTAATTTTCTTTCTATCCTGGTTACCTTCGGCCTGTTCCAGCGAGTTCATGTCTGAGCCTCGTCCTTCCTGTGCGCCTGCGCCAACCTCAGATGAAGGACAGGCCGAATAGACCAATCCGCATTGCCTGTGTGTTCGGCTCGAACGTGATTGGGCGTAAATCAAGTAATGGGCGGGTACAGAGAGCTAAAGTCCCGCCTCTTGTCTCATTGTCCAACAAGAAGTCCGTAGACGCTAGATGACGCTGTTTCTCAGCTGGTAGGTGAGACACATTTATTTCAGCTAAAAGTTTCACGTTCATAAATGCAAGTTTGCCAAAAACAACAACGATAAAAAACTACCTTCGAAGTTTTTGTTAAAGAAAGTGAGCAGTACTTGAAGACTTAAATCTTGCACTAACAATAAAGCTGTAAAAATTGTTAATGAGTGTATTTTTATCTTTATTAATTATTCTGTTTTTATTTATTTTATGTATTTATTATTATTTATGTATTTATTATATCTTTCTATTTATGTGTCATTTGTGGTGTCCACTGACATTTTGTTCACAAGAATGTACCTTGTTCTTAATTGTATTCAATAGAGAAAAGAAAAAAAAATGTCTCTATGATTTTAAAAGCTGAATTATTATGGATATATTCAGAATAGGAAATAGTCTGAAAAGCTTGAGTATCATTTTATTTATTCAGGACTAAACTACATGAATTACATTTTTATTATGATATAATAAAAAAAAGAAAAGAAAGGATTATCTCCCTTTTCTTTCCACATTTTCATCTTTCCATCATTTTAGGCACAGATTCATCTTGGTTTCCATAATGCTTTATTTCAGACCTCTGTGTCCTAGTTTTTAATTTTCTGCAAACTTTGATATTATGAGGTATGCTTGGGTACCTGCTTTAAATACTTGTTTACTACGCAACTCTGGATCTGCAAACTGTTTATTTTCACTTTCAGTCATTACACAATAGCATTGTAAACATGGTACATAAAGTTCAAAGCATAGTTAATTTCATGAAATCAACACAGGTTGATCCCAGCATTTGGGTCAACTTGTTTATTGTCTATTTTTACTTCTTTCAGTTCTAATACAATTGCATCATTTACATTTTACAAAAATGTGATTCAGAGCATTATTATTGGCATTGATTAAATAGGCATTTCTTCAACAAGTTGCTATACCTGGTCATTCGAAAAAATCAGCACATGTTGTGACATCCTTCAACAACAATTAAAAAACAGAATGTGTGTGGTTTTTCAGAGTGAGTAGTCTGCTTTTTTATTCACAGACTGCAGTTTGTTCTGCAGCTTTACACTGAACTTTTCCCACAGAATTTGCTCTATCTCAGCATCTGTTATGTTCCTCATGTCAAACAGATCAACACCTTCCTCAGGTTTAAAAGTGACCTCACTGTAGGTCCAGCCAACAAGAATTCTGAATCCTGTAGGTGTTTCCAAAGAGCAGATGGATTTACAGGTGAACAGTGAACTAGGATCTGTTTGAAGTTTGTTGTTTATCTCAAAGAAATCTTTTGCTTCTCGGGGCTCCAAGGTGAAGCAGTAGATCGTCTGTGTTTCCTTCTTGTTCACCAGACTCGATGTGGCAAAGTCTGGATTGAGAACCTCTGGCTTTCTAATCGTCTTCTCCAGCACCCAGATGCCCTCCTTTTCTATCAAACGAAAGACACCGCCTGCCTGAGGTTGGTCCTTTCCAGAGATGAGCTCCAGGGGCTCTGATATTTGAGAAGACGCCCCAAAGCTTACATCTGCCATGTAAGCCTTTCCATCGATGACCACCTTGTTGATGAGATGATCTTCATTGGGGCCGAAGTTTTTGATGAGACTGTTGAAGACTCTGGAGCCCAATGTGGTGGTGTCATAGCCCATTTCTCTCAGCACCCAGCTGAACAGGAAGTTGTTCTCAAGGCACCAGCCCCCACGGTTGTTCCTAACTATCTTATTGAAAATGGCCTCAAGGTCCATGACATTCTTCTCACCACAGTGAACGCTGAGGTTTTCAAATGGAATTGACATGACATGCTGTTTGTGGATCAACTGCAGTGTTGCAAGATCAGGTTTATCATACGAACCATGGAATCCAATCCTTTTGAAGTACTCCTCCAAACTCATCTTGCCTGCAAAATACAGGATATTGCATGAATTTACAGAACTAATCTACCCGTTACACAATTTTGCAATGTCACCTCTTAACTGTCTCAAAACTTAAAAGGCTTCCCCCTCTAACCTTAAGAGACCATATATCCATAATGTTCAAATTCCACATAAGGTTTGATTCATAAAAATTCTACTGCTATGCAACTATGTTGTAACAGTGTTCAGCCTTACCTGTCATGTTACCGGAGGTTGATTGCTAGCAATCAAAATCGTGTTGGACGGAGTATTTGCACAGAGCAAAGGTTTGCACCAAAAAGAAAATGCAATTTGTCTATTTCTTCTGGGAAACCTAATGATCTATAACAGGGTGGAGCATATGTAGTCAGAACATGACTGTGTTCAGGTTATTGATTTACGTGGGCCACGTGTTCAACTGTACAAGAGAAATCACTGTTACCCCACTATGCTACATAGTATGAAGGTAGCAGACAAATAATACACAAATCATAGCACACATGTCTCATACTTTCTTAAGTTTGCATTATATATGATTAAATGTACTTTCTGTGATTTAACATATTATGCAGTGTGTTGGCAGGGTCTAAGTACATATGCAGGTTTACAACCTTCTAGGGGGTTGTAAACCTGCACCTCAGTCTCAAGGTATCACTGAGCACTACCATCAGACTCTCAAGGCCCTGATTAAAGCTGACACTGTGAACTGCCCAGGAGCCTGGGATGTAGCCATGATGTTCTTCCGGGATTCTGTCAATGAATCAACTATTTTAAACCCATTTGAACTTATTTATGGGCATGAAGGGAGAGGGCCTCTTCAGATGGCAAAAGAGAAATCACTGGAGCCAAATGGATCGACTGGGGTTTTGTAGCGCGATGCCACGTTCAAAGACAGGTGGAAAACTACCTGTGAGCTGGCTGAGAATAAGCAAGGAGTTTCACAAAGAGAAACAAAAGCCCATTGTTAAGCTTTCCTGAAAGTTAAGTAAAGGAACTTGATTAAGGAGAGGCTTTAAGGTTGGATCAGTCCACTTGGGGCAACAAGTTCATAAGGACAAGGTAGGACGGCAAGTCATAAACCGGCTGCAGCTCTACACAAAAGTTATGATGGAAGAAGCAGGTAAAGGCAGGCAAGAACAGGGGTGGAGGACTACAACTTTGCAGCAACTCTGACAATCTGAAAGAAGTTTGGTGTAACTGGGCAGGTATAAATACTGGACTGGAATAAGTACCCCCCAATAAAATGTGGAGAAAAGGCAGATTGTGTGCACACCAGTAGCAGTTCTTCTACAGCCTTCTAAGAAAACCACAGGCTCAGTCATGTATTAAAGGAAAAATATAAATAAGTTTATGAGTATAATTTTGTAGCATTATTTATGAGTACAGCTACAGGAACACCCTAGGATAACAAATTAGCATTAAACTCTCCAAGTGAGGCTTAGATCTTTCCCTACTATTCATTAGGTCTTACAGCATGTATTCAAAAATGATAAATATACAACTTTAACTTAATCAAGCGACAATGGTAACACAACAGCATAATACCAGCAAATAATGTTGCTTATTATGTAGATTTTCCCCGATATAAAATAACTTTTCCTCAGGTTTATACTTTAAAAAAGAAATATTTTCTCTTTCTATCAATTCTAAATAGTTTGCTCTTCTACACACATATACCAAAAACATAAATCCAAGGCACGTCATTCAACCACCCTCAGATCCCAGATATATCCAGAGGGCTCCATTAGTCCGCTAACCCCTTGATACTACAGCACATGGAAATCTAATTCAAAGCATTGTTAATGTTTAAATCGGATGATCCTTCAACAAGCTGCTCCACCTGTTCAGGCATGAAAACAAGACAAGTTGCGACATAGTCAAAGGATAACAACAGGATCTACTTTTCACAGTGTGTAAAAAGATTTGTTGTTCAGAGGCTTCAGTTTGTTCTGCAGCTTTATACTGAACTTTTCCCACAGAATTTGCTCTATCTCAGCATCTGTTATGTTCCTCATGTCAAACAGATCAACACCTTCCTCAGGTTTGAAGGTGACCTCACTGTAAATCCAGCCAATAAGAGCTCTGAATCCTGTAGATGTCTGCAATGAGCAGATGGATTTATTGGTGAACAGTGAACTAGGATCTGTTTGAAGCATGTCACTTTTATCAAAGAAATCTTTTGCTTCTCTGGGTTTCAAGGTGAAGCAGTAGATCGTCTTTGTTTCCTTCTTGTTCACCAGACTCGATGTGGCAAAGTCTGGATTGAGAACCTCTGGCTTTCTACCCGTCTTCTCCAGCACCCAGATGCCCTCCTTGTCTATTAAACGAAAGACACCCACTGCCTGAGGTTGGTCTTTTCCAGAGATGAGCTCCAGAGGCCCCTGCACTTGAGAAGATACCCCAAAGCTTACATCTGCTATGTAAGCCTTTCCATCGATGACCACCTTGTTGATGAGATGAGATTCATAGGGGCTAAAGTCATTGATGATACTGTTGAAAACTCTGGAGCCCAACGTGGTGGTGTCATAGCCCATTTCTCTCAGCACCCAGCCAAACAAGAAGTTGTTCTCAAGGCACCAACCCCCACGGTTGTTCCTAACTATCTTACTGAAAATGACCTCAAGGTCCATGACGTTCCTCTCACCACAGTGAATGCTGAGGTTTTCAAATGGAATTGACATGACATGCTGTTTGTGGATCAACTGCAGTGTCACAAGATCAGGTTTATCATACGAACCATGGAACCCAATCCTTCTGAAGTACTCCTCCAAATTCATCTTGCCTGCAAAATACAGGATACTGCGTGAATTGATGCCACTTTCTACTGACCATAATAAAAGGTTTGTAACTCCAATAAAACGTATAAAACATTTATACAGTATTACTAGATGAAGATGGCCAGGAATGTAAAGGACCACTTCATCACTTGCTCAAGTCCAATACGAACAAATAAAGGGTTTCTCTCTTTATGTTTTTCGTCAATGACAATCTGTCATAATTAGAAAGGGTTCGTAATATGCATAGTTGCATTTCTAAAGGCCAAGAGGCTTATTTTCACATTTGATCAGTTATGAAATGTGTAGAAGCTTAACTTTGCCATTTAAATTAGTAATTCGTACGAGTTTATGATCAAAAACGTACGGAAGAGGCTCGATGCCACGTGAAAATGTATTTTTAAATTTAAGTTCTGACTTTAAACTCGGAAGTCAAATACGTTCACGTGGCACTGATCCTTTAAAAAAGAAAAAGGCACTGCCACCCAGTTTTTTTCTTTGAGAGCTGCAAGCCTTCCACTCCTCTTTAACCATTACTAACCTTTGTACCTGCAAAAAATATAGATATTTCTTAACAAGATCGTCTTCTGTCGCATAAACACTCGTACAAGTTAGGCTCAAGATGAAAACATGCTTCGCCCTCAGTCGGCAGCAAAGTTAGCAGCACTTCGTTAAGTAGTTTATTGAACCCCCTAATTCATTGATCCTATCTCAAATCACCTGGCAAAGCATTTGAAATGACCTCTTACCTACAAACTGTGATGTAACCTGCAGCTTGTAGTAATCGTTGTTGAAGTTTCGAGCTGGTGGTAAAACATGACGTCGTCACCAGTTAGTTAATGTTTGCAGTTGTAGGGTTGTACGGTCACCGCTGGAGGGCACTTTAACACACACAGACTTCAGTATAAAGTCTCATTAGTTTTTTTTTTTTTTTTTTTTTTTTTTTTTGGTCTTACCTGACTACAGACTAAATAATACTGTGGGGATACAGTTCAGCAGGAATCCCCAAACATAGAATCTTATGCATTAATAGTCCAAGATAAATTTACAATGTCTGGTTCAGACACTTTTACTTTTTTATATCTACTACATGTGGCCTCTGCGGTCAAAAAGTCCCGCATATGTCAGCATTTCCGTTATTACTTATATGTTTTCGTTAAATAGGATAAAATACATTTTTTAATTTTTTAATTATTCGCTTTTATTCTGAGGGCGCGGGTCTCTCACCGGAAGTTTCATTGCTGCCGACCAAAATTGCCAAAATAAAATCCCTATGAGCAAAAACGTACAGACCAGGATAATTTCAAAATTATACGCCATAATGTTCCCCAGTTCACTTTTAATTGTATTTGATACATCTCAGATTGATTTTTCAAGTAAGTTCAAGGTTCAAGAATCAGGATTCAAAACTTTATTTGTCATGTACTCATATTTTCAATATGTACAGTGTAATGTAAGGGTGGCATACTCTAGAGGATGTGCAAAAAGGCTGAATGTGCAACCATAATAAAAGAGTTTTAGAAAATAGCTACTACATTTTTTTATTAGTCTACTAATTATTATTAGTCACCCATTGCCCACTGCTATTGCTATTATTGCTAGTCATATTTCTATTATTGTTATTGTAAGTTATTGTTGTTATTGCTGTGCTTCTGTGTGTGTGTGTGTGTGTGTGTGTGTGTGTGTGTGTGTTTCGTCACCCTCCCTCTTTCTCTCTCAACCCAACTGGGTTGAGGCAGATGGCCACCCACCTGATCTGCTCGATGTTTCTTCCCATTAAAGAGTTTTTTCCTGCTGCTAAGGAGTACAGTCTAGAACTGCTCAATGTGAAAAGTGCCCTGAGATAACTTCTGTTGTGATTTGGCACTATATATATAAAACTGACTTGACTTGACTTGATTAGAAACAATAAACATTAAAGACAACGTTTCGAAGAAAATATATAAATATATATAGCCTAATACAAGTATTAAAACGCTAAAAGAGCATATGTTCAGTATAGAAAAAACGTAAACTATATAAAAATGTCAACAAGTGTATTCTTCACCTCATATTATGAAAGTACACTTCCTTTGTTTATTTTTTTTTTATTTTTTTTTTTTATTTTATTTTTTTCATTACAACTTTATTAACAACACAAGTATACATAGGATTGATTACACATTGAAGAGTTGGTGTATACAACATTGATACATAACAAGTTATTATAAGTACGCCAGGGGTAGAAAACAGAAATAAAAAAAATACACTTAAACAAATATCTTGTAAAGCTTAAATAAATCATATGTTTTAACAGCTTTTCGGTTATCGGAATCAGAGAGGGAGGATATATATTGTTGAATATATGCAGACAGTTCAAAGAAGTTTGGCCTTTTTCCAGAAAACTTAGATTTGTGTATATAAAATTTTGATAGAATAATTAACAAATTAATTATGTAGAATTGAGAGTTTAGATTCTTGTCATATTCAATATACCCAAATAAAATATTTTTCCAGCACAAATGAATCTGCGGGTAAATATGCTTACTAATGAATTGTGCCAGTTTACTCCAGAGTTTTCTGGTGTGTGGGCAAGACCAAAATAAATGAACCAATGTTTCATTGACAGAGACACAGTGGACACAATTCACATCAATATCCTTCTTGATCTTTTGTAAGTAATGGTTAGTTGGGTAAAATCTATGAAGCATTTTAAATGAAACTTCTTTGACCTTGTTAGTTAAGACAAATTTATTAGGTAGTAACCAAACTTTTTCCCAATTAATATTTCCAACAAATGATGACCAATAGGATAGTGCAGCGGGTGAACTCACAATATCTTGTTGAAATAGTTGCCGAATAAACTTGTTTTTATTTTTATTGTTACCTGTGAAACAAGCCCTCCCCATTGTTGTTTCAGTAATGTTCAGAGATATGGGCAAGTTGTTGTTAACAGTGAGGTTTTTAAAAAGAGAAATTATACCTGAAGGGACTGCATCAAAAACAATAGAAAAGTCTTTAGGTGTAACAGGAATTCCATAGTGTTGCATAAAATCAACATAACTGTAAAGACGTCCATGCTGGTCAAACAACTGACTCAGTAAAAGTATATTATTATCAAACCATTGTTGGAGAAAAATAGATTTATTTTTGTACAAAATATATCTATTGTTCCAGATAAAGAACCTATGCGGAGTAAAATTGTGCTTGTAAATTAAACACCATGCTGATAGCATTTGTTTGTGAAATGAAGAAAGCTTGAGGGGAAGTTTTTCAACATTATAAGTGCAGAGCAACAAGAATTGGAGTCCACCGACTGAAGAGAAAATATAATGGGGAATAAAGTTCCATAGAGAGGTTGGGTGTTTTAGATAGCGCTTAATCCAATTAATTTTGAAGGTGTAGTTTAGGGAGGTGAAGTCCAAAAGATTGAGGCCACCTTTATTGTATTCATTCATAAGCACAGATTTTTTTAGATAGTGAGTTCGGTTTTTCCGAACAAAGTCAAATAAAATCTTGTCTATAGATTTACACACATGACTTTCAACTCCCAGTGATAAGGCAGCATATGTTAACCTTGATATACCTTCCGCTTTTGAAAGGAGTATACGACCTCTTATAGATAAGTCACGTAAAAGCCACTGGTTAAATCTTTTTTTGGTTTTATCAATTATTGAGGTGAAGTTGTTATAACATCTTTGGGATTCATTTTTATCGATAATGATACCTAAATAAGTAACAGAATTCTTTACTGGGATATTAGAGATTGACACAGCACTACAGTCTTTAATAGCCATCAGTTCACATTTTTTAAGATTCAGACGAAGACCAGATGCTCTGCTAAACTGTTCTATAATATCTATAGCTAAAGATACTTGGGAGTGGTCCTTTAAAAACAAGGTTGTGTCGTCTGCCAATTGGCTGATTAAAACATTTCTGTCAGCGATAGAGATACCTTGCAGATTACTACACTTGATATGAACACATAGGAGTTGGGCAGCTAGCAAAAATAAGTATGGGGAAATTGGACAACCTTGTCGAACACCACGTTTCACAGCAAATCTGGGGCTAGAGCCAAACTTGAGTTTAATTGAACAGTTGGCATTATTGTAAAGAGTCTTAATAGCATTACAAAAAAAGTCACCAAATCCAAATTGTTTTAATGAGTGAAAGATAAATTTATGCTCTACAGTATCAAACGCTTTAAAAAAGTCTAAGAAAAGCATCAAACTGCTTTCAGAGATAAGGTGTGAGTAGTCGAGTATGTCTAAGACAAGTCTGATGTTGTTGGTAATGTGCCTATTTGTCATGAAGCCTGACTGTGTTTCATCAATCAAAGAATCCAGTACTTTTTTTATTCTTTTAGCAAGGATTAAGGCTAAGATTTTATAGTCATTATTCAAAAGACATATGGGACGCCAATTGTCGATGTAGAGAGGGTCTTTGCGTGGTTTAGGAATTAAGTTAATCAACCCCTGGGTCATACTGGTAGGTAAGGTACTGGAAGGTAAACATTGTATACTTGTAAAAGAAAAGGTGCCAACTGTTGCGAAAATAATTTATAGAATTCAGAAGATATACCATCTGTACCAGGGGATTTGTTATTTTTTAGAAGATTGATACAATCATTGATTTCAATTTGAGATAATGGAAGATCACAGAATTCAATGTCTGACTCCACTAAATGAGAAGTATGATGTAATGAGTTCAAAAATGATAACGTGTCATATTCAGAATATTCAGACGTATATAGTTTTTTGTAGAAAGTGGAGCAAAATTCAGATATGATTTTCGGGTCATCTGATTTATTCTCATTAATAATTAGTTCATTAATGGTGTTCGTTTTTGCATGATATTTCTCTAGATTGAAGAAGTATGAGGAGTTTTGTTCTCCTTTTTCTAACCATTGTTTCCGTGATCTTATATAAGCACCTTCTGCCCTTCTCCTATATATTCCATCAAGTTTCTCCTGTAAATTGGACAGTTTTATTTTATCCTCTTCAGTTAGGGTGTCTGGTAGAGCTTGAGAAAGTAATGAGATATCCGATATGATGTTTTGTTCTTCACATTTCCTAACTTTAGCTAGATAACTCCCAAACGCTCTCAAATATTTACCTGATTCATATTTAAATAACTCCCAATTTGAACCAAATGACTTTTCTATTTTAGCCTTATTTAAGTAAAAGTTTATGAGCTGAGAAATTTTTGTTTTAACTTGCTCATTTTTAAGAAGAGTATTATTCAGCTTCCAATGTATCGCTTTACAATTGTTAATAGCGGGAAAAAAATTTATTGAAATATAGATAGCTTTATGATCGCTGAATGGACAAGGAGTGATGCTCAATGTAACATCTTTTTCATTGATATTTTTAGAAACTAACCAAAAGTCTAAACGTGAAAGCCTGGTGTTTTCCTTATTGCTCCAAGTGAATGACACAGCATCTGGAAATTTAGTTCTCCACATGTCTACCAAGTGAAATCTCTCCATAAAAGTTTTAAAGAAGGAGTTTCTGTTATTATTTCTTGTAGGTGGCCATCTATCTATTGAGGGATCTAATGTTATGTTAAAGTCACCACCAATTATAATGTATGAGTTTGGAAACTTGGTTTGCCAATGTTTGAGTCTATGTTCTATTTCATTAAAGAGTTGAAAGTTTTCTAAATAAGAGTTGTACCCATATACGTTAACAGAGATCAAAATTATCTTATTGAGATCAATAACTTGACAAATATAGTGACCTTTTGCATCAGTGTCTGTATGTAGGATGTCATTACTATATCTATTCTTCATAGTTAATACACCAGCTGATCTTTCTGAACAGTGAGAAAACCATAGATCATTACCCCATTGGGATTTCCAAAAATTTACATAATTTAAAGTTGAGTGAGATTCCTGACAAAAACAAAGATCTGTATTGAGCTGCTTGGCGAACAAAAATAGAGCTTTACGTTTTATGTTATTTCTTAAACCCCTGGCGTTTAGGGAAACAATAGACAATGAAATACTTGAAATATGGAACGCTTACCAGATATTTGGAAAAGTTATAAATGCTGAACTGCTGAGCAATAAGCACCTTGAATACGGTAAGCAGCAATATTGGTGATCATTTTTGAAGGTAAATTTACATAACTAAAGGCGTTATTTTCCCAAATCAAAAACCTTTAAAATATTGAAAAATAAATTAAATTAGTTGGGAATAATAGATATCTAACATGTATTGGGAAACTTTTTCTTTCATTCATATAAATAAAAAAAAAACAAAAAAACAAACAAAGTTCAAGTTCGTTTAGTTCCTCTGTAATGTAATGACTGATTATCAGTTTTTATGGAACAAGGAACTGAGTTCTGTAACCTGCAGGACGTAGAAAGACTCAGTTGAAATCAGTCATATTACCTCAAGTAACTTCTTGTCCATTGATGAAGGCCCGTGCACCGACATAATATGCTGGTTTGCCTTCACTTCGTGCCTTCTTTATCAGGGGCCACGTCTTCATCCTGGCTTCTTTGACGAACTGAGAGAGATCCTCAGTGAAACGGAGCTTGTTTTCACGCATAAAAGGGTGATTTTTTGCAGATTTCCACACGGCATCTCTGTAGGATCTCAGGGAGAAACGGATGATGATGGGTCTCGGTGTGGAAAGAGTTGAAGATGATTTTCCAAGACGATGAGCAACATCTATAGCAGTTTGGGGCATATTCTGACCATCTGGGAGGATCTTCTGGCAGACTTCTATGGCTTTTGCTTTCACATTTTCTATTGAGTTTTCGGCAACACCGTGAAGTTTCAGGTTCCACCGTCTTGAGTATGAGTCCATCTCACACATCCGTGCTTGTAGAGTAATGACTTTCATTTCTTCCTCTTTTAGACGTGTATCATCATTTTGCATTTTCTTCTGTGTGTCCTTAATTTCACTGCATGCAAAATCCAGAGTTTTCTTCAGCCCCTCTATTTTAAGTGTATTGCCATCGATTTTTCTTGAGTTTTCACTCACTAGCTTTTCGAGGGAATCGGCTCTCTCATTGATGAGTTTTGAGAGGGTGGCTACAATGGTGTTGTCTGGGGAGGTGGAGCACTCCTCGTCATTGTACAGGGCTTTTTTAGCCATTGGGGATTTGCAGGGAGTCACAGGTAGCGGCGGAAAGTCTTCGTCTGCCGCTATGGTAACAGTTATTTGTGGCTCAGGGCTAGCATAGTTGTGACATGTGGATATTAGCATGTTACCTGAGTGAGCCTCGGAGGCTTTGTTGTTAAGAGATCTTTTTCTGTCTCGACTCGGCATTTAGTGGCTTTAAGTTGTCGAAAAAAAGTTGTCATACTTCCTTTGTTTTTCCGCCTGATCTGTACATCCACTTGACGCAGCTGATTGGCATTTTTGCGTAATTACGTAAGCACGTACCCCTACGACCTAGGAAGAGCAGACCAGACACCGGTGCTACCCTGGTGCTACCTGGGTGCTTCAGTCGAGAACAAATCATACTTGATTGAGCTTATTCAACAGGCATTTCACTGCTTTTCTACTCGGTTTATGTTGAGGTTGGTACTGCGAGGATTTATGTGTCTTTTCGTGTTTGTTGCATTAGTTTGAAGCGCGGCATACTGAATAACTCTTTACGGAGAAAGTAACCGTCTGTGTGTAGTTCATGTACGTTACCAACGGTGTAATAGACTTGACTTATGTAAGTCAACATAAACTGTAGCCCACATTGGAATAAAATAAACTCGGATAATAACAGAGTTTAATAAATACTGTGAACTGTACCTAGTTATCGCCATTCTTGATTTTTTTTGCTTTGGAACTGTACAATTTCCACATTTACGAGAATGCTTTATGTGTACTTTTCATAAGCTGTATGGTACTACATTATCTACTAAAACACGTTGTCTTTTTCCTGTTAATACCTACAACTTATCCTTGTTTCTATGAACTCACAGATTCGTCATCCTGCAATGGGAAATACACGTACCGACACGTTTCTGATCACTGGGGGATGTGGGTATTTTGGCTATCGGTAAGCACCATTTGATGTTGATTTAAACTAATGAGAAAGATTGAAATACAATCAGTAAACCTGCAGAATTGATTTCACTTTCCTTGTGTAGTTACACCGCTTATCACAGCAAGGTGGCGTTGTTGCACCAGTTATGTTAGTTTTTATGTAATGAATAGAACTGTGGTAGATTTGAAAATATATGTAATTATTGTGTTTTTGTCATGAACATATATAGCACGATTTATTTAAAATGAGAGACTTATGCTGAAGATTTACTCATATTATGAACATGTTTCCCACCTGCAGCCTGGCATGTTCCCTGCATAAAAAAGGAGCCAAAATCATTCTGTTTGACCAAGTCCCTCCAAACCAAGAAGTCCCAGAGGACATTGCGTTTGTGCAAGGAGATATACGTGACTATGCACAAGTTGAGAAGGCAGTCGCTGGTGTGGACTGTGTATTCCACATTGCCTCTTATGGCATGTCTGGCAGGGAGCAGCTGAACCGGCATCTGATTGAAGCAGTGAATGTTCAAGGCACACAGAACATCCTGAAGGCCTGCATAGAGCATGCAGTGTCCAGACTGGTGTATACCAGCACCTTCAATGTGGTGTTCGGAGGCCAGGTGATAGAAAACGGCGATGAAAGCCTTCCTTATCTACCTCTCCATCTTCACCCCGACCATTACTCCAGAACCAAGTCACTGGCTGAGATGGATGTGCTAAAAGCCAGCGGCACGGCACTGAAGGATGGCTCTGGGGTGCTGAGAACCTGTGCCCTGCGCCCAGCAGGTATCTACGGGCCTGGAGAGCAGAGACACCTGCCCAGGATAGTTGGCTACATAGAGAAGGGGATCTTCAGGTTTGTTTATGGTGAACCCAGCAGCCTGGTGGAGTTTGTCCATGTGGACAACCTGGTGTCAGCACACGAGCTGGCTGCAGATGCTCTGACTGCAGGGAAGCAGCACTGCTCTGCTGGCCAGGCCTACTTCATCTCAGACGGCCAGCCTGTCAACAATTTTGAATTCTTCAGACCTCTGGTAGAGGGCTTGGGCTATCCTTTCCCCAAACTGCGCCTACCTATCTCTCTCATCTACTTTTTTGCCTTTCTCACAGAAATGGTCCATCACCTCATCGGCCCCTTCTATAACTTCCAGCCACTGCTGACACGTACAGAGGTGTATAAAACTGGTGTAACGCATTACTTCAGCATGGCAAAAGCTAAGGCAGAGCTTGGTTATGATCCTCAGAAGTACAACCTGGATGAGGTTGTGCAGTGGTTCAGAACCAGAGGCCATGTGAAAAAACGTCACAGCTCTGTCCTCAGTCAATTCGTACTTAACATCCTGGTCGTCGCTGCCTGTGTGGCTGTGGTTCTCTCTTTTCTTCCAGTCGTTGGCAGTTGATTAGCAACTAAAGCAAAAATATCATTCTGACATTTTCCAAAATGCCACATGTAGCCTTCTGTATAAAGACTGGTTCATAACGACGTTGTTTACATGTCAACTTTCATTAATATGATAAGTACATATTTTTCCTCAAAATGGTCATTATTGGCAGGTGCTTCAGACATAAGAAGCAGCTGCTTTGATACTGTAATACCCATCACATGTGAAAAGTCTTCAAGTCTTCATTCCAGAGACTGTAAGTCAAATGCTACCTCTTTTCTCCACAACAGTGAAAATATCTTGGGGCAAAAACTGATGATTACTTAATACGTTCCAATGTTTTACATGCTGTATGTGTGAAACTGTAATAAATAATAAGAAATGTTCAGAAATTGTAATAAACAAGACTTTACAAGACAAATGCAGTTTGTTTTTCATTAAACAAATTTTCACAAATTTCACTTCAACAATCTACACTGACCTACCGCCGCTTACAACCTAAATCAAAATTCAGAATAATGTTGAATTATTACTTCAGGGACAAATTAAGACAGTTAGTCAAGCCCTTTATAAAGAATTATAGGTTAAGTATTAATTGAGCTATTCATTAATTTATGGTAATAGCATTTTTACTCAATGTATCACAGTCACACTGTAACAACAGTTAACTGAAGCCCCATTTGTGCTCATAATAAGACAAACATCCCTTTTCCCCCCACAGTTTTTTATTTGGTTTCCTTAATTGGCTCATACACGTTGCAGTGAGTTTAATCCTACTTAAAATTCGATATAATATTTTTATGCAACCTCAGAACAATCCTTTATCTCCTTATGATGCATGGGCCACCTTTATTTCATCTTTTTTTAGCAACATAATATCTATTTAATATTTAAATAAGGGCCCTCAGTCATAGCTTTCATGCATCATCTTAAAGAAATGAATATTGATTCACTTTAGTTTGGGCGACCTGAGAATCTTTGTCAGACTGAAAAAAAAGTGAATTTGCTCCTCCATATTACCAATTCACTGCAGCTTATTCCTGGTGTAAAAAGGAGTCGGACCAGGTGAGGCGTGCTTTGTGTGGTATTTTAGTCTGCCTGGGATGAATGCAGACGTCCCCTTCTCTCTAAACTATTCTCTTTTCAGAGCCGGCAGCCCCTTGCTGAGTTGGTCGCAATCATTGTTTCTCTGCAGCATTAACCACATTCCAGAGAGGCGCAGCGCATCCTGTCTTCATCCCCGCATTCCTTTGGCGCAAACGAGTCCCCTGCGTAAAACGCTATTTTATTTGGATTTTCACTCTCCTGCTGGGCTCAGATGGATATACAACCGGTATTTATGGCGTATCCGATTATTCAGCCTACTTTGATTTCCAGCATAGTGAGCGTATGAGAAATCTAGAGAAAAAACCAACAAGGGGAAATTCCTCCGCGCAGCGCGCCATTGACTGTAAAGACCTTTCAACTTAACAAAAACTGAAGTTGACAAACGTATCCCTGTCGGCTGAAACACTGAGAAAGAGTTTGTTTTTTCGGCGAAGGGGGCAAAGCAGAAGGAGACGATGCGGCTCTCGGTGGAGCTTTCTCAGTACGTTGGTGGTTTTCTGTAAAATGAGCGACGGCTGTACCGCGGCGTTGTGTTTTGATTTCCATGTGAAACGCAATTAGTGCTCCGCGGTGCTCGCTAGTTTGGCTCGCGGAGCGGAGCACACTCTCAACTTGTTCCTCGCCTCGGGAGCACAACATGGAGCATTATCAGGAAGATTTGGGACTCCGGGCCAGTAAATTGATGGAGGACCTTTCCTTGTATGATGCGTATAAAGACGGGATGTACACTGCAAGGAGAGACTTGGTGATTAACCCCGATTTAGACTTTTCGGCTCCGGCTGTGGCAGAGCATAAAAGTAAGCCAATGAATGGTACCTCTGTGCTCCACCAGCAGCATCACACAGTGGAGAATTTCACGTCTGGGAATAAAGTGTACACCGCGGCTCCGGTGCGCCCGGTTAACTGCAACCGGACCGTTCCCGTGGATTTTTGTGCCCCTCAAAGAGACGCGGTTTACAGTGAGGAGGGCTGTTGCACCAAATCCGAAGTGGCTCTGCCGTGCTACACGGGCGCCTCCGAGAGACACAGGAGATACTCTCTGGAGGTGCAGGGCCACAGGTACAGCACCGGCTCCGCTTTCGACGGCGTTCCCCTCAACAAGCCGGTGGCTCTGCCCGGCAACAGGTGCAACAGCGTGTGCATCACCAGCAGTCACGACGGGAGATACAACGCCACCAGTCCCCGGTCCAGCCTGGCATCTTCCCTGTCCTCCCAAGAGCACAGCAAGCATGCCAGCCCCAGGTCGAGCATCAGCAGCCCGCGTACTAGTTTAGTGGTGCCGGGCCAGGACAGGTACACAAGCCCCAGGTCTAGTTTGGTTCACTGTGAGGGAAACAGTGTTCTCAGTCCCAGGTCCAGCTATGCAAGCACCGCCAGCGACACGAGCAAACACTCCAGCCCCCGAGCCAGCCTCAACAGCTGCGACTGCTGCAGCAAGCCCAGCAGCAACCGCACCAGCGGCATCAGCATGGGCTACGACCAGAGACACACCAGCCCCAGGTCGAGCACGGCGAGCCAGTACTCCTTCACCACCAGCCCGAGATCCAGTTACTCTGACTCCCGGTACGGGCCCGTGGTCAATCATGATCTGGAGGGGGCGATTTTACACGCGGCCCCGATGGCGAGTCCACGCTCGAGCATCTGCAGCCAGGACGGGAGCGCAAGACCGGGCACCACCGCGAACTGCGTGGTCAGTCCCCGGTCCAGCATCTCCAGCCACAGCTCTAGAAGCTCCCGCAGCTCCAGGGGCTCTATGAGCACCTACCCGGACCTGCAGCTGCCTTCACCCAGGTCGTCGATGCTGGGCAGCGGTTTACACGAGGACACGCTGCTGCAGGAGTTTGGAGACTCTAGCGGCATCCAAAATCGCATCCATCTCCAGGGCATCTCGGCGGTGCCAGAGCCCCAGCAGCAGTCGACCCAGACGGGAGTGACTGCGGAGATGACCGCGGGGTCGCCGTCGTCGTTTAGTTATGGGGTGTCCTCAAAAGCGGCTTCCTCAAGCCAGAGGTTTAAGCTGCCTTACCAGGTGACCCCGAGTCGAGAGAGTGGGCCAAGCCAGGCGGAGAGACGGCTGGAGGCGCTCACCTTGGAGCTGGAAAAGGAGTTAGAGATGCACATGAAAAAGGAATACTTTGGTAGGTAATATTAAGTGGAAAAGGTTTGTTTAGCCAAATGTTTGCATCTGGGGATTTATGTTACGATTATTGCAAGTAAGCATAGTGGAAAAAACTATCACAACATGCAAATAAAACTGTTACAGATATACACATCATCATAAGGAAGTGGTTTCCATGTAGGTTACCTTCATCCAATATTAAACTGAACACCTAAGTCTTATGAGGGTTCTTGAAGCACCGAGGAAGACCGCCAAAGGTGCATTATACATGTTGCTTTTTAAAGTAACTGCACACATGCACCACCAAAGATTTTTGCATCATAGGGGATTTAAGGAGAGACAACTGAGTTATTTGAGTGAGATTCTGATCTGCTTTCTTCTTTAGCTGACACTTAACTGTCCATACAGTGTTTCTCCTCATGTACTTGTGTAAGGCATTGATGCTCTGACCCTACACAGGTGTCTGGGGGGAGCTCTGCTTTCATAAATGAATCCTCTGCTGAAGGTTTTGGTTCTGGACAGATAAAGCTTAAAAATCTATAACAATGGTCCAAGATGAAGGCTTACCAATTCCTCTCATGGTTTTCTTTTATTCCAGCAAATACAAAGAATTCTCCATGGCAACAATTGAATAAACGTGTAGTAATTTTACTAGTGCAAAATTTCATCAATGAATACCTCTATATAGGAATAATACTGCCAGTAAACAGTCCTTGTGTTTATATTTATGTGTTAGGAGGGCTTTTTGTAAGAAACACAGTCACAGATTTGTCCTCACTTCAAGCTCTATTTGCAAGTGGCTAAAGCTACATTACCACTAACAGGTCCCTCTGTGGCAGATAAGAGTGGCTTTGCAGGGCAATAGTAATTTCTGTCTTGGCAGAGCTAACATTTGCACAGCGCTGTGCCATGCTCAATGGTCCCTTCTGTTCTGCCAGGGCAGACAGCCTTCGGTCATTCAGAGCAGTGTGGTCTCGATTTGATGAAAATGCGGTTGTCCTCTGTTGGAGTATATATTGTGGTGGTGTTACAGTAGGGATGTTATTGTTGTTGGAGCCATCAGAGTAAAAATGTTGCCATCTGAAAGGTATTTTGGAAAGAAAACAGTTTGAAGTATGATCTCCTCTTGCCATTTAAGCTTTTAAAGGTTTGTTTTTTGTTTGATTTCTGTGATTAAGGACTTTGAGACCAAATGTGTTTGCTTCAGCAGCAGCAACACAGCTACAGAAAGCCTGCAGAGGAAGTTGCTGTCTACCTTTGAATCAGCAGCCAGACAAACGGCTGCAGTCACAGAACAGCGGCACGTTTTATAGCCAGTGCACTTGCTCAGAGAGAGAGAGAGAGAGAGGCTGAGACAGCTGTTGATTTGTTCCCGAGAAGCAGGTGAGAGAAAGAGGGAGGATGGAAGACAGGTGGGAGAAATAAGGAAGATGGCAAGAGAAGAGAGCGGGAGAGATAAAGGAGAAAGAAGTAAAAGGGTGGAAATAGATAGAGACGGTAGAGAGAAAGGAAAGGGAGGGTGATAGAAGAATGCAGTCAGTCCAAGCCCAATAGAGACAGCTCTGTTTCCGTAGCGACAGTGGAGAAATTGATCGCTGGGGCTTTTTTTTGGTGGGGGGGGCAGTGCTGCCTGCTAGTGTCCCACACTGCCCGCTCTGCTCTGCCGGCCGGCCCTTGTGTGGCCTCTGTTTGTTGTGGTGGCGAAGGAGCTGTGAATCAACAGCTGGCCCGATACAGGCCTGCAATTGAGGCAGCAGAGTGAGGCTCCCCCTCTACCCGCCCCCCCTTCCTCCTCTCCACCACCACCACCCCGCCCTGACTCCCCCGCGAAGCCCTTCATTAACCAGCCAGTGGGGAGTCAGGCAACACCAGACACTTGGCACACGATCTTGGCTGGCGGGCCAGACATAGTTGGTGGGGGTCAAGTCTGATCACCTGCCCAGAATTATAATGGCAGTAGTCATGCACATGCCTGACACACACAGATGCTGACTTGTGGACAACTGCACACCAGCCTGCCCTGTGTCTCCTCAGTGTGATTAACAAAATATAGACTACATGCAGAAGCTGCAGTTGACATAAGATTAGAAGTTTAAACTCTACATTATTCTCTGATGTGTGAAATTCTCTTACATGTCTTAAAAGGGAAGACTCCTCCTGATATTATGTCATATTTCCAGGCTTTGATGCTGGAAAGGCTACCTGCTACACATTTTTCACTGTTCCTTAATGCAGATTTTGATGTGGAAATGCTTAATTCTTTCACATCGCTGTGTCAGTATGGTTTTAATCAAAGGAAACACCAGCTGCTGAATTCTATAATTGTGGCCACCAAAAGCCACAAGAACATCCATAAAGCATTAGGACGGTCGTTCTTGTTTTCTGTGTCTGAAACTTGATTGAATAAATTTGGGATTTCGCAGTTTGATGGGAAGTTAATTGCTGTAGTCTTTTTCAACATATGCAGCTAAGCATACTGAGCATCACAGCTTTCTTTTGATGCTCTGTTGATTCAAGTATATTTAAAGGGGACCAATTCTGCTTTTTCCTTATTTTCCGTCATATTTATAATGTTACAGTGTTGGATGTATGTAGAAGTAATCCCTATGAGCAAAAAGCACCAGCTTCAAACTGCTTCGAACACTCGTTTTCCAATGTTTTTTTTCTACTTTCAGCCTGAGCTGTCATCAGCTTGTGACAGATTTCTTTATATGGTCATCTGCTCTACACGCAGCGCGTAAGTTCACTGCTCCGCTCCGCTAACATTATGGTGTTTTTCCATCGTTTTTGGGGTAGACACGCCGAGCCATGACTCGAGTCGAGGTGGCGTCCTGTGAGTGTTTTTCCATTAGACAGCAGGCAAAGTAAAATAAATAGTTTACCTGTTGGAGGTGTGCTGGTTGTCTTTAGTGCTTCATCAATTATCATCATCGCTGTGGCTGTTCTGCGTGTACTATTCCTCCCTGCATTATTTCTAACTGATCTGCTGAACAAAAATCTCAAAAATCCCATATGCTGTTGTGTTGACCACTAACAAAGCACCGCTAGTTCAGTGAGGAACATGTTTGTATGTCCTTTAAATTCTTCACAACAAAAGTCTCACTTTTTTAGTAATTTAAAAAGCTTTTAATTTGAAGCAGTAAAGCAGGAAATGTTGGGTTTTCATCGGCAGTAAGTTAACACGACTCTGATACAGCAGCCCCTTGGCAGGCTTCCTGAAAGCCGACCAATCAGAACAGAGTGGGCTCATTGGGAGGGGGGTCTTACCCATATCTAGACAGTAAGCATTTTTCATACACGCATCACACACTCTCATTTTAATCTATGCAGCTGTTTCCACTGGCTCCATGTAGGCTCGCATCTCAGCCGCATCTCATGGGCGTAACAGTGACCTGAAGTGTTCATTCACGCGTCAAGTCTATTTTCCTCTGTTTTATGCGCGTCACTGCAGTTGTATACGGGGCTCTGAACGCTTCCAACAAGTGGGTGACCTACACTCAACGCTGTACCTGAACGCCTCCAGTGTAGACACACAGACGGAGCACTCGCTGCTGCTGCTGCTCTGCTGACGTGCTGTTCAGACTGTGCTGTCTAGACACGAGGTTAAAGAGATATGAGCTAAGACTGCCTGTTAAAAGACAGAGGCTGAAGTGAGGGTCAGCATGCAGGGCCACTTTAAGATAAATAAGGATTTTTTAAAACTATGAATCATACAAAGGTACTCTAGTGGATTCCCGGAATAAAATATAAAGCTGGAAATGAGCATAATGGTTTCCCTTGAACCATATTGTCTTTTTTATAGAATAGGTGGCCTCAGCTGGGTTTCAACCACATGGCCTGATAGTGTTAAGTTTCATGTGATCTACATACATGATACTTTTATAGTGGAAAGACACATGTACTGAATCATTGCTATCAGACATGCAAAGCTTAGCACTTAGAGTTTAATCATTTGGCTGCATTTCTACAAACTACAAATCTGTGAATTTCACCTTGTATTTGTATGACTGACAGATTTTACTTAACTTGTCTATGTCTTCAGAGATCAGTTTGATATTGTGCTTAAAGAAGTCAAAAACACACCAAGTGGTCGTTAAAGTTTCATGACTCAGGCTTTGCAAGTCTTCTTACAACTCACAGCACCTTCTGTGTTATTTTAAGTGATGTTGGAACATTAAGTCTAGTATGTATATAAAACAGAAATGAATGATTATTATTCATATTTTATATTCAAGATATTAATATTGATTTCACACACATTATTACTATTAGGCTGCATCAGGAAGATCAGAAACGTTTGCTGTTGCTTGATCTTCCACATTACTTTTCCTGACTTTGCTCTTTTGGAAATTAAATATATTTCTTTATACTAATGTACATATCATGAATCAAACTGGTTCATCACCTGATTTGTTTTTTCAGCATCAGACTCATCAACTGGAGTTTGATTCTCAGCGTATTCCTGCACGGCTATCTAAAAACTAAACCGTTTAGTCCAATCTTTCTAGTTCAAAGGTGCAGGAATGTGTGCATCAAGTGATGCAGTTTTATTTTTAACCCCAGTGAATGCACAACATCCTGTCCTTGCCACATGGACATGTTATGAAATGGGCACATGAGGGAATCAGCATCCTGTTTTAAATGAATAACAAGAGTGCCTCAGAGAGTTCCCTACTGTCCTGTAAAATGCTAACCGCATACTCTTAGGACCTTTAAGGATTTTTAGCATTTGTGTGGAAATCATCAAAACAGTGTTTATGACTATGTACGTTTGTGTTTTCAGATGTGTTTTCTCATGAAAAAGAAAGTTTCTATTTTAACAAATCAAATGTCTGCAGTCATGACAACACATGGTATAGTTTTTAAGGAACTGCAATATAGTTGCAACCAGATGGAATAAAGTCATGAAGATAAATCAATGTGGCTTTATAAATAAATCATTCTTTTCAGTTTAGCCTTTGGGTAGAGTCAAACCTGAAGAGCGTCATCAGTGGCCATAGATTAGTTTTGGGGAAAAGAAATGAAAATAAGACCTAAGAAAGGAGGGGGAGCTTTTTTAATGAATTCTGCTTAAAACCAGTTATTAAATAGCCACTCATGAAGCTGGATAATTGTGTATAAGAAAAGGCTTAGTGGTTAAAAATACACACATCTGTTTTGCAGGTACACACTCAGAATGTTTCTTAGGTAGTTGTTTGAAAAATATACTCACTGTTATATTTTTGTCATAATGCCAGTCTGCAGGCTGTGGACTGTGTAATGCGGAGAATTGGTGACTTTGCTCCTTGAACCGAGAGGATGTGTGTGTGTGTGTAGTGAGACAGTTGTTTCTGCTTGGTTTGTGAATACATGTTGAAATGTTAGAAGTAACCTTGGTGTCAAGGCTACATAATGGGCTCAGTGTACAGGGGCGACAGGTGGCAGAATGACAATACTTTAAAAAAAGGGAATTACAGTACACAAAAGACCATAGAGAGGAATAAAAGTCTGTGCTCTCAGGACAGTGGTAGCTTTCATACCGATGCAGGAGTAAAAGGAAGGTAAAAGTCCATCGGTTTAATTGCAAATAACCAGAAAGGGGAAGTATGCTACCCTAATTCTGTAACAGAGAGGAAACGCCTTCAATTAACATAGAGTTCAGTTTGGATCTCTCTCAGCCACTAAACTTAACACTGGATTCTGTTAACTATACACACGCATTAAAAAATGTGGTGTTCTTTAATTACAAGGCAATTAAACACAACAATACTAGCTTAATAGTGGAGGGTTTAATAGTGTACTAGATAAGGTGAGAGCAGAAATGAGGTCATTACAGCAGCAGGGAGTAATCAGCAAAGGGATAGATAAAAATTATGACATAGCTAGGGTAGAATAAGGAGAAATAGAAGTAGCAGAACTAATAAAGTGACCAAACCAAGGCTTACTGTCAGAGTTCTCTGTATTACAATGAACAAATGTACTGTTTGTGTTGCAGAAGTCAAAGAGGGAAACATGTTGTGACAGTGTAAATGTAAAAGGCTCGAAGAAAAGGTTTATACTTCAGTTCTGACTCAAAAATGTAGCTGGTATAATTGACGAGGATGTCAGCGTGTGCTTGTTCTTCTAATGAAAGAAGCCAACAAGAGGGCATGTTTATTTACAGTTATCGTCTCATTCAGTTTATAAAAATGTTTTCTATTTACAAAGGAGCTTCATGTTCCTCTGAGCTGCAGTAATGAATAAGGAACATGAAGGTTACCGTCGCTGGACCAGTTACTGTCAGAGGTCCAATGAGGAATGAAAAGATGTCGCATGTTTTAATCAGGATAACCAGGGAGCCTGCTGGACCACTGCTCGCTCTGCATCATGTAAACATCCGTCTTATTAACAGTTTGATTGGTTCAGTTCGAGTGAGATTGGTTATTTTTTCATCATAGAAGTAATTTTTCTTTACCAATTAATATCATTTAAAGTTGATCACCTGTTTTGTTCTGTTATCTTTGTTGATTGCACGAGTGCAGTCACGAGTTCAAGTCACACCAGGAAACGCCAATATTTGACTTCAGATGAATTAATTTGTTCAAACATATTAACAGGAAGACATGTGACCTTTAGGTGGTTTTTCAGTGCCCTTGCACTTTATCTCTTTTTACAGTGTCACAGGCTGCAGTTGCAGCTGTTATGAAAGGGAAATGATTGCCTCAGATATTCAGGGAATTCCATGATTGCGTCAGTGAATCTATTCTGAAAAAATGTTTATATCAAAGATGCGTTAATATGTAAAATGTCATAATTTGCGTGTGGGAGGAGGGGTGGGGTGGTGGTTTGTAGATCCCCTGTTGGGATCTTGTGAGATCTTATGTCCTGTAGGCACTGTGACCCTGGACTCACCCCATCCAGGCTTTGACCCTGCACTCCCTGAGGAATGTGACCCCAGCAGAGGTTTTCTTGTGCATGAGAGTTTGGAGATCATTAGACTGCTGCTGCTGCATCTAAATAGTTTTAGCCACTGTTTTTAGTTTTTTCAGTAAAGGTCAAAGTGCTCAGTAATTGGTTAGTTCAGATTTAAGCATTCACACCTCAGATTTCCACCCTGTGGGATAGCTGAGCATTTTCTCTTGTGCCGGTCAGTGCATCACTCGTCCTCCATACAGTGTTTTATGACTGACAGTAACCCTGATGGAAAAAATACATTTAGGGAAGGATTGACTTTTGGGACACATGAGAAAAGTGAATGATTAAGAATGTAAGTTCCTTGACAACTTTTTTGTTAAGCTATCTTTAAGCATGGCAGGTAAACCTCAGTATCTTCAATTAAACTGCTCACTGTGCTGGTTCGACTGTGAAGCTTCCCGTCATGAATCTGTGAAACAGTTCATGCTAGTCATTATAGGTGGTTTTTCCCACTGTGGTAGTGGAAAAAAGAGAAAAAAAGTCAACCCCCCTCACTAATCACTATATTATCACAGATCAAAACACTAGTTAGAGCTGCAACGATTAGATGATCAACAGAAGATTAATTGCTAACTTTTTTTTGATAATCAATTAATCCTTTTGAGTCAAAATTCTCTGTTAGCTTCTTAAATACAAATAGTTTCTGTTTTTTAGCCTTCTGTAGTAATAAACTGAATATCTTTGGGTTGTGGACAAAAGAACATTTGAGGATGTCACCTTGGAGTTTTGGAAAATAGTGATCAACATTTTTCACTTTTTCTTGGTATTTAATTTTTCTTCAATCAAGAGAGAAAATAATCGGCAGATTAATCAATAATGAAAATAATGGAAGACACCAAGGTCATGTTCTCAGTATTGTTTATGGGACTGAAGGGGTTTGAACAGTGTGGCAACTCAAAAATGTAACCACCGTTAATAAGTTAACCACTAGTAATAGTGGAAAAGTAATGAAAACACCGACATTCTCTAATATCTGCAAAGCCTGTAAAACAGATTCTAGTTGTACAAGTTGGGCGTTTATTTACTAAAATGCAAGACAGCTGTTCCATATCACAGTTCAATAAAAAAGATGAAAACAGAAATGACCAAAACACTCTTAAAAGTCAATTCAGGGTGCAAGAATCCCCCCTCTGGAAAACATTGAGACACATTCATTGTTTTGCTTTGGTATGACTGTGATGCAGCAGAGCACTGACGCTCACTCAGCTTTTACTTGGAACAAGGAAAAGCACAGAAAGATGTTTGGGCTCAGGCCTTGTTTCTGTCCTGCCCTTCCTGACAATCCTCCCACATCTGCGGCATTTCCTGTCGCATTTTAATATAATCATCGCCTCTCCTGAAGGAGTGTTGCTTTGATGATGATGTAATGCATGGAAATTTCAGCAGTGTGAGTTTGATTTATGTGTATCGAGAGGAAATCATTACAAGAAGTATTACTTGTGAGTCGAGGATGTCACAGAAATTTCGGACGTTCTAAACTTTCAAGCCAACACATCTTTAAATAATCTGTTTTAAATGTTTTTATTTGACACGGTTGGGTTTCAGAGTTTGACATCTCTGGGTTTTTTGTGAAATTGTGATGCTGGTTTTCAGACTCATGATCATGTTTGCTTCAACTGTTGCATAATTAAAGGAGCGTACTGATGATTTGGCAGAGTCAGTTTTTTGATCAGCTTTTCAACAAGGCTCCAACAAAGCTGGCAGCATGGCCAGTAATAGTTTCAGTTCATAATGGTGCACTCGAGTAGCAGGCGGTATATTCATAGAATAGCTCAACATCCACTCAGTCTTAACGCAGTGATACATCAGTGTTCACACATCACGGTACTTTGCTTTGGAGTCAAACAATGATGAATAACTCTCAGTACAAAGCGAAGCGGAGATTTCTTTTCCACACTGGATGTAAGATGCTTTTATTGTGTTGTTGCATAATTTACTCAACTAACCAATGTGTCACCAACAGGTATCTGTGTTAAATGTGGGAAGGGTGTCTATGGAGCCAGCCAAGCCTGCCAGGCCATGGGGAACCTGTATCACACAAACTGCTTCACCTGCTGCTCCTGTGGTGAGTAAGACTTGCAAATCAGTGACGAAAACCTTCATCTGTTCTGCAAATGTGGTAGAAAATATGAAAAAAACATCAGGTTAACAGTTTCCCGTTGCGGAAACTTGGGTTCTGGTCATGACACCATTGGTGCATTTGTCTTTGGTTTTCATTTTAACTGACTAAAGTGCGTATTTGACATTATTTCTGTATTTGACTGTTTTCTGTAGCGACCCTGCAGGTAACAGATTTAAAACGTCAGGAACTGCAGTGTTTCACCATCGCCGTATGGTTTTATACTTGTGGCTTGTTTTACAGCCTGCTTGCTTTCTATATTTGGAGACCATAGTGGTGGAGCAGAGTTACTGTCAAAAAAATCTGAACAGTTAACTTCTTGGTAATAAATCACCTATTTAGATTGTTCTACTATATTTGATCCCTGCAGTTTCAGACTGCACCTACAAGGGCTGGTTTCAGCCGTCCATTTTTAGCCCGATATTCCAACTGAATCATCATGTTGTTTTTCTTCATTCATTCAGCCTGTTGTCATGTTCATGTTTGCCGATTTCTATTTTGGAAGGGGGTTGTTATTTTTCCCTAATTAATCATTAGTGAGTGACGTATTCGTCCAGCAGGCGTCATTTTCAGTCAACACAGAAGCTGCATTTTTTATGATAATTAAAGAAATATGACAATTAAAGTTGTAATTTTCTATAAGTTACAGCAACTTATGCGTTCATTTCATCCACACTTATTACCCTTACTGCAGTTGTGTTTCTGTAGCCACAGATGTTGCTATTTCTTTGGTTCTGGCACAGGAAGACAGTGTCCTCATTCTACAAAGCTCGGATAGGTCAATTTGTTTCTCCATCCAGGGAAATCATCGATCAATTAGCACAATATTAAACCCTACAGAGAATAATCATAGATGTGAGTAGTAGACGTGGAACTAGGCTAATGCATTGTTAGTTTGCCACTTAACACTTTGGTATTCTTTGGGTGATTGAAGACGAGTCATGTGTTTAAAATCCACGAGATGCTTCAAATGTGCAGCATCACTCATTCTCTGAGAATATAGGAAAGAAACGTGTGTGCCGATACATACGTCTGCTTCAGTTTGTGTCTGGGATCCCCACCTCCACCACCTACTCTGTCTGCAGATCCCTGTGTTCCTTCATACACGCTTGCTCTAAGCTTCAGCAGCTGCTGTCTCTGCTGAAAAATCATCATTAGTATCACCAGCTTGCTGCCAGAGGTGGGGCTGCAGTCAGGATCAAAACATCTAGTGCTTAAAAAAAAAAAAAAAATCCTCTGGCCTCAAGTCCGTTGAGTTGAATAACAGTACCCTTTGCAGCAGGACACAAAGAAAAAGAAAAATGCTGATAATATTTGGTCTTTACGACTGTAATTAAATCTGTTTTTGAGCTCAAAGTACAGTACAGATTGTGTCTGTGCGTGTGCACTTGTACGTGCGTGTGTGTGTGTGTTTTGGATCTTCCTGTCACCCGACTCCAGCCCGCCTCTCCTGTTTCCCAGGGAAACAAGAGGAAGATGTCGGGAGAGAGAGCTTCTTAGCCAGGTCGCTTCCATTCATATGTGTACTATACATGGATACTGATCCTCCACCCCACCCCCCTCCGGCTCTGGAAGAACTGCCTATAATTTACATGTAACCAAACCCACATACTTTCCGATTTATTGTGTGTCTGAAGAAAGAGGGGCCAGATGCTGAGTGTCTAGTTGCCGTAGTTGTAGGGTTCGCTGCGGAGAAAATAGCCTCTGACCTGTTTCAGGTGTAACAGTTGTTCTGTTTGTCCTGGTAATATTTTCTTAGGCTTTATTTAGTGCTGAAAGTGTTTGTTCTCATGATCTAAACAACTAAATCCCCCCCCCCCCCCAGACTAAAAATACTCTGACTGGATTATTTGTGGAGGTGTGGTGATCGCATCATAAAACAACTATGTGGGACTTTATTGCTGTTTGACAAAAACCAAAGACAGCTTCCGAGAGAATTATTGTCCCATTTATTGGAGAAATCGTGTGCGCACGATTAGTCAACAAGTGGTTTTCCGTGCTCAGCGTAGGTCGTCGTTGAGAACTTCACAGGCCATGTCGTCTCTCAAGATGGTTTATTGGTAACGTAAACTGTGTTATGTATCATTTGACCTCATGTGAATGGGAATGTTTTCTTTTCGAAGTTTTCTGTTTCGAAGGCCTCTGAGAAGTTTAGTTTCAAAGTGGCTGCACTTGTCATAACACAATCCAGTGATTTATCAGGAGCTTATGTCCCTGTTTGTTTTTTGGTTTCTCTCGCTCTCTCTCTCTCTCTCCCCCCACTCCCCCACCCTCCCCCGTGCTCCTGAGTAGGGTCCTCCTGGAGTCTGGAGCTCCAGAGTGAGGCTGAGTTTGCTGAGACATTGCTTGCTAGTAGCCTTTGTTTAACCATGCATAATTGAGCCCTCCTCTTGGCTTACTCCCATGGTTGCACCCTTTTTTTTTTTTTTTTTCATGAAATGGCCAAGAATGCAAACTACCCCCCTCCACTTCAGCCGGCCTTCCGTGGAGGACCTCGATCAGACAGTCACAAAGTGTACCAGACCTGCTTATCAGAGGGGGCAGGCCGGGCATGGGCTCACGTTAAACGGCGCACACTTAAACACACAGACAGACACAGTTTTGGGGATTTAAGGCCTTCATTTATTTTGTTTTGTACATACTAGAAATGGTGGCCTTAAATAAGTGGGTCCGGTTAGGTAAATATTACTTACTACACTTGTGTTCCCTCTGCAGCTAAAGTTGACTTAGCTTTGCCACTGGATGTATTTTCCCACAAAAATGCACATTCACTGAAGTGCATATTTATTTCCATGTGACTGTGAGGCAGGGTGTTGTTGAAAGTAAGCATGCCTTCTCGGGGATAAAATAAAAAAAATAAATAAACAACCCCGCTTCAGGCTGGATGAGCACACTGTCTGCCGCAAGGCTGATGAGTCATTCCTGTGTTACAGTAATCCAAAGGGCCTCTGAAAGCGCTGGCAGGAGAAGAGAGCTCAGGGGCTTAAATTTCTCATATCATTCACCGCCACCAGTTACACCTGCCAGGCAGTGGAAATCAGAAACGTTCAGTCCTTTTGTATTTTGCCTCTGGTGTCATGCTGTATGTTTACATGCACACTAATTATAGCAGTGTTATTAGAAATAATTGGATTATGATCAGAACAAGGCAACACTGCCAATGCTGTGTTTTTTTATCCACAATCACTGCAGGTAATAGAGAACTGAGGACGATACTGTGAAGATAAATTAAAACAAATACCAGATCTTATTTGGTGCTGATAAGCTGTTTAACTGTCCCTCTGGTCATTAAAAGAATAAAATATTCTGTACAGATCTGACCTGATGGTGTGTGTATACATATCAAATATACTGTTACAAAAGTCAGTAGCTTGTTAGGTATTAACAGCTAACAAGTGTTCCCATTAGCAGGTGGTCAGCAAGCCAACACCTAACAAGCCTGTAGCAGTGTTGTGTTTTTGACATCCTCATTTTAACCTCTCTGGTTTGTTTGGAGTTGGTGTTGAGTTCCTCCTCTTCATATAATGAACAATAGGCAGAGTGGATGCTGTGAGGCAGGAGGCAGCTAGCATCTGTATCATAAATGTGCCCTCCATTTCAGCTGCAGCTAAATGTTGTAATGTTTTTTTTTGTTTGTTTTTAGAAAAAAAGAGATTTTATAATAAATAAAGTGTCAAAATAGCGTCAAAATAAAGTGTCAGATAGCTCTGAGGTGTAGAAGCAGTTTTGACAAGCAGTCATGTTTGAAATTTTACTTGTTGAATGACTTAAATGGTTAGATGATAATCAAAAATTGGCAAGTAATAACTTAAATTGGCAAATTGATCATCAGTCACCCCAATTGTTGCTTTAATCACCAGAACAGATGATTGAGGAGGAACGCTTAAAACTTGATTATCAAGCTCATCACATTAGCCTGATTATTGGGGAAATTCAATAATTACCAACTATAAAAACATCAATTGTGTTATTATATTACTAATATTATGTTATTGGCTCCTTGTAGATTTCAAGTTATGCTGTATGTAGACAAGATGAATGTCTTCATTATGAGTAACAATATTCACAATACAAGCTGCTCAGAAACACAATGAGAAGTCTATTTGTTATATGTGATCAGCGATGCGTGGGCCAAAGTCAACCGTGATGCTTCACATCTGCATTTGTTGTCATGGAAAAGGTGACTGCAGGTGAATTTTTACAGTTCTGCTTTAGTGCAGATACGTGCTGTTGTACATTTGCACATCTCAGCTGTATACAATAATATATTCTTTACAGTAATAGTTCGTTCTTCACTCTCAGCTGCATTACCAAACTACTGAACATGATCTGGACAGATGTAATGGTGATGGCAGCTGAAACATTTTATTAATAAATAAGGCTCAAGATGAAAATCCTGTCTGATGTTTCAAACACACAAAAAACACATAAGGAGAAATTTCACAGTTTATACGCTTGCAAATAGTGAACACACTCAGACTGCAAGACGATACAATAACAGTGCATCACAGACAGGAGGATATTATTAACATTATATTTCCAGCGGGAGGTACAGCGAGGAAGCTTTCTCTCTCAATCTCATCTTCTCCGCGGCTCTTCTTTTTCTTGCCTCATTTCCAAAAGCGTTTCTCCTACAGCTGTCTGTTAAAGGTTAAACCAGCTTCTCACGGCGTTGTCTTGTCTTTCCTCCCTTTTGTAGATATATCTCTCATTGTCCATAGCTGCTTCAGTTTTATGTGCTGTGAGAGCAGTGAAATTTAATCCATTTTTTTTTTTTGAAAATATCACAGCAGTTTGGGAAGTGTAAAGCCCTATACCAGATCATTATGTGCCGAACATAGATTCACACCCAGGACTCGGAGCACACCTCTTCCCCAACTCTGCGCTGTGGTAAAGTTGGGGTAAAATCTGCGTAAATATCTTGTAATCTGAGAATCACGAGACAGTGCTGGAATGTGTTTTTTGGTTTCAATATTACCTTGTCTGGCTAAAACGGGTGTGGCAGCAATTACTGGTCAAAAAACAGGTTGCTATGATACTTATCCTAGTAGAGAACTTCATCATTCATAGCGGATTATACTGTATGCTTAATGCTGCTCATGCTATACCTTTCCACTGCAGAGTTTTCACCAAAAATACTTAAAATCTTGTTGAGGCTTCAGGCCAATTGCATGGTTTAAAAGGAAAAAAAAATCCATTTGAAGCTCCCTTGTGAGCGAGTCACCAGATTTATCCGCCCTTCTAGCCAGGCCAGAGCTGAGAGAAGAGACAGAGAACAGAGAGACTGAGTGATGCCTTCCACCAGCAGGAGCAAGAGCAATACGTCTCATTAGACCGGTTTATAGTCAGTCACAAAACATAGAAGCAGAGGAATATACAATACTGAGGTGAGAAAGACAGGCATCCTATTGTTTTGGTCTTTCATGGTGGATGTCAAAATTTTAGAAAAAGGAAAACACTCCCACTCAGACCTAATTTTTATCTGGATTAGAGTAGACATGAGAGGGATAACACCTGATTTTGATGAGCGCTTTTGAAACATGCTGTTACTCATTCACTACATCCTCTATAATAGACACTAAATAGTACTCTGTAGTGAGCTGTCAATCAAGATTTTAGACACCCATTAATTATCTGTCAGAGGCGCATATAAGTATTTTTTTGCATCTGTAAAATGCAGCACATTACATCATGGGATTATTGAGGATTGGGTTTGTGGTGGACAGTAAATATAGCAGACTATGTAGTAAATACAAGACAATGCTGGCAGGTCCAGGTTGTGATTGGATGCTCAAAAACTGTCAATCATTCTGACTAATCGATTTGATTGCACAGCCAGGGATGTGTTTGCTTGTTGGTTTTTCAGCTATGACAAGCAAGTGTAATCCACTCTTTGGGTCAAGTTGAGGATGTGCTGTGTGCTGGTGCAAGACTTGGTTACAAACAGTCATTGAATCTGCTTCATCATTCTGTAAACTGCAGGTGTGTCCGTTTATAAAAAAAATAAAAAACTGGCTTCGTAAAGAGGAACAGTTGAGTCACATGTTGACGCACATAAACAGGCATATGACAAACGGGAAGTTGACAAATACTTCTGCTTGGAATGTGAACTGATATGGTTGTCTTTTGCAATGGTTTTGTACTCGCAATGTGGATTTTAGATGTTGCAAAGGTAGAACACTATTAAGTGGTTCATCCAGTGTCACAGTAACATGAACATGTATTCAGTGCGTTACATAATGTGTGTGCACTCTCAGGAGATCGGTATTTAAATGTTTCATTTAAAAGGATTCACAGGTTGAGAAAGAGATATTTTACTCAGCATAGTGTTTGGTCTCTGTGTCACAACGCTGGGTTCACCTCTATATTCAGACCTGTTTATTCAGTAGTTTTACATTTAGTGGTTAAAGCTGCTGCTGTGCGTTCAGTAACTTTCACATGTATAAGCTAAGGGTTTGGTCACACCAGCATTTATTAAAGCAAACAATTTGGACTGAATTCAAATCAATTCACTGGAATTTCTTTGAGGAGTGGTAAATTTGCTGGGTGGCTTCACAAGTTCAACTGGTGAAGGAACATACAGCACTAGATATAAATTGTCTTTGTAGTGTTAATAATGTGAACAGCCTTATTGCACAGTTTAGCTCGTGATTGCTACAGTGGAATATAAAGTGATAACATGCAGAAATAACTTCTCAGACTTTTCCAGAAAGTCCAGCCCTATATAAACTGTGAGTGTTTCTGGCATCTGATAAGTCAAACTCCTGCATCCACTACTCAAACCATTGTGTCACTGGTACCTGTAGCAACACTCCCCCACCAATAGCCCCTATTTAAATCAAACTCATCTTCAACAGCCTGCCATGGCGACCAGTAAATGTTTCTAGTTTATTCACTGAAACGAGTGTCCTCCAGTCTGTGTCTGGCTCAATACTGCTGCACCTGAGGAAAAATTTAACCAAATAATATCTTTGCCACGGTAACACATGAATCCTCTTTTCACCAGACCAATTTTTCATTTCCATGGCAACAGCAACATTAAAAACGAGTGCATTAGCAGAAAGAGCTCTAATTCCTAAATGACCAAAAATTACAAGCAACCACCATTAGAGAGTTTAGAGGTCAACAGTAACACTATTAATTATTATGAGGCAACTGTGTTGTGTTTACCATCCAAGTTACCATTTATGGGGTAAGTTATCAGTTTTGTTAGCTGTTCAGTGTTTTTCCAGCTTTTTGGGGGTCCAGTCAACCTTTTTTGCTCTATATTTGACAAACTGCATATTCGCATAGAAAGAATTTCTTTGTTTTAAACCAATTATTATTTAAAAAATGAAGATCAAAATATAGGCTCCAATCTCACATTCATTATGTTTACAGTTGGATCTTGGATTGTGTATTTAATTTTCTGTTACATACAATTACATTTCGTGTTTTTAAAGACTTGAAGAGTTATTTAAAACTTTCAGATGGATTGCAAGTTGTAAATGGATCTGGTGGGTCTATAACTTGCAGTGCTGCGAGGAGGTTCGGCCTCTCTGCAGCGCTGTCTGGTGACAAAAGGCCAGAGGAGAGCGAGAAAGGGAGGCATGGAGCCCTCCCCCTCCCTTTCTCGGTGAGGGAAGCGGGCAGAGAGCGGGTGTTGGAGAGGTGCGGGGGGTTGAATGGGACCAGCTAGTGACCTCAGGCAGAAAGAATGTCCCCGTTTTCTCAGTCGGCCCGCTCCCCTAGCAGCGCACCACACAGTCATCAGCGCTGGGGCCTTTGTGTTCACCTTCCAGACCCCAAACTCCAGAGCAGAGGCCACAGACGAGCACACAGCAACACCTCGCAGCCCCCGCTGCTGCGCTGTTCTCTATAATCTCACTGTTCCTGCAAGTTTAGCCTCTCCCCAAAGTCTCGGGTTTTGAAGACGGTGTCTCTCACGAGTCGCTTCACATGGAGTTCTTCCTCAATCCTGCTTTTCTCTTTGCTCCACGCTACCGAAATGCTAATTGCTCCTCAGTCTCAAAGTCTTAAAAGTCTCACCTATTGTGTGGACAACATTCCTCGGCTGCTCCAGCCATTTATGTGGGTGTTAATGTATTGCCATCTCCCAGCATTGTGACACTGTGTTTGTGTGTGAAATACAGCGATTGCATAAATTTCAGTGTTAAAAAAGAGAGGGGGGGGGGTGGTGGTGGTGGTAGTGTAGGGTGGGTTGGGGGGGTATGTCTTTCCCATGCTGGAACACCCATAAAATCAATGGTGGCTCGGGACGACAATTAAATCTGACTAATCCAGCAGATTTATGAGATCTGTGTGCATCGTCTGCCAGGCTCGGGTGAAGTCATCGCACTGCCAGAGAGACACCGCTGCTGTTAAATGAATTTGAATGGGTGAGCTGTGAGGGATGCATGGCAGGGGGCTGCAGAAGCCAGCTTGCAGCAGAATTTCCTTTTTAGATTGGATTCAGACTTGGATTCTGATGAATGAAGGCTCACCCAGAGGAATTCAGCCTTCACACTCGGAGCTGGAAGCTCAGCGCGTTGAACTTGAGCCCGCTGTGCTGTGGGCATGTTTCTATGGATGTGTTTGTATGGCGTAGGGCTTAAACTGTGGATTATTCTCATGATATTTCGTCTTAATACGACAAAAACAATGACAAACGCTGACCAAGATTCAAACCAGAATTCTAAATGGATAATCAAACCTACATTTTCTGTCAGTGGATTCATGGTTCCAGCGCTGGTGTTCCTGCATGTGTCAAAGTTGGGGACATCCTCCCTGCAGTCGGTGAGCACAATGGAAAAGAAGGGGAGAGGAGAGATTTGGGTGGGTGGGGTTGGGGGGGGGCGGCGGAGAGTAGCCTGCTGTATTGATTGTGTATGGGACATGAATGGGAATCCTGTTGGGATCAATGGTCGAAGTAATTAAACAGAGGCACAAGCAGAGTGTTGCCTACTCGCAGCCAGCCATCTGCTCTGCACTGACCTGCTGGCTGTAAAGGACAGAGACTAAAGCAGAGGCATACAGTATGATGTATGTTCAATAAGAGTCTGTGAGAAGAAATTGTGTTCATTTCTTAAATTTATCATCATACTTTTTACAACACTCATTGATTTTATGATGAGACAAGTTACACCAACTGTTAATCCATCCTAGAATGTGAGCTTTTGATTATTTAGACAAACGGGATCATTTCAAGAACATTGAAGGCAGAAAATACAAAGTGGTCTTGCCCCTGTAAATAATCTCTTTTATTTATAGAAAGAAGACATAACGCAGGTATTTATCAGCAATGAAAGTAGACATATTTCAGAGATGAACAAGCCTTTTCTTTAAATATTAATAGATGTCTGCTTTTTCAGACCACACATAAAGAGGGAAAGTGCATGATTCAAACATAAGATCTTACAGCTATGCATAAACACAGCAAATCTTTGAGAACCGTTGGGATCAGTAATTTCCAAGGCATATTTTAGGCTTCTAGCATTCATCCTGAAAGTATTTGATGAAACATTGTAAGCTGTCTTTCAGTTATTTTTAACAGACAAAATATATGCAAACGCAAACATAACACACGCTCGTAATTGTTGAACATCTCATTTCCAAACTACAGCCCTTATAGACCAAACTATTATTGACGATTAATTGGGAAAATAATCTGTAGATCTGAAAAAACCATTGTTAGTCGCAACCCTACTTCCACTTCATCTTCTTGCTTTATGGACTTTGTTAGTCATGTGGAAACAGGAAAGGACCTTCCCCAAACTGCAGTCTGAGTTAGAAACACACTATTGTCATAGTCATGGGAGGGAACTAGTTTAAATTGTAAACAAAAAAAAAAAGACACCTCGAGACCACAAGTTCATAACAAAAAAAAAAAAAAAAGAGCTGAACTCCTAAAAACCTGGACGTACTTGAGTCTCTAAATTTAATTTCTTGTGTTATTTTCAGGGAGGAGGCTGAGAGGGAAAGCGTTCTACAATGTCAACGGCAAGGTCTACTGTGAAGAGGACTTCCTGGTAAGTGGCATGTGTGCTCATGATTATTGATTTTAGTTTTGCGATGAGTAGATCAGCTGATAGCACCATATCTGCTGCCTGGGGTGACAGAGGAGCTGGTGGAACAGAGCGAGGTATAAATAAATCTCAGGATGAATGCTGCAAGCTTCTAGAGGAAACAGGCATCACAGCTACAATTAGAGCTTAGGACCACCCCTCCAATTCACACTAATTTCCCCAAATGTCCCTGAGAGCTCAATTACCCCACGAGCTGCTCTCCAACACTTACAATTAAGAAGACGGAGGAGGCGTGTGGGACAGCTGCAGCTCTCAGGCTCCTGGTCCATCTGCTTCAGGTTAACAGGACAGACAACAGGGCCTGCTCTCATGATGCCTTCACTTACTGTCAGAAATATTGTTTGTTTAATGTATGAAAGACAGTTTCTAATAACATATTGTTTGTGTACTGTGGTTGTTCTGAACGTTTATGAGTGATGTTTTTTAATAAAGGCCAAGAAGATTTTAATATAAAGGAAGAAGCTTACGAGACGTTCCTGTAACATAAAAGTTGAAAACAGCTTTATGACCCAAATGACCTCATCTGTTATTAATATTTCCTGTTTAGAGGCAGCGTCTGCTTATATTTTAACCCCTTGTTCTGTTAGGAAATACTTAAATTCCTGCTTTGCATTTGCAATCACTGCCTCAGTGATACTAGAGGTCGGATGACGGGATGAGACTAATCTCCTTCCGCCTCCCTCATATGGCTGAGATTTGACAAGTCACCCTTGGGCTGTGTGGGGGGTGCGGGGGATGTGGCAGCAGATGGTAGATCTGGAGTGGAGATGTCAGGGCAGGGGCCAGGCTACCCATCACCACCTCCCACCTCCACCTGGTAGTCATGTCTCCTCTACCAGACCCCCCAACACCCCACCCCAAGTCATCAGGTCATGACCCTGAGGTGATTGTGAGCTGCAGATGGTCACCTTCATTATCTGTCTGCGCTCTGGGTTTAAGGTTTTGTTTCCTGTAACACACAGAAGGAACTTAACCCCCAGTTGTTCAAGGGTTTGGGGATGCTCACTGGCCAACACACGGCAGTTCCTAAATGTGAATGGATATAACTGTATACATGTAGAAAAACAGGCAGAACCCTTCCCCGAATAAAGTTTAAAAATGCATTAAGCTTGATGAACCTGTCAGCTGAGAGACAAAGGATTCTGCACAAACTCCTTTTCATGTCAATTTAAAGAGCGCAGCAGCACCCTCTATAGATGACTTTAAGACTTGAAATGAGTTAATGCCTCAGGTGTGAAGAGCTACATGTTTCACTGACTGCAAATGCAGTTGTGATTGAGTTTTCTCACATGCTCTCATCCTCATTAATGAAGCCAACTTCTCCCATATTCACCGCTGAGGATAATAATCCTGCGTCTTCTCTCACCCACAGTACTCCGGTTTCCAGCAGACGGCTGAGAAGTGCTTTGTGTGTGGTCACCTCATTATGGAGATGGTAAGAGCTTTATTAAAGGAAATAGGTAGAGCAGGGGACTCATACATATACAACTGCACTGCAAGAGAATATTTCTAGTTTCTCCATCTATTTAATCTTCATTACTTTCTAACTACATTTTCAATGCCCCTAGACACATGACATCACACCATCCTCATTAAGTTTTTGTTTTTAATCCTTCCTGATGGCAGCACACTGTATGATACTGCATGAACCCCATGGCCTCACTCCTGAGTGTTATTGTTATGTGTTTTTTTCTGTGTGGGTGTTTAGATCCTCCAGGCGCTGGGCAAGTCCTACCATCCTGGCTGTTTTCGCTGCGTGGTGTGTAAAGAGGGTCTAGATGGAGTGCCTTTCACCGTGGACGTTGAGAACAATATCTACTGTGTCAAAGACTACCACACGTAAGGAGAACATCTCTCCGCTCAGTACACTGATAAAATTGGATTATTGCAAGATAGGCCTGGAATTTGGAAAGAAGCAGATCAGCATGAAGAGGAAAAACTGGGACATGGAAATAGCACAGTCGCACATGAAATGAAATGTGTGGTTCTCGCTCTACTCCTCTGCTTTCTGTTTGTTTGAAGTAACGTTGATGCCGCAGGAAAAGTCCTGCTATTTATTTGGATAAGTGGAGAGAATGTGGAAGTGAAAGGTTTTATACACTACATAAAGACTGCTGCAAATATTCCAGTTTCTAATGTATGTTGTCTCTTCCATGACAGGGTTTTTGCTCCCAAGTGTGCCTCCTGCAACCAACCCATCCTTCCAGCACAGGTAACAAGCACATCCAAATGCATGCAGGCTTCAACGTATCTGAAACATCTGTTAGTTTTGTTATTTCCTCAGGAAATTTGTTCTGCTAAAAATCTACTCTGGAACAAAATGTATCAAACTGACCAACTAATCAACCAACACTGCAATTTTTAAAGATACACCCTGGTTAGCAGAGCTAAAAACATATCAACTGAGAAAACCTTTACAGGCTTGATCAGAAAGATTTTAAGATAAACATCAGATGAGATAATAATAATAAAAAACTTTCTCCTTCTATTTACCAAAAAACTTAAACAGTATACTTAGAGTAGCTCTGGTGTATCGTGTATCTGTACAAAGAGAGGAGGCAGGAAATGGAGCAGGTTGTGTGTGTGTGTTGCTTCAGGACACATGGCAGCTGCAAGGATCAAACCTGAGACCTGCTGGTTATTGGACCATCACTTTAATGAGACACTAGACTGACGTAATGTGACGGTCTGACTGTGTGTTTGTCTCTGCAGGGCTCTGAGGAAACAATACGAGTTGTTTCTATGGACAAAGACTACCATGTGGAGTGTTACCACTGTGAGGTGAGACGCTGCTCCCGTCTGCACTCTGTCCTCACACACACACACACACACACACACACACAATATGAGTAAGAGCAGCCAAACATCCATGTGATTTGACTTGAGTCCATTTAGCATCACTGTGTAAGATTTAACGTTTTAGGCAGTTGTAAAATGAACAAGATACCACACACACAAATAATCACACACACAGTTCACACTGTTCTTGGCACACAAAGCCGCACTCTTCTGGTTATTCACACACACGCACACACACGTGTACATCCACTCAGACACAGTGAACCTCGGTAATAGCAGCAAATTGTGGGACGAGACTAGACTGTTATTTACTGGCGAGTGTGAATCACTGCTGCTGTCTCTTGTGTAATGAAAGAGACACACACACACACATACACACCAAAAAACAAAAAACCAAACACAGACAGATACCAACCCAAGGTTACAGATCAACACTGTGACTCATTGACAAAGCACATTCCAACGTTGAGCTCTGAACTCAGCTGGGGACTTGTTGCTTCAACCAGACTTGTGAAATCCCAGTCATCCTGCCACCACGCTCCGTCACACTATTCGCAGTTCAAGTGTAACTTCTTGTCAGAAAGTAAAACAAACATAAATATTACACCACCATGCCGTGATTCTGCATTTTATTTTTTATTTTTTTCTGAATCTTGAATATTGAATTGAAAAAAAGGATTATTTGTATGCTGCACAAGTCGGATGAGATTTCTCTGAATGGCTGACATTCCACTTCATGGAAATGGATCATATCATTATGTAAGCAACGGGTAATCATTCAGCCGAGCTCTTGATGGGGTAGAGTGGGTGGGGGGTGGGGGGGGTTGTAGACAGAGGAAGGGTAAAGTCCTGAGCTGAATCTTCCTGGGAGGTGGTAAATTCATTACATATTGAAAACAGTTCACATTTTTCAAACACTGAGACACATGACTGAAGCTTTATCATTATTCAATGGGACCCAACAACGCTGAGCAGAAAGTACATGTGAGAAATCATTTCTTACACATGAATTTTCAGCTTTTAAGTCGTGACAGTGAGTTTGTATAATCCCTTCAGCATGTTCAGGGTCAACCACAACGGTCTCGCCCCTGTCAGACGTGCACAGAGCTCTTCTGCAGGTTCAATGTTTTCATTCGTAAACTCGTGGAACGTCTGTACTTGTCAGCCAGCACGTACAGGGACCCATCTGTGAGGCATACTTAGTTGTCTGAATTATTCTTTCAGTATGAAGGAGTCTACTCAGAAATCCCCCCCAAGGATGAACCTACACACACTGTCAGCAACACATTTCACTCCTCACTCGTGTTAGAGTTTTACCTTCAGGCTCAGGTTTCTTTTCACCGCGAGAGTCCCATAAGATATCCGCATGACCAGAGTCACTACATTAATGCATCAGTCCTTCCTGCACCTCATCGAACCTTTTATTGCCAGAGAGACCCTGTTGGCCCTTTTACTTGGGGAAACAGTAGGAGTGTGTCTACTGTAAACGTGCTCATTCAGTCAGCCCAGGCTCAAATAGATTTTGTGATAGCAAAGCACAAACATATAGAGGTTTGATTATTGATTGATCTTGTGTTCATGTTTCTGTCACCTTCAGGACTGTGGTCTCCAGCTAAATGACGAGGAGGGCCACCGCTGTTATCCTCTGGAAGGTCACCTTCTCTGCCATGGCTGCCACATCCACCGGCTCCAGTCCCAGGTCCCTGCACACCCGCCCCCCAACTACCCACTCCATGTAACCGAGCTGTGAGGGAGGGGGAGGAGGGTGGGCAGCAACCGAGCCCTCCTTCCTAGGTGACCTGAGACACCAGCAGCAGGTTTTTAAAAATAAAAATAAAAAAAAGGCCTGCACCCCCTTGGCCCACACACTCAGCCACTCTAGGGAAGCCTCTGTGTGGCCATCTGAGTCACCAACCTCTGTCCTCAACTGGACGGCCCGGCCGTGGACTTACACACACTGTGCAGCTCCCACCACAAGCCCTGCTGTCATATGACAGGGCTGGGAAAAAAAGGGTTCCCCTCCTCCTCCATCTGTGGTCCTTTCCTCCCCCTTCCCCTTGGGTGCCTAACCCTGAAAGCCAACACGCCGCCTCACCCAGAGGCCCCCAGTGACGTCACGTCTCCTGACCCCTGCACATTCATCAAAAGAGGGTTTTTGGACTGGACGAGAGAATGCAAACTTGACTCTCTCCTTGCTTCCCCTCTCTTCCTTTCCATGTTTTTCATTCCTGTGCTCTGACTGAAGTGGTTTACCGCAGTGAATTCACCAGGGCTGTCACGGCTGAGAACGCTGCTGATCTCGGCGTCAGGAAGGCCAGGGAACGATCCGCTACATTCCAGTACTGGCTGGACCGGACAGGCCCCAGGGTGGGCATGCTGTGCCTTCAGAGCAGGTCACTCTCCGTGCAGCTTCTAACACTGAAATGGAGCCCTGCTAAAGGCTATGCAAAGGACACCCAGCATCACGACACAGGGCTCTCATCGCTTATTGCTCCTCGGCCCGCGCACCAACCCCGAAATAACAGATGCACCATAGCACCACAAGCCTGGAGGACCGACTGACATTCCACTTAGAAGTTTTAGACGAGACCTTGAGAGATTCACAAGCAGTGTCTTAATTAATGATTATATTATGACAGAAAAAGAAAATTTTAGATGCACATAGATTGTCTTTTATATATGAATATATATTTTGCAGATGTTTTCCACATAAGATGCTAGATGTAGATTCTTGTTTGTTTTTTTTGTTGCTGCGCTCATGATAGATTCAGAGGATAAACACACTGTGTGTCACACAGTTTGAAACCTCTGAAACTTTTGGGTGTGTTGTATCATTTCTCCTCCAGGACACAGAGCTTCCTCGTGTCTGTCAGTGGGTCAGAGATCCACAGGCTTTGTAGGAGCAGACCTGGTTCAAATATTATTTGCCTTTGATGGGGATTTTTTTCCCCCTTTGAGTACCAAATGGTTAGTGCCTGAGCTGAGTCGTTTTTATTCTCTTACACAGCAGAAGCCTTCCTTTCACTGACCGTAGAGAGCTGTAAAACACTGCTAGTCAAACAAATCCACAGTTTTCTTTAAGTCTTAAGTCAATATACTTATGTGATATTTGAATTATTTATTTAAGTGGAAATGGAGTAGAGCTAGATCATTCTACATATTTATGTTGCAATTGATGCCAGTACATTTAGACTTATCAGGATAAACATTCCAGCCTTTTAATGAGGCAGTAATAAAAGCTCTGTTAACTTTTTTTTTTTTTTTTTTTTTTTTTTACCAATGTTGTATTTAACTCCTACAAAATGTAATAGATGCATTTATCTTAAGACCCTTCAAAATAGCAAATTCTGACCTTTTACCAAGTATCACACAGAGCGTTAAGATTAAGCATAATCTTAAAATCCACCAAGAAATAGGTCTTTAAGTACAAAGATTTAGGCTGCTTGGTGAGACGCTGAACACTCGGTACTCACTACAGAAGGCAAATGTCTGATCACAGCAGAGAAAATATAAACTGAAAAGGAATTTTAGAAACTGAAGAACTCCAAATCTTGTAAAGAGAGTGTTAGTAATTTGTGAGACAGATAGTGCAGCATGTTGTGTGTTACAGTGTTTTACAATTTGTGTGTTCTCATTAGAGAGAGATAAAGATCTGAACCATTTCCAGTTAGATTTATGTCATTTCCAATAAAAACAAATGACAAAATGCTTAAAGTTGACTGGTAGTGAGATTAGCATATGAGGTCATCTGGTGACTTAAATTATTTTTTTTTACCAGCAAGAAAGCATTAGCTACTCTTCCTCAAATGAGAAATAAGCATGAAAGGTGTTGGGTGAATTTGATAGTAATTTACTTCCCCTGCTAATGTCTAAATGTGGCATCTGGCCCATCTGGTACTCAAAGAGCAGATACGGAACAAATTAAATGATTTATTTGCAAATACCTTTCGCTCCAGGTCTGTTCATGACACTGTTTCCTGGTATGTTTTACCAGACACTGGTTTTGTCATTTGAGCACTGAGAAAACGGTGCGTAACTACAAGGAACCTCCACTTTGTCCGCATGCCTTAAGACAGAACAGGTATGTTTTGTGTGTCTCCGCTCTGGTCCACCATGAAGTCTGCTGTCATGTTTTCGGGGGGTGGGGGGATGTTCCTGAAAACCCGGAGCTGCTGGTCCCACCCGTGTTTTTTAGGGAATTCCCCCAGTGTTTCCTATGCTGGTTGTGTGCGTGCGTGTATGTGTGCTTGCGTGAGCAGGTGCTTGCATGTGTGTATGTGTATATATGCAACTAAAACAAAAAAAAACAACTATGTGAGACAAAAACACTTGAAACGCCAAGATGTGGTGGTGCTGGAAGAAACAAAAACAAAAAGTCTCACCCCTCCTAACTGGGTTTCTAACCTTCTGTCATCAGTGAGTTTTGTTGGATTGGCGCTCAGCAGATCAGTCACATTCCATAAAAGGTTGCAAACTATTTAAGATATTTAGTGAAACTTCTCTTTTTGAGGAAAACTCTTGCACCGAGCAAAAAGAAATCTGACCTGCTGCACGTTTATTTATGCAGATAAATCCCAACTATGTCTGCTTATGTCAAGTATGAGGAAATTGTGTGAATGTTTCGACTGTTTGTGTGTGTGTGTGTGTGTGTGTGTGTGTGTGTGTGTGCGTGTGTGTACTAGTGGCAGGGCCATGGCACATGCACCTCACTGTGTTTGCAGGGCAGCGCAGCATCCAACACAATGACCCTAACCCACCCACCCCACCCCATCCGCTCTCTCTGTTGCCAACCCAGTGATGATTTCGATGATCACGTTACTCGTTCTAGATGTTTGTGTCTAATTCTTGCTGTTTGTTTTCCATCGTGAGTGCAGTTTACCACATTAACACAGTTCAGAGAGTCGGCTAAGTTGTTCTCGTTTGACTCTCAAATCTGATTGCCGTCATGTCGTGAAACAATCGCTAACTATTATTTGCAAACGCTGGCCCAGCTCTTATTCACACTGTTACACACACATACAGGCCTGATGAAATACTACTGAATCTGTCAAAGAAACTGAAGCAGAGATTGACGGCAGGGGTCAACACAGGCAGAAAGTGCTTTCTAACCTGATGTAATGAGATTCATTCGAATGTAATAATGATTAGTGTTTGTTCTCCTCCCTGTTGTATATTTGTAAAAGCAGAAAAGAAAAAAAAAAAAGGACTGCATATGTGAGACATTCCCCAGACATTGATGTGTTTAACCTCGACTTTGTACAAGGGTTCTGGTCAAGTAATGTGTGCTGTACTTGAAGAATGAGGCACAATATCAACCCCAAGAAAAACTTAAGACCAGAGTGTATCCCCCTTTTTAAAGATCTCTTTAAAAAAAAATCACCTCTTTTAAAAGTACTACTTAAGTTTCTATTGCATAGCACACAGCTAGTTACCCTGTACATAAAGAGGCTAGTTTTATTTTATTTTTCTGTCAAAAATCACTTGGAAAGAGAAGACTTCTCCTACTGGTAGTTCCAATAAGCACATCTCAACACCTGTCACACATCTTTTGTATCGCTAAGTGTTTTGATTACCTAGATGGTTCATAAAAATGGAAACTAGATCTATTTATCTAAACATGAAAAAAGTCTAAAGTTATTTAATGTATTAAAAATCGGGACGTATCATTTAACTGTAGATGACATAATCTGCTTTTTCAATAAAGTGGTTTTGTAGCTAACTGCATAAAAATGTCTGATTATTTTTGTCTTTTAATTTGCTTCTATCTCTCTCTCTCTCTCTTTTTTTTCAAAAGTAACTTCCTTTGGAATGAAATGGGTTTTCATTTATGACATTTGTGCATTCAACATCATATGATCACTTTAAAATGAAAACTAACTACATCGTCTCATAGATGCTCAGACTGTATAATAATCAATGATGTTTTTCTCAGCACACAAAATGAAATCATCTGTATTAAAGTAGATAAAACATCACAACATGAGTTTACCAGAACACCACAGCACTAAGTTCATGACTGAATTATGAATAATTGTTGCATTTTAGACTAAAATGCAATAAATATCACAATCAAATTATGTCATTCAATATGAACTAATTTATTACCATTTAAGTCATTTTCTCATTATAAAATAGCAATGACAAAAAAAATCTGTTTTTGAAATAATGAATAGAAAGAATGTCTTTTGATATCTTTCATTTACTTAATCTGATGTATTTTCTACTTTTAATAAACATAATGAAAGTCTAGAGTCAGACTGCATTACAGTAAACAAGTGATGATTGTGATGCACTTCACTGCATCAGCTGACCTTTTCTGGTCTGCATCCAACCACAAAGTTAGTTTTTATTGTAAATGTTAGACATTTCAGCCACTTGTAAGTTTCCTCGTCTAAACTGCATGAAGCTACAGGAATGCAGTAATATAACAATGAGCCACTACACAACTGTAACAGACATTCATTAAGGAAAGAAAAATGCTTTTTCCTTCTTTCCCCACATTTCCATTTGAAGTGAGTGATACTGGTGGTGAAGTGATCACAGTACAGTACAATGTTCAATTTCAAAATAATGTTTGTATACAAATGATTTATTGAATCTGTGAATCTTCCACTTTATAATAAGCTTTGAGACTTGTGCTTATATGAGACATTTGTATTCTGAGCATATGATTTGTTTTGCACTTTGTGTGTGAGGACAACATTTTAAGTTGTAAGATACGAATTTAGCCAGTCAGTTTGGCTCTTTGCATGAAGACTTTTGCATATTGGAACTGAGCAAAGGTACAGTACTGTAAACGTTTAGGGGTACAGACTGGAGCAACATATGGAGTCCAGTCAAGAATGGTTTGGAGTTGACCACATCTAAAGGGTTTTCCCACGGCTGAGAGTCAGATCTCATGTCTTGCATTCCTGCCTTCCAACTGGCTCTTAAACGTTCTGTTAAAGCTCACGTCAAGTTCTCGAGCCTTCACATCACAATAATCAAAAAACAATACATTTTACTTAAGAAGTGCAATTACATCTCCCAACTTCAGGCTGTCGCTGAGAGGACAGAAACCACAGCGCAAAGCATCACTGGTGACAATAAATGTTTAGAATATAAAATATGTGCTCTGGTGGGTTCTGTCCACAGTTAAGTAAAATACTTTAGCATAATTACATCCATGCACGCAGCCCTGGTCCCCCATGGGATGCGGCCCGGCACTCTGATGGTCAGATAATCTGATGACTGGTGCAGACAGTAGACTCTGAAAACCGTTTATCCAGCTAAAGGTTTAAAATCATACTGATGCTGATCTTAGTGGCCAAGGTCTAGAAACAAACGACTGACGAATGAATGAATTTGAAACATGATAGTGTGAGATGATACAGAGCAACCAGCAGAAACACACACACACACACATACTGTCATGGATGAGGCGGTTCTCTTGGTACTGACTCTTTAGTGAATTGCTCCAGTATGTAAACATTCCTGGAAATACCACACGCACGATAAACTGCTGCAGGGACCTCCGTGGACCTTTGTGACCTTTTCAGTTGCAAAAATAGAAGAGAAATACATCAAGGTTTTGTCAACCATGAAATGCTTTAGGTTCAATATATTTAGAAGCACATGTATGGTCTTTAATTTCATATCATCAATCATTTGGTAATAGGAATTTTCACTTATGTTATCTCGGTTTAGAATTAGACTCTAAATATTTAGAGTAAGAGAATATTTTTGGAGAGACAATTCTTAGGCTGTTAAAGAGTTGTTTCCTGGTGTCTCCCTGTTGCTGTTTCATCGGATGATGGTCTTTAAATGGCTGTTTAGGTTTTACAACTTGAATAAAAACTGTTGAGCTGTTGAGATGAATGAGGAGACTGCACCCCTGTGGTGCCGTATTGTACAACATTTGGGCTAATTGGAGCATAAAGTAGGTTGATTACACCAATTCTCCTCCTAATGTCAAATATGAAAGTGTGAATCTTCATCCAACCCTTAAGCCGAACAAGAGCCTCTGAAATGTCATCACATAGACACTTTTTAAGGGTTGATAGAGAAGCTTGTGCAATTTGTGTCTCACTCAAGGTTGTTATAGTTTACAACTAAAAATAAAAACTAGGTGTGAAAAAAACATACTTCAGAAAAAAAAATCCTAACAAACTGAAATGATTTTGTGTACTTACAGAACTAACTAAAGTGGAATAAAAATATACAGAAAATGTCTTTAGTTTTTAGTCTTTGTCAGTTTAGTCAAATTCGTCAATACAACAAGCCTGAGGAGGCGTTGGTGCATGTTTATTGAGACTGATGTCTACATGACTGTGAGTTAGTTGTCTTCACAAAGTATTGTGTTGTATTGAAATACCTATTCTGGACTTCTTATATCTTTCCCCTGACGAATACCCCACGTATTATAATAAAATATCAAAAACCAATAATGATACTAATAAAAAATAAACAGAACATGCAAACCCCCTCTGGAAATTAACTGAGGCTAAACCGAATTGAAGACAAAAATTAAGAATGAAATAAAAATGAAAGCTAATGAAAAATCCATAACTATAACAACTCTGGTGTCACTCTCTCACATTGTAAGTACTCAGAGAGTACATCTCCATCAGATATCAGCGGTGATGTAATCAGGCAGGTTAATTGAGATCCTATAATATTATATCTCTGCGGAGGAGGCAAACAGTAAGAGAAATGCAGGTTGAAAATGTTTCCCTCCAGACATTTGATTTGAAATAAATAACAGCGAGAAAAGAAACAACCTCAACAGAAGCAACAAAAGCACATTCAGGACATTTAGTGACATTTAGTGAAAGGTGTCTGTGGGTTTCTGGACAATGTAGTGGATCCAGGTCAGGAAGGTTTTTATCACAGTGACAAAATTAAAAAACGAAACATTTCATATTTTTAAACTCTGCCATTGTTTCCGAGCTGTAGTAGGATTTGAATTAAGAATGGCCCCTGCATCTTTTTCTTCAGGCACCTTGCTTTACATGTGGTTGCGTGTAAATATGTCTTTAAATCTGCAATTGTTGATTTTTTTTGTCCATATGGTTAAACATATTACCACATCCAGCAGACACAGAGCAGTATTTATTTGTAGTTGTGTTTCTGGTCACCTGACAAATCTAAGTCTAACATTCACTCTCAATTTAGCTCTGTTTTCATCATCATCTTCATCAACAACTACAGAGATATATGGCTCTTCAGCTGCTAAGTGCTCCACCATGTTCATTTTTATGCTGGGCAGGTAGTGAACAGTGTGTTGATCAGAGAGTTTTCACTGAAACTAGCTGCTTGACAGTTGACCAAAACTTTAAAGATGTGGGCTGGAAAACCAAAACAAACTTCTAAAAGATGCTAAAACATTACATAGAGCTGAGGGAAACTCTAGCTGTAAAAGCAACCCTTTCTACACAAGTTATTTGAACCACAGTTAATATGAAAAATATTGATTATAGCAGCTTTAAAAGATATTTCCATGTGTGAGGCTCGTTGTACAGATGGAAAATACAGGCACATACTGTTGGGTGGAGCAGAGCAGGTGGACCCAAAAGCAGGAGACTGTAGGCAGAGTGAGGCTGAAGAATAACTTCTTTATTCAAGGCTTGTAGGCAAAGTACAGCTGGCAGAACAGAGAAAACCAGAAACAGAATAAGGTGGTAGAGTAGAACAAATGATCCCAACTACATTAAATAGAAAACCAGGACTTAAATACAGCCATGATGAGGTGCAGGTGGTACAGGAGAAAAGGAAAAGAGTTGACAGGCTGGGGAAGACACAGGGAGCAGGGCAAGCGTGGAGGGAAAAACAGGAGGCTTGGGAGGAAAACCACAGAGCGAACCAAAAACCCAGAAACTAAATCCTCTCTTCAACAAGTCACATTAACATTTAAAACTTTCAAACCTACAAGTGAAACCATCACACAGAACAACAAAAACAGATACCGCCGAATCATTTTAGCATGTTAGATATTTGCAGAACATCCACCTCCTGTCCACCTACAGATTCCTCTTCAATCTATCCCTGAATATCGATAGAGAACAGATCAATAAACACAAAGGTCATCTATAGCAGTGTAAGAGCACAATGCAGGATTAAACAGTCAGTTCATCTTAATATTCAAAGTATCGGCCCTTCTCCCACTCATCCAGACTTAACATAACAAGAAGAAAAGGCTGAGAATCTCTGGTGGAACGGAGGAGAATAACAACAAAGGAAGACAGAGCCAGACTATGACAAGACCGTGACACATACAGGCTGTACTGCTGTCATTTCCCTGGAGATCTTGCAGGTGAGTGGGTGGGTTTCAGTATAAGTAGAAGTCCCACTTTTTATTGCTCGCTTGCTAAATTTTTGCTACCTGGCTCAATCCCCAAGGGGAACTGTGGGAGAAGAAATCAAGTCATCCTCTCTTTTCAGTTACAGAAAATACTTGCAGATATATCAGACTTGTATGACTTTAAAAAAAGAATAAAGATAAAATTAAGAAAGGAGACTGTCACAGTGGCTGCACCTGCACCAGGAATAAAACATGCAAAAGAAAATTCAAAAACAGGCACAGCCCTTTCATCCTTTCAGTCTCAAATTTCAATTATTAGGTATAGCAGTATTTATAAGCCACTGATACACAGATAGTTAGGGGTGCAGATTCATTTTGCGTGGGCGAACATAAAAGCGCAGTCTGCCCTCTGACTGAGCTCTCCTGTGAGCTGAACAGTGGTGTTCAGTGTGAGTAGCTCTCTGGTGTTGGTTGACAGCTCTATGAGTTGGGGCACAAAGCGCCCTTTATGTGTATGAGGGTTCCACCCTGTGACTCAGGGAGCTGTATGTGTGTGTGTGTGTGTGTGTGTGTAGAGGTAGCGGAGCCCCAGGGGATCCGCTGTGAGGTGAGCTCTGTTACATCGCACAAAAGAGTACCTTCCTTCTGGAGAACACAGGTCCTTCCACTGCCAGGAAACCAGTAAAAATATGCTCGCTACAGGATTACCTCATACCCTCTGAATCTCTGGTTACTGACACTTTGTCCCCTTCCTATAGCAAAAAATAGCCTTAGTCTGATTCTTCAATCATTTATACAAATGTTTTTTAGGTTTTCTCTCCTTAATAGAAAGATACAACAGTGAGTGAGCTAATGAACGTAGATGACGTTCTGAACATGGTCTGTTTTTCCTTGGAAAAATGTGTCAAGCTTCAGCAACAGCAGCAGAGTGAGAATATTTTGAGCATCACCTGAAGAGAATCAAACTTCATCCACAGAAAATCCAACTTAAAAGACATCAAAGTGGATAGTAGGGATGAGTCACTTCATAAAAGATTTATTTTTAAGAGAATGAGTCATATTATGTTTTGGACAGTTATAATCAAACTCACACACAGAAAATACTTTTTTTTCTACATTCCTACATTCACCTCTGAGACTTGTGGTGCTATGTCAATACAATGGAGCTGATTTGACACTTATTGCTGAAAGAGCTAAAAAAAAAAAACTACACCTGAAAAACTCAGCAGCAATGTGCCTTACAAGAAACAACTCCAAACTTCCTCTGGATTGATGAGAGTAATTCAGTTGCTGGTCAGATAACAAAAGGTGTAGGTGAGAAAAACATGCTTTGTGATTTCACTGAACAGAGCCTTTAACTCAAAAAGTTGCATCCATGATGAGTGTGTGGCTCAGTTGCTATTTTGGGGTTAAGTTGCTTTTTGTCACAAAAAAAAAAAGGACTGAACAAACTGTTCTATTTTCATGAATGCTTGCCAGCGTCATTTCCATGAGATGCTGTGAAGGTTAAAGTAATTGATCCTTCCTCCACTGCTGGCTACAAAACCCCCACAGTCATGTCCGCTTGGCACCAAATATGTCATCACAATTAGAAACAGCCTTGATCTAAAAAATGTGAGATAACAACCGTCACCGTCACTCTGATCATGATATTTTGTATCTCCAGCAGACCGACAGACGCTGAAATCAGTGTGGGAGTGTTCTTTCTTCTTTTTTTTTTCTTTTTCTTTTTGTGATCCTGAATAAGAGCCAGATCTCGGTCAATGTATCTTTATATCAGGATAGACAGTGAAAACAAAAATCTTACAATGGGTGCTCAGTATGCAGAAACCCACACAGATAACCAGATAACTGACCCAAAGCTGTCCCAGGAGGACAAACAAGCCCAGCTGTCTGTTAGTTTGGCAAAGATGAACCGAAGGAAGAAACCTCTGACTGTTCTGCGAGGTCAGCAACATCTCATCAAAAAAGATTCTTTTTTTACCAAAATGATAGAACATTGTCTTGAGCCGTACTCTTTCATTTTCCCAGATTTTTACCAGATGGTCACATAGATTTGCAGTAACATGGGAACTATAATCTTAGATCACATTGTTCTTGTAATTTTACAGGCAAGGAGGTCGATGTGTGTGTGTTGTGTTTTTCCATGTGGACCCCAACAACAATGATGGATCCAGCTAATGTGGATCTGAGGAAACTTATTTAGGGGGAACAGAGAGTGACAAGGGGTCATCTGGTGCTCCCTGCAGCCCTGTGGGACTGCTGTTGGCTTCCTATGTAGCAGTATGACGCGCTCTGCCCATGTACTTAAGTTAATCTTTATATAACTCCAGTAGTCGTGGGAAAAATGAAGCTGGGCTTTACTCAGTGCCTTTTTTTTTTCTTTTTTCAGACTGCAGGGTTTCTGTGTCACTGCTGTCAATGACTACACTGGGTTTCATACTGGGAGGGATGTTGTGTGAATGTGTGGGTCATGTGTTTGCAGGGCTAATGTTTAGCCCAAGAGAATATGTTCCCCGAAGGTTTCTGGGAGGAGAGGACAGATAAATTCATGCACATTAAAAGCATTCCACCGAGGTCCGAGCGAGTATTAAAACTGGCTGCAGACCTGCAGGCCGCTCTTCTCTCCTCTGAGGCTGAGTTTCTGAGCTTGTTTACATGCAACGATGCTGACCCTCAAACTGCTTCCAGCACTGTGGCTCATGATGAATACAAATGCCGTGGCGAGCGCGGCTGAAGATGAACTGAACAACAGCTCGGTGGTGTTGTTAGTTCAGAGGAATCCCAAACCCCTGCTCCAAAACCTTCCCTCTGACACCGCCATGAACTTGGGACTGCCCAGTCGGGGTGGCAGGGGGTGATGTCGCTATGGCAACCACGGCGGTGGGGCAGGTTGGGTTCCTGATCAAGCCAGGGGGGCAGCTCTTTAACGGGCCGGATGGGGAGGAGGGGGGGGGGGGTAAAAATGACTGACAGGCCAAACCAATAAAGCATGAAGTGGAATGTGAGAGTATGCAGCGCCATTGTTCAACAAACATCTCAGGAACGCACACAGAACCTTTTCATGCTTTCATGCTGCTGTTTGATTCTACTCTCCAATGAACCAATAACTTTCTTTTTTCTCATGTTGACTTGCTGTTTGTTTATTTCGGCCTCATACACCTGGATTAAATCATTTGTAAGAGAGTCATAACTGATTAGTGGGTTCCAGTCATCACCAGTGACTGTAGGTGTATCCATGACTCAGACGGCCATCCTTTAAAGATGAGTTTCATTCAGAAATGTAACTATTTATGGAAAATGAGACAGGTTGAATCAACAAAACCATGTTGTTTTGTTGGTGTGGTAGTTCGACTAATAATTTGCAACACCCTGAGAATGACAGTGCTCAGGGTTTCTCTCCTCAGTCAAACTCACTTTCTTCTGTATCTTATTTCAGAGCCGCAGATAAAAAGAACAAGTTAGATTTGAAGTCAAGTATTGTTGCCTGGCAACAGCATTGAAAACCCAGCAGTGTCTGGGAGTCTAGAAATTTTTTTTTTAACTTTCTATTTGTCCTCACACACACTCTATAATTGTACCCAGCAGCAGGTTTGAGAGGAACGAAACAAAGTGAAAACAAAGTGAAACATACACCAGTGAAATATATTTGAACTCTGCTTTGTTTTAGTGCATTGTGGTAAACAGCATCACATGATGCGCTGTGTGATTTGTCTTTTCTTATACTCTTATTAGATGTAACATTACGTTAAGAGATTCCCAGCCAAATTTTGGCACAAGACATTGAAATATTTAACAAATTAAGCCCGACAATGTTTAAATTGAGTGCCAGTGAGTACTGGCGCACAGTACAGATGCTGTTTTTGTCCAGCTGTTTATTTTTCTATCTAAATGGATGCTGTGGAGTCTGGGGATTTGTGGGGAGGAACAGTGCAGATGGATTGACCTTTAACCCTTTGTTCTACTGAATAAATGGTAAATGACTGGGTGGCCGATTTGCTCTTAGAAAATAAGTCTGGCGCTCTGATGCCATCTAGTGACAAGTTACTTACAGAAACACATCAGATTGAGAGACTGGATGATGTTTTTAGCGGCATGTTGATACAAATGATTACAATAATTCATACACAAGAAGACACTGAGCATCTGGTGTGTTTGTGTCTGTTCCTCACATTGGACCAGGTATGAGAGTATTATTGTGGAAGCAACACTGATATTGACTTTGTGTAAAGATATTTATTCCAGAAACTAATTTCCTTGTGACAGTGGAAACACAGAGTGAGAGCATTTTTCCACCCTGTCTTCCATAACACTCTAATACAAAAAGCCTTTTCCCCTCATAGTGGTGAACTAACAGACATAGAAAAGACAGAACTGTAGACAGTCACAGTATCCATAATGAGAGCACAAACATACAGGTTGCTTCAGCTCGGCTGTGTGGGAGTGACCAGCTGCCTCTGCGAGTCTCCTGTCCATGCAGCTCACGAGCTGATGATGTGGATAATCTTGCGGAGTAAAGTGGATGTTGGTGGAGGTGGCGCGACTCAGGCAAAGTTCTTCTTGAGGAAGTTGATGAGTCCGTTGGTGGAGGAGTCATGGGAGTGGACCTCTTTGGTGTCCTTGAGCTCAGGCTCGATTTTCTTTGCGAGCTGTTTGCCCAGCTCAACTCTAATAATGTGGAGTGGAAAGAGAGACACACAGGATAGAGAGGATTGGTTGGGTGATGTGGATGCTTGCAGAAGATAATGGGTTTCACCAAAAACAGGCGTAGGTTTTGTAATAACCTATTGTGTGTGCTTGCCACTTTGAAATTGCCATTTCAAAGGCAGCAGGATTGTTGCAAAACAGATCAAGTCATTGATCTTTCAGTAATCTTTACGCATCCTTTTTAGCAATGAGCTGATGCGAAATCACATTCATTTACAACCTAAAAGCTGTTCAAGATCAGCTATTATTACTGAAGGAGAAAGATGTATATAGCAAAAACTGTCTTACCCCCACTGGTCAAAACTGTTGATTTCCCACATTAATCCCTGGACGAAGATCTTGTGCTCATACATTGCTGTGAAACAAAACAGTACAACCATTATTAGATCAAAAAATGACTGTATAACTGGTTATTTGTCTTTAATTAAACAAGGGTGTTCATAACTTGTTCTCTTGGTTTGGCATCAAACATACGGACTACCACTATGCAACGGTGTGCTTTCACATCTGTATGAACAGACACTTTGTCCTCAGCTGTTTCAGGAAATTCCCATTGAGGGATGATTACTGTCACTAATTCTACAACTACTAAAAGCAACAATTATACTGTAATGTTTCATTCATAGGCTTGATTTCACCACCAGTGGCTGTAAGTCACTGTTAGTTCTCACCAATAAGTGCGCCAAGTGTGAACGGTGTCAGTTTCTTGAAGATGATTGAGTTGGTTGGCCTGTTTCCTTGGAATACCTGTATTGAATAAGGAGAAATATTTCATCATGCAGACCACTTTGTGCATGTCATCATCACAAATCCTCATAATAAAGTTTGAATTGCTGCATTTATTCATGGTCACTGGGGGGCACTAAATTCATAGTTCCGACTTCGTTAGCTGTCTGCACTTCCTCATACCAAATTTTTTTTCTTTGAGTAACATGAGATGACTGTCTCATCTCAAATTCAGATTAAGGTTTAGTGTCATTAAAATGAGAGCTGCTGAGCAAAGAGAGTTCATGTTGTATAATAAATCACTTTTCCTTGATTTGACCTACTTTGTGTGGAAGGATCTTCTCCAGAGCCTCTCCACTCAGGCCGCTGGCCTCCAGCTCCTTCTTGGCCTCCTCTGTGGTCTTACCCTTCATCAGAGCCTCTGTCTGGGCCAGGAAGTTGGCCAGCAGGATCTAAAGCCACAACATACACACACTCACCTTCAGATATTGTACAGTACAGTGTATCTTTTACAGGACTTACATAAATGTCAGTATTGCAAGTCAGTAGTCTGTGTTGTTAACTAATATTACAGTATGTTGACGTATTGCCTCTCCCTGTGACAGATTGGCTACTACATTATGCAGTGTTGGTTGCAAAAACATAATTTTGAAAGTTTTCCACAGTGTCACACATTTTTGACCTCTTCACGTATCTGTCTACATGACATATTTAATTACACCTGTCAGCACAGAGCACTGAGGGAGTTTGACTGGTGCTCTTGGAGCAGATAGAGGTTCAGTGTCCTTCTCAAGGAATCTTCAGCCGGCTGTTACGTCAGAAGAACCTGTGACCTTTAAGGTTGATCTCTTAAAGTATCTCCTCTGCAGGTTTTCCAGGTAATTAATACACAGTAATAACCCTAACATGCACACCACTGCAAACACTCGGTATGTTTTTGGCTTAGGGTTCCTTAGAGGCCAATGTTTTGTGGTCAATGAGGTGATTTAATAAAAAATGTAATTTTGTCTTGTGTTTCTATACATGAAATAGGGGAACCTCTTTCACAGGGGTCAGTTATTTGAAGACATTTCAGTGGGTAAACTCTATTAAAGAAGGTAAGGATGAACCATCATAAGACACCCTTATCCATACTACTGTTTTCTATTCATTCAAAGCAATGCTTTAGATGCATGAGTTTTACATCAGTCATACCTTGTGGTGCAGACTGTTTCTGATGGGGTGCTGTGTCTGAGCTGGGATGAGGAAGTCAGAAGGCACCATGCGTGTTCCTGATTGGAGCACAATTGGACTGCATTAGCGACACAATTAGCACACACAGGTGCTGCAACGACTCAAAGCATGAAGGGTGAGCAATGCTACTAGTCAGTTAAGGATAAGGAACAAAATGTTGCTGTGACTAAGCGATTGGTCTTTGGGGGTGATACCTTGATGGATGAGCTGGTAGAAGGCATGCTGGCCGTTGGTTCCTGGCTCGCCCCAGACAATTGGCCCAGTGTGGTAGTTTACACGTGCCCCATGGTTAGTGATGTACTTTCCATTTGACTCCATGTCACCCTGGATAACAAATGTTCTTCAGTAAATATTTCAGTGGTAGTAACTGTTGATATCTCAGTCACAGATTGGAATGCTGTTTGCTCACACAACATATACAACTTACAGTTGTAATGCTCTCTGATGGGTAACAATCAGAGAGAGTGTTGGTCTTAGCACTTTCGTTCGTTAATTTAACAATGCATGTGCTATGTACTATGCATGTACTATGGTTTTATCCACAAAGTAATTATTTTGTTTGTCAATGAAGGATGTTGTTAAGCTATTTCAAAATCATCACAGTTGATCTTTTCTTTTTAGAGACTCTCACAGAGACCTGTGAGGCCTGCGGCAGTGTGGGGGCAGACCTGTTGGAAGTAGGCAGTGAAGCGGTGCATGTACTGGTCATAGGGCAGCATGGCGTGAGTCTCAGCGTGGAAGAAGTTGATGTACCAGATGCCGAGCAGAGCCAGCAGGACGGGAGCGTTCTTTTCCAGAGGAGCAGTGTGGAAGTGTTTGTCCTGGAAGGGAGGAAAGGGTGCTAATTTAAAATCACATATTATGTATTTTCTTTCCAGGAAGACTCATAGGAATACTTTTTCTACACTTGAGAGACGAGGAACTGAAGGCGTTATCATTCCACCTTGGAATACTTACCATCCAGTGAGCTCCTGAAAGAAGCTTCTCAAAGTTGTCGAAGCCTGATGAGGAGAGAAGTTGACTGAGTGAATAAACTCTTTGATTGTTTGGAATGATTACTGTATTTTTTGTATGTCTTTCAAATATGAGCAAGATACATTCTTGTATTCAAAGCCACTATATGTATATTTTTTATGTGATTCTAGTATATTTAAAGCTGGATGGATAAGGTGTTACTGTTTGTCTTTTTTGATGCTACTACTGAGGAATGCCAAAGATAGAAATTTAAAATTACACACACACTAGTTCTGAATCATAGAGTTGTACACTATTGTAAAGTATATAAAAACTTGCCTATTCAGTGTACATACCAATGTGCAGGGCAATGGACATTCCAATAGCTGACCACAGGGAGAAACGACCACCAACCCACTAAACAAGACAATAGATAAATAAATAAAATGCTGAAAATACTGAAATTTGATGACCTCATATAAAACTGAAAGAGAAACAAACTTTGCATGCAACAGAAGGTGCTTAATGGTTAATAAGCCATTATTGTACAGGTGTACTAGCACACTTGGGCCGAATAGACAGTGTATATGTAAATGTAAATATATATATATATATGCGCACAAAATGGCAAGTTTTATTATTATTATTATTCTGTTCTGTTGGTTATGTTTTTTCCTCATTCTTAGGGACAGAAACTATATTTAATGAGTGTAAGCTACTGGTAGCCATTTTCACAGTCACATAAAGGCCATATTATACTGTAGGTGTTACACTTTAAATGTAACTAAATGCAGCTCCCTGACCTTTGAAACAACCCAGCCTTTACAGTAACCTCTGCAAGAGAGAAGGTCACTACCAATAATAACTGAGTCTGAAGAGAGAGGCTTCTGATTACCCAGCAGCTGCTGGACAGAGAGTGTCCGTCCCACCTACTTCACAGGTCAAACGTCTAGCTTATTTATAACTACTGCCAACGTCCCCAATCACAATCTGGGGATGAAGCCCTGCTGCATACAGTCAACTTTGAAGCTTAAAGAGCACTCACATCCCAGAACTCAAACATGTTCTCGGTGTCGATGCCGAAGTCCTTCACTTTGGGCTGAGGGAGAGAGAGAGTAAAACAGAACAATAAGGATCAGACATTGGAAAGAGAGAGAGAGAAGGTTCAGCCTCCAATAGTGTGTTGTGACTTACTCCATTTGTAGACAGGGCCACAAAGTGCTTGGCAACAGCAGCTTTCTGTTGAAACATGGGTAAGATATGATTTAGAAGGATATCAACCAGTCCACCAATGAAATACTGCTGTTTCGTTGGGCCACTGAATACTCACATCTTTGGCATGTTCAAGGAACCATTCTTTGGCTGACTCTGCATTGGTAATGGTCTCTTGGGTGGTGAATGTCTGTAAAAGGACAATTAGATAGACACAATGCATAGATAACCAAGAACTAATACCAATACACATGAACTTATGCACAATATTTGCATGTAGAGTTTGTGCAAACTCATTTCATAAAGTTTCATAAAGCAATTTGAGTGAAGTTTACTAAATCTACTCTGGGTAAACCAGCTACCTTAGAGGCAATGATGAAGAGGGTTGTCTCAGCATTGAGCTTTGCCAGGGTTTTGGCGATGTGGGTTCCATCAATATTGGACACAAACCACACATGTGGTCCACCCTTTGAGTATGGCTTCAGGGCCTCAGTCACCATCAGGGGGCCCTAAAATTCACATTAATCCAAGACAAATGGATACAGAGAAAAACAAGGTAGTTCAGTTAAGACTGTGGCAGTACGGGGCAGCTCACAGGACTGAATATGTCAAACCTGTTATGTAAAGGACTGTTGAAGTTTTGCAGTAAAACGTGAAGTATTGCACTCACAAGGTCAGATCCTCCAATGCCAACATTAACAACATCTGTGATGGCCTTTCCTGTGTAGCCCTTCCACTCGCCGCTGCGAACTCTCTGCAACAGATAAACACAATCATAAACATCCACTGGATTTGTTCACAAATTGCTGAGAGCTTCATCAAAATGTTACAATGCAATGCATTGCCACTCACATGACAGAAACCCTTCATCTTCTCCAAAACCTTGTTGACTTCTGGCATCACATCTTTGCCATCAACCTTGATGGGAGTGTTAGAGCGGTTCCTCAGAGCTACATGGAGCACAGCGCGGCCCTTCAAATCCACAGCACCAGGTAATAAAATACACACATTATGTTATATTCAGCAATTTGGTTTTTATCCTTTACTTTTGTAAGCTTATACTTGTGCAGATTGAGGATCTAAAATAATATTCAACAATTTCAATCACTGTAATTTCCAATGTTTGTGTATGTATAACAATGAGCACCTCAGTAAAGTTGATCTTCTCTCCAGAGAACATCTTGTCTCTGGCAGCTTCAATGCCTCTTGACTTGGCCTGGGGAAGTCAATACATGTTGTTTCTTTACAGCATTAAATAAACATATCTGACACAGATTAAGCCTGTATCACATAAATGGACCCTGACTTAACTGCTTGCTGCAACAACTGATGGGATTTCCTCCTTACAGCTGCCCATATCAGCTCTTGAGCAAACTGTGTTAGTAGGAAGCTAATGATAAAATCTACTTTAGGATCCAAAAAGCCATGGATAAATAAGATGGGAATGGATTTACCAGATCAATCAACATCTTCATGACCTCTTCAGTGATGAGGTTCTTGGAGTAATCCAGAAGAATATCTCCATCATCAGTTTTCAGCGTGAGGCTGGCCAAACAGAAAGACATCAGTCACCTGAACAAACTCAAGACATTTTTAATGCAATGTGATTTTGACACACAGAGGTGGTTTAACAACTAGTTGGTATCAGGTATTAGGCAATGAAGCTGCACAGTTGTATAGCTGAAACACATTGGAGTGCATTCTCATATGAGGTTGTCTATCAGCAGGATAATAGAACCAGCACATAGTTAACACTATGTGAAATGATACTAATAATACAACCTGCATGCATTCAAAATATGTTGTTCAGTGGCGCTTCATACAATATAAAATATATTTCATACAGCAGAAAAATAAGTTTGAGTATGATGAATACCTCAGTTTGTTGAATCTGTCCTTGTCAGCTTCAAACAAATGCCTCATGTTGAGGTTCAGGGCATGGGCTGTGTACCATTCCTGCAGCTTTACGAAGTTGGGGTCGTGTGTGAGTCCCATGATGTCTAGAGGGGCTTGCTGTGCTCCGCTGTGCTCAACTTGGCTGGCCGAGTGGGACCGAACAGGTCAGGGGAAAAGCTTTTTGAAGGGCGTCTGGTGCAGACGTTCTCTTGCCCCTCCCACACCATATTCATGGTTTGTGTGTGTCACACCTCCTCACCATCCTGCAAAGTTACACTGCACGGTGCTAGTGCAGCGTCACCAGTAAAGCAACACACAGTGGCATGAAGTTCAATATGCTGCAATACAGACAATACAGACAGTCTATCTGCTGGATTTCAATTCATTCTTCTGCTGTTCTTGTTGTAGACACATCAGCTGTCTACGTTAGAAGTATATACACAATACATTATCACTTACATAACAAACAATAGTGTATCAAAGCTGAAAATATAGACAAATACAAGCACATATACATTAATGTGGTTAAAAGTTACAACCCTCAGATCGTAATTAACAAGGAAGATTTGCTTCTTTAACTGTGCATGAAAAATAAAACATTGTACAAGTTGGAGAGAAAGCTTTTCTCCTCCTTTAATATTTGATATTATCCACAACTAGTTAGTGTTTAGTGACCTGGTAAAATGCATAAAAAGAAGAATTTGTTTGTTTGTTTTTTTCTTGTTGAGCATTATCTACATTTTTAGACCTTACGCGAATACCAAACAAAAGCTTAACAGTAAAAAGAGTAGAAACATACTGTGTGTCTTATGTATTGTATATATCCTGTAAAGGAACATACTGATAAATATCCAGGGCATGTATAGCCTTTTCAGAAGCTTTGCAGATTTATGTCTCTTTACCATTTCTATCACTAAAAGGAAAGGGAAGTTGTTCTTTTCAAAATTGTTCTGGTCTCTTTGTAAACTGGAATACACTTTTCAGGACTGAAGGACAAATGCTTGTTGAATTTGTGGACCTCGACGCCCCCAAGTGACTGTTTTTTGAAGTGTGGAGTACAAGATGTAATATTCTTTATCAAACAATAGAGGGCGAGAGAAGATTAGTCTGCAGCTTGGTCACATTCTTTGTTATGCAAAGTCAACAACAGCAAATGATCTGAATGATTAGACCAGAGATGTTTAAAAAGAGATTATCTGAAAAATTATATTAAAAGAATATTGGTGAATATGTATGTATGTCTACATGCCCCATTGGTTTGGCTTCTGTTTCTTACTATCTTACTTGTATAACTAGTATCAAATTGATTTTATATGTATCTGCACATACAGTATATTATACAATATTTTGCAACTCTTATATAATTTTTCACAGTGCAAAGGCTGATTCTGATGTAAGCAGCCGATGTATTTCAGAAGGACTTACGATGAGCGCCACAGTATCATGAACTTACATTTCCACATCACCCCCACCTGCATGATTATGACAAATTCCAGAAGTTACCATCTGATTACTGAAATATGAGAAGAAGTAGACTTCTTGATGACTCATAATAATATTTGGTTGCCCAGAATTTTTTTGTGTGTGTGTCTTTGTAGGTTTTGGACAGTTACTTTTGTTCCTGGAGGAAAAAAACAGTAATTCTTATAATTCTTATGACAATTTATGACACAAAATAGTTTGTTTAAATAGAGTAACAGTTATTTTTCTTTGAGTTGTTATTATGTAAATCCTTGAATGAAAAGCTCACAAAAGGGAATTGGCATTTGTAATGGTGTCTAAAAGATGCCCAGAAATAACAACTTTTTGTTGTAAAAGTTTTGTTTTAGCTTCTTATCTCCTGTGGTTATGAACTAACATTGCATTTTACACTAAATTAGCCCACTCCACTTCCAATTCAATTACTATGATGGCCTATTGACCATAATTCTTTCATGACATTTAATCCTATTCCAATTTAATCAAACTGAAAATTGCTTTACAGCATTGGATTAAAAAAAAATCTAATTAGGTAAAACAGAATTAAAAATAAAGTTTTGTAATTACACTACACAGACACAATCAAAACTGAAGTTCATTTTGTTAACTGGCTTGTTAGAGTTTGTTAGCTTTGTCTGTTGGGGTTTTTCTTTTTCCTTTTTCTTCTAATATCTCTCTCTGTGTGTTTCTTTTTTTTTTTGTCCTTGTGGAATTTGTTGAAACACTGATTCAGATGTTTGCTTTTTCATGGTCGTGGCTTCGATGGGGATTTTTGTATTTGGAACCTATTTGATTTGTTTGTCTTCATGTTTACAAAAGTGCCAATTAAAAGGGAGGAGAGATTAAAAGGGAGAGTGGGGGTGATGGTGGTGGTTGTGGGAGAGGGTTCAAGTTTTCTAAATGTTGCTGTACAATTTCCTTAACGACCCCACAGAGGTTGAATACTTGGGACCCCTCCCCAGCTGTCAGTCAGGAGATTTCCCTCCTTGGATAATCATGACCTGGAGGACTGAGAATCCTCACAGACATCTTACAATTTTCTACTTTTATATGAAACAATGCTGCTTTAACCATTTTAAAATGTGTGTTGTAACATCTGAAAATCCAATAAACAAAGATTTGTTTGTGAAATGTGAAGTTTATTTTGTAGACCTGAGGTTTTACGCGGTACGTTGTTATTTTATTGTGAAGGTTTCACCGGAAGTGACTGTCCTTATTGCCGTCGCCTTGACGACAGGCACACAGTCGGGACTCGCTGTCAGGAGGGTGGATGTCTAGAGCTGGTGAGCGATGCGGTGATTAATGTAATCTGTACTAACATTTTTCTTGTGTTTTACTGACGCTGTCTGGTTTCCTCTTGGTTGCGGCGGCACTGACAGTTGTCGGTCTGTGTCGGAGCTCCGCCGGGCCTCTTATATCTGCCTGTGCTCTCTCACAGCGTTCACAACCGTGTCGCAGAGAGCTAGCTGGGTAGCTAACGTTAGCTCGTTTAGCTATGCAGCTAGCCTGCCTAGTACCGATGAAACACCGATGCACCCATTATCGGACGTACTCTATTGTGGCATGCTCCTTTCCATTTTTCCTTCATAATTGAAAAGTTATACACATTAAAACACTCGGGTGGCTGTTTTCAGATAGGGTCACTAATGCATGTGATATATTTGTGCAACGATAGGCGCATATTTTGGTTTAACAGCTCCAATTTGATCTCTGCTGATGAAGCGCATCCGCCTAGCCGAGCGAGCGAGCTAGGGAGGAGGAGCGATTGGCGGTCTCGGTTATTTCTGTTTTCATTGCCACCAAGCCTTGTGTCTGCGGGCGATGCTTCATATTTTTTAACCATGTCTTGACAACGGATATAACCGTGGCGATACAGGTAAAACAACAGTAGGAAGCTAACAGGCTTTTAGGCGTAAGCGGCGACCCGGTTTGTCTGCATGTCCGATAACGGACCTCGGCATTGTTGGTTTTAACTTGTGCGCCGCAGTCTGTAACGTTAATCACCCACCGTACAAAAAAACGGAATGTAGGTTAACGTTAGCCGACACAGACTTGATTCAGATGCTCTAGCAGAGTAAACTCGTGTACGTGGTTGACGGCACACTGACAATATTTGTAGGCTTAAAAAAAAGAAAAGTTGATTAGCCTGCGAGCTAGCGAGCGGGTGTCTGGTTGTGTGTGGCCAGTGGGGCGAGTGTCAGAGTCGGTAATGGGCACCGGGCATCTAAACTGACCGTCTGTGTACGCTGTGGCGGATTCATGTCAGTGGCTCTTCTATTATTTGGCGTGTTGATACTGTGATTTCCGGCGGCACTGCATTTAGGGCGTTAAAAGGCCGTATTAATAGCTGCGACATAGTGTTCCCATGACTTAGGCCGTGTCATCCCAGAGAGTTTCGATGAAACCGGCTCACTGCGCTTGCGGGGATTCAGTTACACCTCCCTGCTAAATAGTGATCGAGTTTTAAAATAGTCTTATTGGATAATAGAAAAACTAACCAACTAATCTAGATAGTTTTCTTTCTCATTTGAAGTTGCAAAATAAAATAGTTAACAGTGCTTTAGCTGTTGCATTAATACCCAGTCGTCCGTGCAGTTGCAGTACTATTATAGATGTGTTGCAATCGTCTCCCTCGATGCATTTCACTGATAAACTGTGCACATGTAGTGGTTTGAATGCTTGGCTCGTGTCACTGAATACCTATAGGACTGTTTCTTTTCATCCGTTTCTATAGACAGATGGCGGAGAGTCATACTCAAGAGTACTGACTTACACAACCACAGTGATGTTGGTAACGTGGCTTTCATGCTGTATAGTCTCCACAGTACAGAGGATATATCTGGAATTGCATTAATAAATGACGTTGTCCCACATTTCTCCAGGGGGTGTAGGCATCTAGAGTCTAGCCAGGGATCTGTCTTTTGAGATCATGTGGAATGTGTTTCCTGTTTTGGTCGCTGGAGTGTAGAAATTAAAGACGAAGCCACCACTTATGCAGCTGCCCCATATGATTTGATCATGAAGAACAATGAGATTTGTTAATGCTCACTATTTGTAGCATTTTCAGCAGTTGTTGGTTTAGATTTTGTAAGGTTTAGTTATATGATTTAAGCTGTGCATTGATACCAGGTTGTTGTCTGGAAGGAAATGTTATCCAGGGCTGCAAGGCTTTTCATGATGTACAGCCACTTTGCTTGTGGATGAGATCTGAATGTCGGCTGATGTCGTTATTTTCTGAGGAAAATCTTTTGTTTTAAAAAGAATTGAGAAATAAAATTTTGCTAGTGGCCTTGATGACAATGATACTTCATTTTATTGGTTTTGTTTATGATTCTTTTATAAAGCCAAATGTTAAGAGTGTGCATTCAGCATAAAGTTAAGACCCTCTGAACTTTAAATTGTACATTAAGTTGTTGAAGATGGCCCAACACGGTTTCGACTGACATTAAAACTTTAATAAAGAGAAAATAAATTCTTAGAAATAAGCATTCATGTTAAGGTCATGGCCTTCCTTTTATTGAGTTTTGCAGGCTTGTACAGCTTTCACTGAAGTGACCCTCAACCTACTTGTTGACATCTGCCACAGCTGTGTCACTATGGAAATACGTGCTTTGCTCTGCAAAATTCCTGTCTCTGTTTAAACTCATTCAACTGGGTGCCTGAATGCTCTTCACAGTCTGTGGACCAGTGCTAAGACCCCAGTTGTTTTTCTTTCTTTTTTTTTTTTTTTGCTTTTTGTGTTTGTCAACATGTGATACAGCCAGGAGTGACACTTTTCCTTTAGTCTAACATTGAATCCGGATGCCTGTGTGCGGAAGTTGACCTACAGTCACAAGATTACTGTTTGTGCTTGCTGCCTCGGGTGGAGTACAGGCCCGGCCTGTGCTGTACTGGCACTGTCTCCACAGGCCTGAATTATATTTCCTTCAACAAAGGAGCTTTCTAGTGATTCTCTTGCTGCACAGTTTTAGATTATTCAGATGAATGTCACAGGGGCATCTCTGCCGGGGGAAGGGGCGAGTTAACCCGGGCCACGATATTTTTAGAGCTCAGGAATTCTAACATTTGTGGTCGATTGTGTGTTGATTCGAGCCGACTTCTGTCAAATTGGGAATGACAGATTACTTTAATTTTCTTGTACTTTGTTCTTTTTAAAGCATGTGTCTGTTGGCAGTTTGAGATTTTGGAAAAAGTCGTCTTCCTCAAGATGATATCATAGGAATGACTGGTATTAGTGGAAAGAAACTAAACGTTACCTTCAGTTTGTAGCTGACACTCGGCACCACCTTACAGATTTAGTCTTTGTCGGTTTAAATGCTTGGTTGCACTGAAAGCAAGCAGCCTTTGTCAGGGTTATACTAACTTTTCATGCCTGTCAAACCTCTATGGCAGGACTTTGTGTTTGCAGCTTGCTAGTAAGTGATTTAGCTGTAATTCAAACAAATGGTCTGTCATCAAAGAAAGTGTCTTATTGGCATTAAAAACATCATCATCATAGCATCATATTATACTTGATACAGATATTTTTACAGCAAGGTTATGTTGCAGCAATTGTTGTTCATATATTTTAAAACTATGATATTATTGCAACATATTGGGACTTATATATTGGTTACATATTGGTTTGGTCTTATCCGGGCAACCAATACTGTATTTGATGTATATGATGGTGATTCCCCCACAAAAGGTACAGACAGGTTACACTTGCAATCCAGCGAATGTAAAGAAATCATATTACTCCACTGGATTCAGATAAGAGAGCATTTTTTTTCTTTCTGTTTTACAAAGAGGACATTAGAAATTTAGACATCATGACAGTGATCATATTTACTTGGAATCCTGTCCATCAAAACTAAAGAAAATGCGATAGTTAGGCCACGTTGTCCACCTCTGGACTCCGGAGCAGAGCATGGTTTGGATGCGGTTCCATCATCATTGTGTTAGATAACGTCCACCTACAACACGTTTTGCTGGCCTGTGCATCAGAGAGATGCAGGCTTGTGTGTTTTGAGTTTGTATTGTGTGACAGGATTTTCAATTGGATGCACAAAACTAACAACGCTATTTGCACTACTGTGTGTGTGTCAGGGGGTGGGAGGGGCGGGAAGGTGGGCGGGTGGGCGTCTGCTTCTTTTTTTAACGGGGGGGGATGTTTCGGCTTCACATCTACTTGGATACTCTTTCATCCACTGCTTGGTTAGCGCAGCTGATTTTACACACCTAAACCAAATAGGCTATTTTCTAGGCAGAACAGAAGAAGAAGAAGCAGCTAGCGTGTCTTCAGATGAGGGGGTGAGGGCTTGTAGCATGGTAAATCTCACCCTTGTCTCCTGGGAAACCAGTTTCGCCTTAGTTTGTGGTCCAGCTATTTGCCCCTCAGTCAAATGTTCCCAGTGAGATGCATGAACGCTCGTGCAACTAGAGATGATCAAATAAAACAAGAACCAAGGCTACCATGAAACTCTCACGTAATGTGATACTTTACTTTACTTTATTAATCCCCGCTGGAAACATTTTGCTTTTGCTTTTCCATGATGCCGTCAGAAGTCGGGGGGTCAGCTACCAAACAACAAACAGTGGAGTATGTTGATCAAGGGCACTTCAGCAGTGGCTCGATTTCTGACTCTACCGCTACTCCGCTGTAGCCTGCTGTTATCATACCTGTCAACGTATTATACACATACACTCTACAAGCCATCAGCAGTCAAGGAGACATTTTTTTTTAAACTCACAATTACCTTTGTTATAAAGCACTTTCTGGTGTATTTTTCTTGATTCTTCTGTCGTTAAAATAGCAGTTTTGTTGGTTGTGTGACCGAGCCTGGATTTCTTGGACTTTTATGGCACCTAACATGTAAGAATAAATTCTTACTTTTGTCCTGGCTAAAAATACAACAACTCTGGTGGCTGGCATGCAGCGCAACCTGCAACCTCAGTATATAGCCTGCTCAAATATAGGCTGAGGGAAGCATTTTCATCCCCACAGGTTGCCACCAGCCTTTCATGAATGGAACTGATGTCAGAGCCTTTCATCACAGCTCTCACTTGTTGAAACCCACTGGCTGGCCACACTAAACACACTTTATTGTACACCGCTATTCTGGAGAGGATATCTGAGCTAATTCTGTTTGCTTACAGTCTTAACACTGAAAGGCATGTATGCTTTTTATGCAAAGGCTCTGATTAGATCACATCAGATGATTTTTTTTTTATTTTTATTATTTGTTGGTATTCGTGTGTCCACTGATGAGTCCTTTATCATCATGATTCCCTTGAACACACTTAGTAAATTCATATTTCTTTCTTTTTTTTTCTTTCTTATGGTGTTGGAAGATATTTGATTAAGGCTAAGGCACGTGTTGAAATGTGTGTTTGCATATTCGACACAGACCTGTGGGGCCCTCAAGTATGTCCTTTGTTAAGAGTGGCCTGTCTGCTATTTTTATTGGAGCCATAAGCTACTTACAATGTCTGTTATGACATTACAGGTTAGCCTAATATTATCCAGCCTGTTCACCAACTGTATCAGCCTCTTGACTGATGCGAGGTATTAGGTTTTGTCCTAACTTACTCAACAGTGGTTTGCTTCAGCAACAGCGGGGAAGTTCCACCGCTGCTTTAGGAGGTGCAGAACGTGCCAGAAAACACAAGAATCGACTACGATCTCACAGAAAAGTGAATATGAACGGCTTTTTTTCATGATAACAGTGTATCAAAGTAAATGTATTTTTAGCTCTAAACCCACAGAGCAAAAATGGGGACCCAAACAGGATTAGTTGTGGAAACAAAACCAAACATTACCCACAGCCATCAAAACCTGCAGCTGCCTACAAAGAGACTCTAGCAGATACACCATATTGATGACGGAAAATCTATTCTCGCAGTTAATATTAAATCTTAGCCACGGCCTTTTTTATTTTTCTCTTCCTCTCTCACAAAGTCATGCAGCTGCATGTGTGAGTGTGCATGTTTTTTTTTTTTTTTCCTGTGTGTGCTGGTATGAAGAGACCAGGGCCTGCCACAATACTCTCCTTGTGTTCTGTGGGCAAGAGGAGCCTGGCTCAGCTCCTGTCACACAGTTGCTCACGGCACTTGTCCTTGTCATTTGGACTGACCCCCTCGACCTGTCTGCAGATTCTCAGACTTCACTGTAGCTTATCTGCTCCGAGGAATGTCTTGAGTGGAGCTTCTCCTAACAAACACAGATTCTGAATCTTGTTTTTTCAAAACTCGATTAGTACATTTAAAAAAAATTTTTTTTATACATGTATACTTTAGACAATGACATGATATTTTGAGGCGATGTTTTGCAATGTGCGGTCAGTTTTCTTGACCTGCTTTTTTGTGCTCGTTTGAACCCACATTAAGAGGGTTCTGGGGAAATGCATTCCTTTGCTTCATTGGCAACAGATGTAGGGGAGAACATTTTTTTTTTTCTTTGAGCTGAACCTTTTGGAGTTTCTAAAAACAGTGCGGTGTGGACCGTAGGGCAGCTGTTTTGCCCATGGAGGCTGAAATAGACTTCATGAGAGAGCTAATGCCAGGCTTGTGGCTGGAGCGTCAGAAGGCCTGTGTTTTCCTCACAGTGGCAGATGGATAAGGAGCTGTCAGCATGGGTAACAGCTGCCCCATCCACAGCTATTAGGCTACCTTGCTGTGATGTGACGGCCACACAAATATGGCCGTGTATCCAAAAGTAACTGCTATAATGAGTGGCAATATCCTGAACATTACAGAAGTGGGCTTGTGACCGTAGGGTTGGCTGCTTCATTTTGTCAAATCTGTTGGGAAGTCTGTGTGTGTGTGTGTGTACATGTGTGTGTGAAAGGGAATAAAATAAATGGCAAATACCTCTCTACAGTGGGCGTGAAGGTGCCTTTGAGCAATGGTGCTAGTATGCTCGAGTGGATCTGCTCAGCGGCCAGTACGAGAAGGATGCAGATGTACTGGGCACCATCCCAGGTGTGAAGTGAAGGTTAGAGCGGAGGGTGTATGCATATTCCCCAAAATGCAATATTCAGAGTTGTTTTTTTGAGCTTGGATTTAATCTTCAGAGTGAAAACAAAGGAAAGATCTCATTAGTATTTTGGAGCTTTGTCACAATGCGGTTTAATCCTTTAAAAAAAGGTTATTCAAGTTGTCTTTTTAGTAGCTGTAGTTGTTTACCTGGAGGTTTTTCTCTTAACAGGTAAATCATGCTCAGGACTGTGATTTACTACATACCCAAACCCAATGACATACTTGTCTTGACGTTTTTGTTGCTGGCGACAGGGAGCTTGCTCCAGGAAACCTAAGCCCCCTTCCTGTTGGAGCTGAGCAGCTGACATGAACAGTGAGCGTGGAAGTTGCACTAACATTAGCCCTAAGCAGCGCCTGCTGGAGGAAGGACATTAAAGTGGGCTGTAGGGCTGCCCCCAACCAAAGATTTTCCTACTCTTGTCATTAGTTCAAGCCGTTAGGCGACTAGTCATCACATGTTTATGATATTGATTTTAATTATTTAAATATGTATTTTTTTGGGGCATCAGAAAATGGCTGTGTTATCAGTCCTGGTTGTGGGTCAGCTAGTTCTGTTAAATTCTCCCTTAGCTTTTCATACACAGTTAAGGGTGCAACGGATCACAAAACTCTGAGTCATGGATCATTTTTTCGGATCAGCAATTTTTTTTGTTTTGTTTTTCTCCTGGGACTAATAGACCAATGAAAACTTGGTTGACTAAGACTCCTCTCATTGGCTAATGGTTGGTTGACTATTAGGGGGCAGCCCTAGTGAGCTGGCACAACTCCAGTGCATCCGGAGGGACTCTCCTATCACATGTGTTTGTTTGGGTGCAATCTCTTAATACAGTGAGCCCTGCAACAGGAGGCTGGCAGCCAATAGAGCTACCCTGAGAAGCCAGAAGGCCTTATTAATATTGATGCCATGTCTGCCTCTCTTGGGATAACCTGCTTGCAGAATTTTATAACTAGGAAGGAAATTTAGACCTGTAACACTCACTAATAAAGTTACACAGATCAATTGTATCTGCCTGGAACAACCATGTAACGAAGAAAGTAGCCCACAGTTTTTTTTTTCTAGAGAAATCTGGCTTTGGTATTCAGGCTGAATGGACAGTGACTCACTGCCCTTAATCAGTTCCTGCATTTGTTATTCACTAAGCTGAGAAGTGTGGAACCATAAACTACATAAGAAAGGGTTTTGTACTCTCAGAAATAAAATACTGGTCAAATGCTGGTGGTGGTGGGGGGTGCTGAGCTTAACTTGGGAGAGACTCAGCAGTCAAATATTTCTACATTCTCTGTTTACAGTAGGAGTGGCTGAGATTGACACTAAAATGAGAATAGCTGGTCCTCCTTAAAGGTCAGTCCACCAAGTGAGCCTGGTCAGGTTAGGCTAACCCATTGTTGCGAACTCTTCTTTGTTAGCAACAACTCTCAGAGACACATTGTAGCCTGTACTGTTCATTTACTGCCACATAGACAACTGCTAACCTTTCCTGCTCTCTCGCTCAACCGCACACTCGCTATGCACACACATTACTCACTGCCCTTAAGGAGCTACGCAACTCATATTACAGTACCTTTCACGTAGATGTCCTTTGAAGAATGAGGACATTGAGGATTCTGGGATTTGATGCACTAGTTGATGACTCAAAATAATTCCACAATAACTTGGGGTGTTATTGTGCGAATTAAATCATTAGTCCTGCACTCCAGCTGCAGCATGAATACAGGGAAACTGAAATGATGAGATGTGACATTGACGGATGTCAAACTGACTGTGGATTACCACTGCTAATTAACAAAAATGCGAAATGTTTTCTCAAAGATTAAATATTTATCTTTTCTTACCTATCTTTTTTCCAAACCACTTCTCTAAAGCTGTCTCACCACTGTCCACACTGATTGTTTTAATTATTCCAAGCTGTGAGCAGCTTCAACCTTTCACTTTGTATTGCATAAGAACATGTCACAAAATAAGATTTATGGACAGGCCATGAAAAGTGATTAAATACGATAATACATCAAGTAAAATGGCCATTATGAAAAACAGAATGATTATATGAAAACTACAGACTAAATGATGTTGTCCAGTTGTGTTGTCTGTGGTGGCCTTACTGACCTCTTCAGCCTTCCAAACACGTTGACTCAGATACTGTGACTCAAATTCTGTACTCTTCCCTTTCCTTTTAGCCCAATAGTTTGAAAGTGTGAGAACTAGAGTGAGTAGCCTCAGGCTAGGTAAGCTCAGGTTTCCTGTTTACCTTGCAGAAGCTAATATCCTATTAACTATGTCAACTAGTAGGCATTGTGGGGCACCTGGCTGGTTCTCATTGTGGCTGTAATCCCTGGGATTTATAGGTTAGCGCTGTTGCACTAGTTAGCTTCTCTCAAACTGTCACAGAGTAACAAGCAGGCGGTAGGCATGTACTGTCCACCTGGAAAATGCTTCTTAAACTCGATCCCTTAAAGGTGCAGTGCCTATTATTTAGTGATATCTAGTAGAACGGACTTGGCAGTAACAGAATATAATAATCATAAGTATATTTTGATTAGTGTATAATCCCATGCATAAGAATTGTTGTTTTCGTTACCTTACAATGAGCCCTTTATATCTACGTAAAGAGTGGGCCCCCTTCCACAGAGCCTGCCATTTTGCACCGCCATGTTTCTACAGTTGCCCAGAACGGACAAACCAACAGAGGACCTTTTGGTGTTTTTTTTTTTGCGAGCTTTGCAACCACCATAAGTTCTCCTACGCGCTTGGAAGGGAAGGGGTATTCAGTTGGTTGCAATCTGCAACCTCACCACTAGGTGCCACTAAATCTTACACACTGCACCTTTAAGAGTTGGCAGTGCACTGTACCCTGAATTTATTGACCCTGTTTTTTGGTTGATGGTGTGTTTTTGTTTGCAGTACAGAAAATCTTTTTTTAAACTCCCATTTGTGGCCAAAAATCTGATAGATGACTATGGATAAGTGTCTCATATGTATATCTGTGGTGTAATTTATAGCACAGCTACAATAAAGTTTGATTACAGATAAAGTCTCCTATTAATTATATCCATAGGAAAACATAAGAGAATAAACATGGAAGAAATGAATCTCTCAAATCGAGGCTAAGAAGTTTAAAAAGTGTGTTCAATCAAATTTAAAAAAAAAAAAAAAAAGTTGAATATTTTGGTACACAACATCTTAGCGGCCTGGTTCCTGGCTTCAAAGGAAACATACAGCTTTTTTGTAAACAAAAAAAAGTTCTAAAATCTAAGAGGTAAACAAGTAGCACTACCAATCTCGTATAAATGTCTTAAATATTAACAACTTGCCTGCTATTAAACGGTCAAAATATGGGAAGCACGTCTCTGTTGTCATTCCATGACTTCATTTCAGGAGGTCACTAGTTTCCCTCGCCTCTGTCTTTCCACTCGACCAGGGACAGATGAGAGCAGGCTTTTTTTTTTTTCCTTCTCTGCGGGGCGTACCCCACTGTTTGTGAAAGGAAGTGAGGTTTGAAGGTCAGCAGAACATTGGTGGGGATGCGGTAAGGCCACTACACAGCTGCTTAGCGTACAATGACAGCAGATTGGTTGGTGTTATCTTGTTTGGGACAGTATTTTTTTTTTTTTTTTTTCCCCTCACAAGTTGCTTTTCCTGACTCATCCCAAAACACAGAAGCTTTCAGCATGGTGCTACACGATAACATAGTCTGAATGTTCCACAGAGAGATAGCCCTGCTGTGTAGGGAGCTGTGTATCTCACTGATAAGTCTTTCATGTTGATGTTTGGTGTCCTATTAAGTGCAATATCATCAAGAGTGTGTCTGTATCAACTTCACTGCCTACTGGCGCTCTATATACCAAAGCAACAAGATAGTAGCGGGTTCTGTGAAAGCTACTCCTACATTAGAGTATCAGTACAACACAAAATCTGAACATTGAATTCTGTTTCCCTACAAAACGTTTTCCTGTTCAGATTTGTCACTTTTTCTAATCTATGTCCTTTTAAGTGGATGGAAATACAAAGAAGACAAACAAAATACTTTGACACTGATTTTTCAGATTGACAACAGTTTTTTGTAAAGTTGTACTGCATTATTTCATAGTTTTTATACAGTGAAGAAATCTCATTACTGGTGTTAAATGTGACTTTGTGAAACCAGCTGACCTTTGCCTGTCTTTTAGTTAGATTACTGCTGTTACTTTAAATAAGAGATGTGTCCAAATTCCCCTTGATCGTGACAATGACAAATATTATATTCATAATTAAGTGAAAAGGCCAAAGGGAGAAATACAAGTCATATAATGTTTGGGCATTGAATGAGAGTATTGTGACTCCTACTATGTGTAGCTCAACAGACCTCTCAGTGTCCTTCCAACAATGGCTTCTTGCAGGAATTTCTCTTGCAGCTGTGTTCTGCTAAACCAGACACTGCCAGAGATTCTTTTCAGAGACGCTCTCTGTGAGGTATGGTGTTAGTAATCGTCTAGAAATGTACAACTTTAAACCACAGCTCTTTACCAAACTAATATAATATTACCACCGAGTTGAGACAAATGTGACTGAAATCATCCTGAACCAATCAGAGCAGGAAAATAACAGTTTTTATCTGTCATTACAACAATGGATACATCCCACAGCATGCTTGTTACAATTTATGGCTGTGGTTTGGTAGTATCACATTGCTTTCACTGTAACTGAACAACACAAGTTATTGTGTAGCTTTAGTGTTTTTAACCATGAAGTAGACATGCTTGACTGCACAAATCTCAACACTAAACTACATGGATCATAACAAGATTACAACTTCATATTGAATAAAGTCATTGCTACACATTAGTTTCTCTATTTTGTGTGGTTATTGGATAAATGTTACTGTTTGTTGTTCATGAGATTCTGTACATTAGATTTAAGATATGAAGTGGTCAGAGTGGTGAAGACTTCTAAAATCTAAGATCACTTTTATCCTTTATAAGCAATATGAGTGAAACAAACATTAGAGCAAAATACCTGCAAAACACCTGCAAAACAAGTTGAGTAGAATTAGAGGGACTTCTGAAACCATATTTGTAACTTTGACTTAACATTTAACAATCAGTAACTTGAGTTTGTGACTGATAAGTTCGGCCTTCGTGCAACATGTTACAAAGGGGGAGCAAGGCCCTGCTACACTGCTGGCAAACAGTCTTGTCTATGTCGTGCACAATGCCGAGTGTCTCCTCTAGGTTTGTGGACCAGCTACTACAGGCTAAAGTCAGAGTTGACACATATCAAAACTAACAATGTTGCATTTATTGACCTTTTCGCCTGCACTCGGTGCAACTTTATGCTTTGATTCAAGATAGAAAAATATCTTCCTTTAAAATGGGTTCTTAAATGGTAGAAAAATGTTCATAAAATGACAATTCATAAGCTCATTTCTTCAATATTGTTATGACACTGTGTATGTGTGTTACTATTTTATCTAGATCATGATAAATTGTTCCTGTCTTGTGCTGCAACTCTGCAACATCAGCAGACTCATCGGCGAAGATTAAAGGAAGTTCAACATTATATTTGTAAGGAGGAAGATGTAGAAATTAAAATTTGTTGGAGACAGTTGGCCTGGAAACTGAAAACAAACATGACGTTCTCTATAAGTCTGTATTTGATAGACAAGGTGTATAAAACCTTGTTGTAAGCGCTCCACTGCGAGCCTTTTTCTTTCTAACTTCATCCTGTGTGTTGCACTGCAAAATGCTCCTTCTTGTACAAGATTACAAGGTTACACCAAAATTTGTTTAACAAATATTTTTTTCAATTCTATGATGCATATAGATAGATTCCTGTATTGCAAAAATGGGGTTTCTGAACTTCGGTTATTTCTCACATATCGCATAACTTCTGCTTTCAGTGACCTGCCAATGAGGTTTTTATATTAATTGTTACTAGATCACTAATTTTTTTTTCATCAGGTTTTTTTTCTTCATATTTGTGTTCCTGTTACTCTACGTAACATATACGCTTGTTATTAAATTTGAATAAAAACATAACATTTAATGATGTTTTGAACAGCAGAGAGCAGTGTAAATTATTTTGGGTTGTAACATTAAAACAGTTGAAATGAAGCTCATCCTTCCTCTGTGACATGATATTAACCCTTTCTTCTGTGTCTCTGCCCTTTCCTCCCGTAGGAAATGACCTAGAGGCCTTACAGATACATTTGTGCTTTTGTCGCTCTAATCTGCATCCGCGGAGAACAGCGAAATCTGGAAGCACACTTGTTTCCGCGGTGAGTAATATCTACCTCAGCCAGCAGACGGGGGAGAAACCAGGAAGCTGTTGGAGACTTCAGACAGGCAGACGGAGCTATCAGCTGGCCACTTGCTCACTGCCTGCCGAGTCCTGCTTTGTGAAGAGGATTCGAGACGGACTGGATCTGTCTGCCCTTCGCCTCCCACAGCTCCTGTACCAGCCAGTACACAAGAAGAGCCGAAGCCACATCCTCTGATTCCAGCATTTAATCATTTGTTTTTTGTATTATTGTCGCTTTCCCTCCGTGCTGTTGACCAGTGTCTCATATTCCTTGGATTCACTTTTTTGTTTTTGCTTTCAACTTGTAACATTTTTTTCTAATATTATTAGCCCAGGCTGGTATAGGTTATATATGTACATACATATGTGTATATATTCTACATACTGTATGAAGAAGGATTTTTTTTCCCCCATTCTGAAGGAAAGTTAATGCACTTTAAAACTTGGCTGTAGTATCACTTTAAGTAAATTAAGGAGTGTTTTTGACTTTTCCTCCCCTATTATGATAAGTTTGTTTGAAGCTGGAAACTGAGAATCTGGAGGTGTGTCTCTGCGGTTTTTTAAGCTGGGGCTGATGTGTCTGCAGCAGGGCTGCATGTAAGCATTTCACTCAGCCTGCCAGTCTTTTTGATTGCCCTCCGACCTCACCCAGGCAAACTGAGATGAGCCTCTGGCAGGTGGAATCCTTGAGCTGTCTTTTTACGTAACTTGAACAGTTTCAGGACTGGTGGGTTTAGTGTTTTTGTAAGGAGAACAAGAGCACTTTGTGGGGACAAAAACAAAAAAACAGGATCTTCCGGTGCTGTTGCACCACTTATGTATTGTTGTAGTGCGCAGGAAAGTAAAATGGACTACAAGCGTCGCTTTTTGCTCGGCGGGTCCAAGCAGAAAGTGCAACAGCACCAGCAGTACCAGATGCCTGAGCTGAGCCGGACCCTGAGCGCCTCCCTGGCCTCCTCATGCTCGGCATCTTCACCCATTGGCACAGGAGTGGGCATGCCTGGAAGCTGCCACCAACCTCCCTCTGGTGCCACAACTGCGGTTGCCGACATCCAGCAAGGTATCTCTAAATACTTGGATGCCCTCAATGTGTTCTGCCGGGCCAGCGCCTTCCTCACAGACCTGTTCAGCAGCGTGTTCAGGAACTCTCACTATTCCAAAGCAGCTATGCAATTGAAGGACGTGCAGGAACACGTCATGGAGGCGGCCAGCAGGCTGACTGCAGCAATAAAGCCTGAGATTGCCAAGATGCTGATGGAGCTGAGCGCTGGGGCCGCCAACTTCAAAGACCAGAATGACTTCAGCCTGCAGGATGTTGAGGTAGGTTCTCACCCAGAACTAACACACCATCCCCCTATAACTACTTGTTGAACTACTTTATATACAGGGGTATGTCGCGTTGTGTTGACTTAACCAAAATGACTTTGTCTCATGTCGATTTCCACTGAATACATAAATGACTACTGTTTGCACTCCTGGAAAGAATTGGTAAAGCTAACAACCTCAGGTGCTGATTTTAAGCACCACATAATTTATCATATTCATTTACCCATGACTTGTCTTCTAGCAGTAGTGCTAAGATGCTAAGCTGCAGTCTGTCAGAAGTCTGGCTCCATGAATCAGTGTTTCCTTGCTCAAATAGGATTCTCACGCCCAGTATTAAACTGGTGTGAGGATCTGAGGGTGAGGTGTGAAAAACACTGAGGATGTGAGAAGAAAAGTCATCTTTTGTCACTGCACTGAATTTGCTGATGCATAAAACGTGAAACACTGTAGCCAAGGTGATTTTTCATATAAGTTTAATGGGGGAGTGGGAGACTGATGCACTCAATAACAGTATGGTTTAGCCGTGATGTGAGAATCATTTTCTCTCTCTGTCTCATCTTCCTCTAGTATGTCTCTCTCTCTCTCCTTCACACTGCTGTTTGTGTCCTTTTGTCACACCTCAATGATTAATTGAGAGATTTTCAGTTTTCCTTAAATGTAACAGAGGGATACAAGCACACGTCTGACCATTAATTCCACACTAGTTTATCTGTGGTTGTCACCATTTACACAAGAACCAGGTCTGCATCTGCACTGTGTCATATCTTGTATGAATTTATTTGCTCAGCAGAGTTGATGGCTTTATTAAAAGGGACAGAACACAAACATTACTGAGAAAAGTGGACCTTATGGCTGAGATGTCAACAATAACAGTAGTAGTCTATAGTTGTTATAGAAACCCTTGTTGACCCTCTCTACCAAAGCAAGACTGTGTCAGACCCACTTAAAAACCCAGGTCAGGAGGTTCATGAAGCCAGGTTGGAAAACACATGTTGACGCTGTCAGACAAGTTCATGTCGGGTTACTGGTTCAGTCTGAAATGGGCACCTGCAAAAGATCAAGACACAGATGAAAATATCCGAAAAGGAAACAGGTTCTTCTTTGAGAAGTAAACCATGAATTGATAATTGTGATGGAAAATCTCAATTACAGTATTTAACAGAGCAATTACAATGATCAAGTTTGCTGTAATCAAGCTGCCCTAAGAGATGGTCTCTTGTGGTTTGCACGCCCAAGTAGCCACCAGCTTGAACCCCATCCATCCTTTTTACTTTTTTTTTTTTTTTTTTTAAACTATATCTGCTTATTATTCCTCCATTTGATGCATAGCTATGAGCCTGTGGAACTCCGTGTTTGTCTGTACACTGTCCTTTACTGTTTTCTTTGACAGCAAATAGGGCTGACAATTAAATGTGTATTACCACATTTTGACAATAGTTCAGTAGTTACTGTGATTTTTATTCAGTTATAAAAAGCCCATCAATTACAAAACCCCCATAATTTAGAGATACAAGTTCTAAATGACAAACATTTATTGCATTTTTAAGTGTGGAGTGCAAGATGTTAAGACCTTGTCTAAATTGCATCCAAACTTTGTATCCATTCACAACAAACTAACAAAATCCACAACAGGCTGATACTCCTCTCCACAGAGGGTATACACAGTATTGCAGGACACCACACAAACCGCAGACACTGTAGGAAATGGCTAAACAATTTACATGTAAATATTAGCTGAACCAAGACCATTTACACATTTATATATGGCTCTCCTCCTCTGGTCTATCATCTTGACCACCAACTCATCTCGAGTTTCCTTGCTTGCTGGCGTTCAGACTCCTCAGTTTCACCCTTCTCTTCAACTTCCTCTTTGCTTCACCAGTATATTTGCATCAACAGTGGTTTCTCTGTTTCACACATCAATATTCATATTTGCTACTTAATGGGACTTGGTCTGTGGTCAACTACGGTCTATTCAAGACTTTTAAGTCAAATTTCCATTATATATGATATCTAGAAAAAAGTGCAGCAGCATGCTCCAGGTGACTGTATAGAGGTGAAACACTGTAATATGAAGCAAAAATAATGGGGATTATCAACAGATTTTCCGTAATCCTTTCGCATGTAGCAGGGAGTGGGTAGATGGCTGCGGCCAAGACACTGGAGGGACTACTGGACCTCAGTGGATGTGGCTGAGCCCAAAACAGGAAACACTTTTGCACCGCAGTCGGTAAATCTGACTCTCTGTGGTCTTGGATATGCACAGATGAATATTAGAGGAAGCCCAAGTCTGTGAAAGTTTAGACCGCATGGCTTGGCACTCACACTTGCTGTCTGGCCTCAGGCATAAAGGGTATGGTTGTTTAAAGCAAGAGAAGGAAACTACACTAATACTTAACTTTACAATGGCTTTATTCCAGTTTGTTCGTTGTATTAACCTCTGAGGGGGGAAAAAACCCCAAAAAACGTACATGTACATAATATTATGTTAGTGCAGTATAATGGGTGTGTGTCACATGGGAACAAAAAAGTGTTTGTCTAATAACTGTCTTATTTGGAAGTATGAACTCTCTCTCACTTAAAAAGTGAAAAATGTGCATCGCTAAAGCTGAGGAAGATCAAGTGACCAAAGCGTGCACCCATAATTAATTTAATCTGCAACAGCCTTTATGATTTTATGATGAGTCATCTATGGCTTTGGTTCATATTCACTCAAGTGGAGCTTAGTTTTTTAAATCAATATCTACACTACTATCTCCCATGGTTTATTTTGTAGTGAAAGAAAGCTCAGTCTACACACAGATTAAACTTGTTTAGATCTAATAATAACAATCGCAGCTAATTCAGCCAATCCCTTATGCGTTGTGTTTGTGACTGTAAAAGGGATTTTCCTATGTCTGCGTGCGTTGAGGAATGCTGTTTGGCAGCTGTATGTATTATGAGGTCTTCAAAAAGAACCAAATGCATTTCTGAGTTTGGGGAGTTGTGGTATGTGAGTATGTGGCTGCTCAAGAGTGACGCCACTGCCAAATATGCATGAAAATGTCACGGTTTGTTTAGAAGCCGTTTGTCGAGCTTGTAAGTTTAGACAACAGAGTGAAGAGGAAAAGGCGGACGAGAGAGGTCCTCACAACCTGAGAGACCTTCACGGCTGTTCTAGTCGGACAACTGCGTAAGCACTCCCAGCCAACCCCAGAAAAACAACCCCATGGGGTAAAGCTGTTAAAAATCACTCTTGGCATCTTTGAGATGCAGCATACTTGCAGGTGTGGCTGTGGCTCAGGAGGTAGAGCAGATCATCCCCTAATCGCAGGGTTTACCATTTGAATCCCGGCTCTAAATGTCACAGTGTCCTTTGGCAAGACACCGAACCCCAAATTGTTCCCAATGGTTATCAGTATGTGTTTGTGTGAGTGAGTGAGTGGGTAAATGAGAGGAAAAATGTGAATCATTTTGAATGAGAGTGCTGTATAAATGCAGTCCATTCAACATACTTAATGAGTTGGATTTAAACTTGCTATACAAAGCTGACCAGCAAGACTAAACAGGTGTGTAATAACTGGTTTAAAATAAAATATAGTGTAACCTGCTGCTCACAGGCTGGTGTTAAACCCTTCCAAAATATCCTCACTTCACCAAACCACATTGCTCATTTAGCTAATGAGATCGTATCTAGTAAGCCTGCAACTAATTCATTTTCATTACAGTATTTATATTAATTAATCTGTTGATTATTTTCTCTATTAATACTTTTATCTATAAAATCTCAGAAAATGGTGAAAAACACCCCAGAGCCCAAGATGAGGTCTCCTTATTGCTTGTTTTGTTGAGCAACAGTTCAAAACTCAAAGATATTTAGTTTATTAAACAGGAAATGTTTTGCTCTTCATAAATGACTTTAAGAACGCATCAAAAATGAAAATGGTTTCTAGTGAACTGATTTGTTGACGTATTAGTTGACACGAGCACATTAGAAAGTTTGTAGAGTACCTACTTATGTAAGCAACCAGTTCTAAGAAATCCAAGGATCAGGACATCTGTGATCTTACAGTGTTCCTGTTTTCTAAAATAATTGTGTAAAAGGGAAAACGCAGAAAACTGAAAATTAAGAGGAAGGTCACCAGCGAAAGACAGAGTTGACTGTTGACTTTAACCAAACATGATGGGCTGCTTATTTTTTTTCACAGGTCAGACAGCGGTGCAACATGACCATCTGGTTATGATAAAAGCCTCACACTTTGTTTCCCTAGAAGAGGTCTAGATCTCAGGAAAACTGCTTTCCTAGATTCGGTGCACCGATAGTGCAGGTGTTCTCAGAAAATAAGAAGTATAAAAGTTGATTGATTCATGATTCGCCTTGTTTGGGCTTGAGAGGGGCCGGTTGTCGGCTTGGCTGTGCTGCACTCTTATTTCTCATATTTTCCATGACTGTGAGGGATACTGCACAGCCAATCACATGTGTTATCCATTATCTTGTGCTGTAGCCATGTCCTCATTTTTTTTTTTTTTTTTTTTTTTCCCCCTCACTCGGTTATTGTGGACGACTTTTGAGTAACGCTTTGAGTTGTCAGCTTGTGCTCCTGCTATCCTGTGATCTTGATTAGGATACACTGCATACGATGATATCAGTTTGCATTATCTTCATTATCAGGCCATGTGTTCCTTCTGTTATCTATTATTTGTCTGTTTTGCATACACACGTAATCTCCATTGACTGATTTGAGTTGTGATTAGTTGCTCAACATTGACGACAGGAGCAAGAATTTCTCATCTTGTGCATTATGAATGTGAGCTTGTGTTTATCAAACCTCCCAGAGTGAGCTGGAAGCAGGCAGAGTATCAGGCAGTATATCATCCTATTTTATACATGTGTGCTGAGTTTGGAAGAATCAGACTTGCCTTTGACTTGGGTTGTTTTGTTTTCTTTCCAATCAAACACATAAAACCTTTCTCATTTTAGTAGCATAATAAGGAAATGATGAAATGAAAATCTCATGACATTTCTGTTGTATCACGCAGCACTGGTCAATGACTCAGGATCACTGAAAAGGCCCTTGAGTGTTTTTTTTCCCTCTATCTTTATCATTTTTTACATTACACACAGTTTGAAAATAAAAAAATATAAGTTTTTTTTTTTTTTTGCATATTTCTTCAAAATACTAGATACTCATGGCACGGTAGCAAGCAGGTCTCTATGTAAACATGTTGTCAGGAACAAAGACGCTGGCTTTTTATCCTTTTGACCTTTTGCTTGTGGGATAGGCTGCCTGACCGGTTATCACTTGCAAGAGAAATACCATTAATTTTATTTATTCATTAAAAGGGATGTTAGAAATAATAGAAATATGGATATTCCTTCCTTTTTTAAAGATTGACTGGTCTGGACTTCAGGGCAGTAAATGCCTTGACATAATCTATTTTTTGGGGCATTTTGGGTTTTTTGACAGCAGACAGGAAATGAGGCGTGCAAGAAATGGGGGAATGACTGCAACAGAGGTCGTATCAAACTGGTGATACTGCAGTTACACAGATTACACATAGCATATATACTATATGATTACATAGTATATGGTATGTGTCTTAGCCAGTAGGCCATGAGGACACCTCAGCATTAGTTAGTTTGAACTTAAATCCAGTAGAAATAATAGAAACAGGAAGAATGATCCATCCACTAGCTGAGATGGAAAAAAAAAACAGAGCAGTGAAGCAGGCAGCAAAATTCCAAAGTTGTGGCTCAAACATTCCATAGAGGACGATGGATTTGCCATCACGTCCTGTTTTGTAGTTGTTATGAAAACAATGAAACTTCCAGCAAGGGGAGGTTTCATGCCTTCAGTCATTTACGCACGTTAGTTTTGGTTGCTATGAAGTGCAGTGTTGAGGAATGAACGCCGCTGTGACTTGTTGTTCCTGTCTGCCATCAAAAGCAGCAGCATATTTCTATCTTTACAACTCAGCCTCCCCCTTGAGATATTTTCAGCAGCTACCTGAAAAAGAAAACCCTGTGACCATGGAAGGGACCCTATGGTGTCCTGTTTCTCTTATTTTGCTAGCAGGACAACAAACAGCCCCTAAGCCTGGACTATTCTGTCACCAAACAAACACACACATTCGTAAACTCAGTAGGTGTTGAGCGATGTATGTCAGTCTGAAATATTTGGTGTATTTCAGCAGTGTTGTTATACTTTATAAGTGCATATAATATATCTTTTTAATATATTTATATACACAGAGACGGAGGCAATGACGTGGAAGCCTTTACAAGGCTTCTGAACCACAAATCCATATGTGGTCAAAGTTGACGTTTCTCAAGAGGTGCCTTGTTTTCTCTGGAGTGCCATTGTTTTGTCCACAAAGAAACAGTGTTTCAATTGCTGAAACCAGTTTTTACACTTTCTTTCTTTCCTACATTAGTCTGTGATAAAAATAAAATGTAAATGAGAGGCAATGATTAAAAGGCAGAAGTAGATATGTCTGTAGAAGAATTTTAAATATTGATATTGTATTTTAAACTAGACTTCTCTTTTAGGCTCTCACTCTCTCTCTCCTCACAGACACGTGCACACATACATATTCAGATAAATGTGTTCTCCTTCTGCCTTTTGCTTTCAAATATAAATACACATTCTCATATTTGTGTTTGTTTACAGCACACGATTTAGCACAGATGCAGACACATGCACATGTTTAGTGAGCTGAAATCTGCCCTGGCAAGAAGTTTCATTTTTAAAGATGTTCCGTGTTGATTTGTGCTTCACGACACGGCCTTGGCTCTCAGATTCTCGGTACAAAAGGCACTTGCCTATTATGGTATTTGCTGTTGCAAACAGTAGGGAAACAAGGCAGACACGTTGTCTGAAGAGGAGACGGTTATATATTAGGTTGTTGGATAAACCTGAGCTGATTGTGTTTTAGTCAATAATCACATTGGGCGATTATACTTTTCCAGATGTCCTATTCCTCTTTTTTGTAGTTTGTTTTTTAAAGATTAATTTTATTACCATTAAAAGGAACAGCCTGAAGGCAATCTGCTGATACAGTTCCTGTGATTTTTTTTTTTTGTTGAAGTGAAAACAAATGTGATGAGTCAACCTTTTTTAATGGTGAGACATTATTTTAGGAAAATGTCATGTGTTGTAACAAATATTTATCTTAGCTCATTCCGAGGGAAATATGAATAAAAGAAGTCTATCAATAGATTTCCTAAAACTACACATATGATACAACCACTCATGTTCTCATATGGTGAGGAAAACGAAATAGTAAGGCAAAGCAAGTTTATTTATATAACACACAGAAGTCATTCAAAGTGCTTTACAGGAAAAAGATGAGAAAAATAAAAAGATTTAAAAGATAAAAATATAAAATAAGATCACACAAGTTTTATAAAAGTACTGACAAATTTAAAACTGATTAAATAAAATAAAAAAACAAGATTGAGTAAGAAGATTAAGGTGTTTTAGTAGTTCAAATTTTCACATTTTAGTTTCTTAGTTCTTACTTCTTAGTACAGAGTAAGTTCTTGGTGAGGGAACCACTCATTATTTGTGAGCATGTTCTATTAGAAAACATTAGTTTGTTGGTAAAGTGCGCACTAGAATCTGGTTATGTGTAGTGTTAACCAATCACTGAGGCATGTGGACATACACGTTAGTTTCCTACCCTGTGAGTAGTTTTATTGTTTGGTGCCTCAAACATCCGGACTTGCATACTCTTGAATGTTAATGTTCTTCACAGTGAGGTATGCTGTAACAGTAATCTCTGCTTTGTCTCTCCACAGGTACTGGGACGGTGCTTCCTCACAGTGATGCAGGTCCATTTCCAGTTTCTATCACAGGCCTTGCAGAAAGTCCAGCCTGTGGCTCAGTCCTGCCTGGCAGAGGCTCTGGCTCAGGCCCAGGAGCGTTGCACCAACGCCCGCTCCCAAAGCTCTGACCTCGGGCCCCTCACAGAGCTGGAGGATGCCTCCCGCTCATGGAAAGGTGCAGCTGAGGTATGCAGCCATGAGGCGCCCCCGGACTCTTCCTGGTCTGGGGTTTTGGAAATATGGGGTTTGTCTGTGTGAGGTGAAAAGCTGACTTGTTAGACATTCCTGAGAAATGCCAGCCGTTTATGATTTCCAGCCACAATTTCCTATTCCCTCCTCTTTTGGGCTGCAGTTTGTCTGTGAACCTGCATTGCTATGTTCTGTACCCCTCTAAACCCCAAACCATGTAAAGGAGGCTGTTTTGTAAGAGGACCTAACTAATCCCCAGGCTAATCAGTCCCTCTCGCCCATTTTGAGCTCTGTTGTATACAGTGAAGCAGAGAGGAGGATAGTGGGTTGATTGATCTGTTAAGCCCTGACATGCAGAATGTTAGCCCTGGAGGGGACTAGGATAGAGAGGTCTGGATAGATCTTGGTAGAATGTGCTGGTGGGGGTGTTTTAGACAGTGGGAGGTGGCCAGGACTCTGTTTCAGAAGACACACATACACACTTTAAGCATTTCAAGTCTGATTCTATAGTTTTCTAAAACAATCTTAGCATGTTTTGTCAATGTTTTTTTTAAAATTATTTCTTGAGGTTTTTAAAATATCAAGAAATAATTTGTTTGCAAAACATCAGGTTACACTGACATTTTAAAAACACATTAGATATGTTGATTTGTGCTATACACGCTTAAAAATGTTAAAAATGGTAGATGCTAGTACAAGTATTTCTTTCTGTCTGTGAGATTGTGCAGTAATAGCGTAGCTGTTCCTGCTGCCAGTCTGACCCAGTATTCTGCTGTGTACTGCTGTGCCCTCAGGCCACAGCGAGACTGAGAGAGAGGGGCCGGGACGGCTGCCTGGCAGGCATCCAGGTTCAGCAGCTCTTCTGCTCCAACAACACCACCATCCCAGAGCACCAGCTGAAGGAGCTCAACATGAAGATTGACAATGCTTTACAGGTGCTGTATCAACCTCGTAGACCAGAGCAGGGAGCTACAGTCTCAAATCAAAACTTGTTGTTTTTGGTGATGGAAAAAGAATGAAAGTGATGTTGGGCTTATAGCTGTTAATGTTTTCTCTCTATCTCCAGGCCTATAAAGCAGCACTAGAGAGCCTGGGCCATAGTGAGTACGCACTGAAGGCCGGCTTTCATCTTAACCCCAAATCTGTGGAGGCAGCCTTACAGGTGGGTTAACTCACACATATATTCTTTGAAAATCTTGAAAGATTAAGTGAATGATTTGTTGGCAAGGGTAGCAAGTTTGAAGATGAAATGTGTTTGGGCTGTTGATTACATGTTTGCATGCCTCTGTGTTTGTGTATTCAGGGCTGTTGCAGTGAGGCAGAGGCACAGCAGGCGGGCAGGATGCAGACCACCTCCCAGCCCATCCAGTGTGAGCTCCCTACCATCCCTGTGCAGATTGGCTCACATTTCCTCAAAGGAGTGTCCTTCAACGAGTCAGCGGCTGAAAACCTCAAGCTGAAAACAGTATGGCCTCTGACCTGACTGGCCAGTTTTATGCTTCTTCTATTGTTCACCTGAAAAGTTAAAATTGCCCTTTCGGTTACAAAAAAGGATTAAAGTGTCATTCAGTCATCTCTCACAGTTGCGCTTTCTATCTCTGTCTCCTCCATCCATTCTTGGACCTATGTTGTGTACAATTTATATTTTAAAAAAAAAAAGGTTGGTCTGTAGTTTAAAAACAAATCAGCTTTTTTTCTAAATTTGGTCGAATGTTTTTAGTGATAAACTGAGCATATCTGTCAGCCGGTGAAGGCTCATGTAGTGTTTTTAATAGCATCTGTAGTGTAACATCAGCAGATGGTAATGGCAGACTTGCTTTGTTGATGGCGCACCGTGTTTTGTCTCCTCAGCACACGATGCTGCAGCTCATTAAGGAGGCGCTGGGCCAGAACGGAGTGACCCCCAGAGACGACTCTCCAGTCACCGAGGTCCTCAACCAAGTTTGCCCATCCAGTTGGAGAGGAGCCTGCAAAACAGCTGTCCAGCTGTTGTTTGCTCAGGCTGGTCTGGTGAGTGGAGATGCTACGACTGTTACGAGAGTAACTACTGTATTCATGCCTTCTAGAGATTATGTGAAACGTTCCACAATTTTTTATGATCAAATAAATAGGGTGGAACATATTTATCCTGGTGAGATACGAATGAATGTTCATATATTTGAATTACATTTTCTCTATTTCACTAATGTTCTTAACCAGAACAACTTCAAGTGATCATAGCAGTAACACAAACCACAATTGCTACTGTATATCATCCACATTTTAAGCAACCAATAGTATGGTTTGCAAAGGTATGGTGACAGTGTCTTGGCAGTATTGAATAGTATTTGGTAAGCACATTTTTTTTTAATTTAATGTAACATTTCTAACCATTGTTGAGAAAAATATAAAAAGGAGGAAGTAGATTTTTTTGATCATGCTGTGGGTTTCTTTCCCTTTTACTTCAGACTTTTTCAATTGTCAAGAACAAATGGTTCTTCAAAAAAATGTCACCAGACACACTTGAAAAGTTGTTTGTTTAGACTAGTGAAATCTCAGACATATTTCTCAAGGTTTTCTGTGTTCTGGTAGCAGTGTCCTTTGTGCAAGATGTTTCTATTTGACCCTCATTCAGTACTTTGGTTCTGTTAATATCTATTACCATAGTGTAGTTAATACTAGAGCAGTGGAGAGGAGGCAGCATGTTGACATGAACAGGCCTGTTGTACTTCACTGACACTTCTGCTTAGTTACTGAATCCTGCCCTTTTGTGCGTCTGTGAGTTTGGCAACTCGCATCCCATTGTTTGTCAGATTTGAAATGGAGATGAGGAAGATCTGTCTGCTTGCTTTGAGGCAGCCGAGAGGTGTAAACAAACACCACAGAGACACAAAAGGAAAGAAACATTCCTGCCGCATCTGGGTGAAGGATGGGCTCGTCTGGGCGGGTCTGCAAACAGAATCTCCCCCTCCTCCTCCTTCCCCTCCTCCTCCTCCTTGTCCTCCTCCTCCTCCTGTTGGAAAGGAGAGTCACAAGGAGGAGGGTCAGCGGCAGGACTTTCCTCAGAGTAACACCAGTGTGTTTATTCTCTGGTGTTTATTTCCTCTGTGTGGTCTCCTCTGTTTTGTGTGTCAAACTGAGGGAAGTGTTCCCGTCCAGCCCTGCCAGCCCCGTGCTAACTGTAAAACAATCCCTGGGTGATGAATGAGCGCTTTGCATTAGCTTCTTACCTGAGCCTATGGCCACTCAAATCAAAATAGATCACACCGCAGCGTGCAGGAACACACACTCAGACACTTAATATCTTCCTTACACTTTTTAAAACACTTCCATATAAATACACATACACTCATGCACAAGTCATTCCTCCTTCTTTTCTCTCTCTCAAACTCATAACATTCACACGAAGAATCACCATATCTGTTGTGTTTCCCTTCCTGGCAGCATTACTCACCAGTGACTCCCTTTTTCCTTCCAGTTATGACTTTCGGAAACCAGTGAAGAACTTGACCTCGTCTATTTTGCTGCTGTTCCTTCTTCTTCCTGCCCTCAGTGACCTTATCGCGTGCGTTTTGACATAGCTGATAGACTCTTTGTGTCTATGTGTTGCTCCCTCACAAGGGCAGCCTGGGGTTTCCGAGGATACACCTGCTCTTTTAATAACAATGGTCTAACTTCCTGCAATACAGGAAATAGACTCCTCCCACCTTCCCTCCCTCTTTGTGACCCAGCTGTGTGGGTCTCGAGGAGCCAAGGCTCCTTTCAAAGAACTTGCAAATATATTTGACTAGCAACAGGCAGGAAGGCTAGCCTGTTCAATGTCACTGGCTGATTGAATGGGTTCGGCTTTCTCACCTTGAACCACCTCTCACTGCTCGGTGGGAAATTAGTGCCAGATGCCAGCAAAAAGCCTCTGACTTCTCTCTGTGGTTCAAAAAATGCAAAAAAAAAAAAAAAAAGAGCACAAAACCAGTCTCTCTGTGGCGGTTTTGTTGTATTGTATTTCACTTTAGTGCTAGATATGTAGAAAAGTTATTATTCAGTACAAGTACACCTTTGTGTGTTATTTGTACAAGTAAAGCTTTTTTGTCAGAAGATGCTGATGCAGGTGTGTGTGTGTGTGTGTCCTAACAGGTGGTTGTTGATACAGCTCAGATTGAGAACAAGGAGGCCTACGCTCCCCAGATCACTCTGGAGGGATCCAAGGTGGTAGTCCAGGTTCCCTCTACATGGTGAGTACAGCAAAAACTTCTAAAAGTAGTAGATGTCCAACTGTGAAATTTGATAAAAATACAAAAAAAAAACCATCTTTCTCCAAGAGACGTGTTGAAAATATGCACCAATATTTGCTCATGTGGTTTTATGCACACAGCAGAATGTAAGTGTAGCGGAGTGACGTAACTAGTTGTTAATCTAATCTATATGTTAATCTAATGTACACAGTCAAACATGTCAGGTGAGAGAGAATAGTCCATAGGCAACAAAATGACAGCATGTTGTTGATTCATGCTCTGCATATACTGAAGGCTTAGTCAAAGCAGGATGTACAAAGGATCTTCTATTCACGACTCACTGAAGAAGAGGATCTGATTAATAGACTTGCATACATATACATACCCACCCAAGAAAGCAGGAAATTGACTGAGGAATCTTCATTAACCTGCTTCATATCTATACAGCTGTATACATTCATGAACTGAGAGCAGCCAATTAAAACAGCACTATATGTGCGTTAGTCCACTTAGTAACAATTAAGTGGAATTCTGCTAAATGTTCTTCTATTGTTTGCCTGAAAAGTAAAAATTGCCCTTTCAGTTACAAAAAATGATTAAAGTGCTCTTGTGAGTTATTTGAGAAAAGGGAAAGAATCTCCCTTCATAAACCTCATTCTACTTGTAATTTATAGGTGTGCAGTTGTGTGTGAAGTTTGAATTGGCATCGAGGAGAGGATGTGTGTGTATGTGTGATTTCCAACTCTTAGCAGTCTGTGAGCTGAAAAAGTATCCTGTCAACTTGTTTTTGCCTCTTTTTTTTTTTTTTTTTTTCTTTTTCTTGTTTATGACTATCAAATGTCGGGTTTTCATCTATTCAGCAAATGCACCTGGGCTTTTGTGTGTAAGACATTGTGTTGGATTTGTACTTCATGTCCTGTCCTGTCTTGTGTGTGTGTGTGTGTGTGTGTGTGTGTGTGTGTGTGTGTGCGTGCGTGCGTGCGTGCGTGTGCGTGCGCATACACGCTCAGGTGTCTGAAGGAAGACCCAGCCACGATGTCCTTGCTTCAGCGCAGCTTGGATCCAGAGAAGACACTTGGTCTGGTAGACGTGCTCTACACAGCAGTGTTCGATATCAACAGATGGAAGGAGAGGAAGTGAGTGGATTTTAAATAATAATGAATCATCTCACAAGTGGAGATGTGATCTTTCCCACTTAGTGTCCTTTACAGCTGATGTGTATGCTACCTGTTGAGATTCAGTCAAGTGAATTCATATTAACATATTAAGTACTTTTAATACTAAATAATCAAATGCATGTCTTTCTCCTCTGCTAAAAAGAGAGCAAGCTTTGCCAACTATCCAGATACAGCTACAGCGGGAGAGCCCAGAGTATGGCGGCCAGGCAGATCTGCCTCCGGGCACTAGCTCCAAGACCTCTAGCGGATTGCCCAAAACTATATCTAAGCTGACTTCCAAGTTTACCAAGAAGGTCTCATCCAGCTCTAATAGCGGGGGCAGTTACTCCATTCCCAGCACCCCGTCTCGCAGCATGCTAACAACCAGTAGTTCTGAGGACAAGGCCAAGAGCTTGGGCCACAACGACGGGAGGCTACACAGCATCCTGCAGATGGGCAGTCTGTCCTGCACCCCTGACTCTGCCCAGCAAAACCAGCTGGCCAACGGCTTAGTGTCTGATGACCAGGGGATGAACCTTCCTACTGACCAAGAGATGCAGGATGTCATCGACTTTCTCTCAGGATTCAACATGGGCAAATCCCAACAGGCCTCTCCCCTGGTCAAGAGGAGGAACTCTGTGGCATCTGCAAACCCTGCTGAGCTAAAGCCCCCGAGTGGACCTCCGCCAACATCCCAGGCTATCTCTCACAGTGCCCTACAGCCTCCAACTCAGACCTTGCCCCAGGCCCAGCCTCCACCATCGGTGCAGAAGCAGCAGCCTCAGCCACAACCACAGCCACCTCCTCCACCGCAACAACAACAACAGCAGCAGCAGCCCCCACCTCCACCTCAGCAGCCCTCCCCACAGGCCCTGCAGTACTACCAGCACCTCCTGCAGCCCATCAGTCAGCAGCAACCACCACCTCCTCAGCTTCCTCCTCAGCAGACCCCACCCCAGGTCCTGCCACAGCAACGAGTGGCAAGCAAGTGGCTTGGCACCTCTGGGCAACAGCCCCAACCTCAAGGCCCCCCAGCAGGGCTGTCACCCCTCGGTCCCATCGGGCAGTGGGGCTCCCCTGGACTGCCAGATCTGAGCTCAGACCTGTACAGTCTGGGCCTGGTCAGCACCTACATGGACAGTGTCATGTCAGAGATGCTTGGTCAGAAGCCCCAGGGGCCCCGCAACAACACTTGGCCCAACAGGGACCAGAGTGAGGGAGTGTTTGGAGTCCTGGGAGACACGCTGCCCTTTGATCCAGCAGGTAAGACCCACCTCGCTTTTATATGTTCATGAGGCTTTCTTATGTAGATCATACACATCAAACTTAAGAGTGAACCCAAAACAAAAAAATTGTGTTTTATGTAGAGATTTTTGGGCAGATTGAAGATTATGAGATGAACCAGAGAGTCAGTCTCCTTCAGAACTTCAGTAGTTGCTGCACTGTAGGCCAGAAAATTCAATATTTACCTTTTGTGTCCTACATTTTCCTTACAAGCAAATATTGTGTACACATGCACCATCTCATTTTAAAAACTTGCTACTGAGCATTGTAACAGAGTGTTATTGACACTCTAATATGTTATGAACTTCCAACAGCTTGTAGGAAGGCTGATTAGAGGAAGTCAAAGCCGACATGAAACTATTGGAATAGTGGACGAATTGTGTTTGATTTTAGTTTGGGGGTCAACTAATCCTAAATTTGGTATTGTCATTTTTTTAAAATGTATTTATTAGTAGACAAAAGCTTTTTATTTATTTTTCTACCTCAGTCACCATCATCCATAGTGGACTTTTTACTTCCTTTTTAATAAAGGATATAAATGTTCCAAGCAGCATTTTTACACAGACTGTGCCTGTCCTCTTTCGTTGTATAAAAGTGTTTCAAGCATTACATCAGCAGTGGGAAGGGGGGGGCAGGCCTGGAGCTTTGCTGACACCATTGTTTCATTATTAAAAAAAAAAAAAGAAAAAGAGAAGCAGCTTAGTAATGCTTTTATGACTTACCAGTGCTGTTATTAGTTAGGGGCTCATTATATCAGGAGACTAATGTTAGAACAGGTTCGTGGACGTCCTGAGTTACCTCCTGTCTATTTATTCCAACTGAAACCATTACGACGTTCGCAATGAGGAAGTTACTCATCTAAATTCAAATCTTTATTGTCCCATAAATGAAAATCAGATCAGATGCCAAGAGGGACCATTATACAAGCATTATGAATGTGCTCAAAAGGCAACATCATTACACTTAAATAAACAGAATAATGGCAGCGGCAATAAATGTTTTTGTCTTTAGTTGAAGCAGTGAAGTGGAGTTACAGAGTCCCTGTTCAAAGCTAACTGTCTAAGACAGTTTATTGGGCTGCATTTTGTGCATTTAGTATTGCAGATATCTAATTACACTACAGTACAGGTGTCATGTCATGCTGCCAGGTGGGGTATTAAAATGTATTTGATTTTATTTATTATATTACCCTCTAAGCATTCAAGCGTACTTTAGACCCTGAGCAGAGTGAAATGGTCAATGTAGGTCAGATAGTATGAGCAGCTGTTTTCAGCTGCGACGGTAAGTTGACAATTTATGCTGAATTTAGATTGCGCCAGTTGCTATTTTTACAGTGCAGCAGACTCTTTTGATTGCAGTCGAGGCCTTTTGTGCAGGGTTGACTTATGCCTTTTGTGATTTTTCTGCTGTGGTAGACAGTCTGCCTAAACGGATTGAGCTCCAGGGAGCTAAAGAGAAAAGCTGAGGGTGTCAGAAACTCATAGTAGTGTTTATCCTCCCTTTCCATGCGCAGTTGGCTCTGACCCGGAGTTTGCACGTTACGTCGCCGGCGTCAGTCAGGCCATGCAGCAGAAACGGCAGGTGCAGCACATCCGTCGTCCCAGTAACACTCGCAGTAACTGGCCAATGCCTGATGAGCAACACAGGACCTGGTCCCACCCAGAGTACTACAGTGAGGGGTAGGTATACATACATGGCGTCTCCTTAAACCACTTACCCACCTCTGTACAGAACACCTTGTTTGTTTGTTTTTGTAGTTTTAAAACATACACAGATAAAATGCCATTGTTCAAGATGTACTTCATGCAGCAGTATAGTGCTGAACTGTTATTTAAAGCTTAGTTTCAACATAGTACGCACATTAGTGTTGAGCAATGTTGCAATTCAATTATTAATATGGCAGCCATCAGAGATATGTGAGGCATTTACCACATTAATCATGGCTGTTGTCATTTAATTCCTCCCACGAATGTGAGACAGTGCCATCCTGTTTACAGCTTAATCCAGGGAAGTAGGCAGAAGTAAACAAGTGGCCATTACTGTGGTCGCACGTCACTTGTATAAACCCTCATCAGGGTGTTCAGACATCATCAAATAAATGTAAACCCGTGGTACCTTTTTAAAATAACATTGTTACCAGTATAATAAACTAATACCTCCTCTGTTTGTGTCTTCAGTGAGGCTGTAAACAGCAGCTGGTCGGCCAATCAGGGGGACTCCGCCAGCTCCAGTGATGAGACGTCTTCAGCCAATGGTGACAGTCTGTTCTCCATGTTTTCGGGGCCGGACCTTGTAGCGGCAGTTAAGCAAAGGAGGTAAATCTAAAATAAAACAAAACCTCAAATTTCTGCTGCTAATAAGCTAAATATATTAGCTTTATGTTAAGTGTGGCTGGCAGAGACAACATTGCAGCTGCACTCGTACTTGTCATGAACACAATTACCTGGGCTTCATTTGTTGATATTCTACACTTGCATAACTAAACTGTGACCTTTCCTCTCCTTCCTTTTTACCACACATTTGTGTATTTACAGTATATTGCATAAAAATGTATTATTATACAATGTAAAAATCTCTGTCTGCAGAAAACACAGTTGTGGTGAGCCAGAGGTGTGCACCTTGCCCTCACCACCACTCCATCACATCGGGGATGATAACCAGGTAAACTTGAATTGAACTTGCATTTTACCAAATGTACAACCATAAGACTGTTTCAAGATTTGGAAAATGTAGACAAACTACTCACATTTCCCTTCACAAGTGAACCACAAGACTTTCATGAGAGAGTGGATTTGCTGGAAAATGATGATTCCTCTTTTGATGAGAAACATGAATTTCCTAACAGCTCTCTTGCCAAACGTGAAGCATTGGAATTAGTTGTACATTTCACATTACCGGTCAAAAATTTTTAGGCATCTGGATTTAATCTTTTATCCTAATTTTCATGTATTAGTAAGACCTTGGCATGATTTTTGATTGTATGTCCGACCTTTTCCATGTACTCCACAGGACAGCAAAACTAAAACCTGGCCTCCCAAAGCGCCGTGGCAACACTCCACCCACACCAACACCATGCCCAATCCCAGCTCTTCCTTGTACCAGATGAACATCCCTCCTTCCTCCCAGTGGAGCGACTCCATGCAGATGCTGCAGTCTCCTGTGTGGTCCACTGCCAGCGACTGCTCCCCCTCCACCGGCATCTCCTCCGGTTTTCCCTTCACCCAGCAGCAGCAGCAGCAACAGCAACAACAACAGCAACAGCAGCAGCAGCAGCAGCAACAACAACAACACAAACCCATGACCAAGGGCTTTAAATCCTTCCCCCTCAAACACGAGCACAGGCCCTCCTACCTTCACCAGTACTGATCCACAGTCCACAGTGAAGAGCAGCAGAGGACCTGTATCTCTGTGAGACGAGCCACTGAGTGGGCCGAGCTGCAGCCATTACAGTCCACACCCACTGAATTGGAAGATTTCAAAGCCTCAGAGGCAAAATTTAAGTATACACACTGGCTCAACATTTTTGTATCTATATTTTTCCATGTCAAACATCCCCATTTGAAAAAAGAGATGTATTTTGAAGTTTTTTGAACTGCCATGTTTTAAACTACGAAAGATGCATGCTGGCAGCAGTTAGCCTAGTGGTGGTTTCTCTGTCTGTCGAGCTGACATCTCCTCAGACAAGAGCTGGAGACGCGCACGGCCGTCACCCACTTGCTTCTGCAGCTTGAACGTGTGTGCGTGTTTGTGTGTGTGTGTGTATGTGCGTGCGTGCGTGTGTGTGTAAGTAAAGGAGGGGGATTACACAGGGGCAGGGGCTTGAAATGCTCTCATTTTGCCCATAATAAATATACTGTGTCTACATAGCTGTAACTGCCAAATCTCACGCAAGATGACTCAGAATACAGCTACCATCTACTGTTTCATAGCTTGTAAAATACTGAAGTTGAAATATAAATATTTAGTTCTTTTTATTAAGAGGCTTTGAGCAGGCTCAGCATAAATATAGTAAGTCACTGCAGAGGTGTAATTTGAGAGAAATACACTACTTTTTCAACAACTGACCAGAGTTAAGAATTATAGCAGTAACTATGTGCCATGTTGGTATTGATAGCACTTGCAGAATATTATTTCCAACCAAAGCGTTGTTCAGAAGTTGAATGGTGCTGAAGAGATAAGAGGCGGTCTGAGATTATTGACAAACCGTGAAGTTACACACCCTACTGGATGAGAGCATTAGGGAACATCTTCACACCCAGAATCGCATTCATTTCCTCCTCTCTAATTGGCGGTTGTTTGTTCCAGATTGACACTAACTCCCATAAATCTAACTTTTTCTTCTGTTTAATACAATATTTTTCTTGTACAATTATTGACAGTATTAATCTTATTTTTGTATTTTCTTACATGTTATACCATTACTGTATGTTAGTATTCTTGTAGGCATATTACATAAAACATTATTTTCCACCTCCCAATATGTGAAAAAGCACATTTTTTCCTACAGAGTTGAACTACACCATCTATCTATAAACGTTACCAAATATGCCATGCTAAACACTAAAACATTGTGTGATGAGGGTGTTTTGGAGCCCTTGTTTCTTCGGTTTCTATGGCAATGGGCTGCATTTAAAAGCCCAGAATGTTATCTTTTTGTGATGTTTGCGGATGCCAATGTTGCCTGTATTTATGAAATGACACCATGTTTTCAGAAAACTAACATACTTAACATGTTTACAGAGAATTGTTTGCTGTATATACATATAAATATATATCTTTTTATAGTTAATGTGCTTTGCACAATCAAGATATAGGGTTTGTTGCTTTTTGTCTGCGTTATCTCCCTAACTGTTGCAGCCTTTTTTAAAGACATGATTACAGACCTTGGACTGTAACTGTTAGCTTTTTCAGCTGTGTCAAATGGTTTACTAGTGGCTTCTACAAAAGAAAAAAATAATAATAAAAACATGTTGCCCTGATATGAAGGGGGACTGCTTGGCTTATGTTGCTTATTGTTCTCTTGAGCTGGCAACTGAATCTCTCCAAGTGTACCAGCAATGCAAAAAATGAATAAAAATGACTAGCAATTCAAAATGCTGTCTTTGTAGTTTGTTTGTGCTGAAGAGTTGTTCACTCTCCTCTGAGTGATTTAAAGATGGAGGAAGTGTCCTCAACATTTTATACAACTGGTCTTCCTGTACACTGAGATAATGTGGACTGTGAACTCATTTCAACCACTGACACCCGAAAAAACCTGAGTAATGTATATTCAATTTGTTTACAATGTCACATTTTAATGCCTTGAAGATTTAAAATATCCAGCCCCCCTGTAGCAGGATATAAATGTAAAAACAAACATATTCATGATGACTGTCTCAGCAGATACTAATTATTTACATTGAATTAACAGACTTGACATTTTATATACACATCTACTAGAGCATCACTGACCTAAAACATCAGTGATGCTGGAAAACGTTACATTACTGAAAACACTTTAAACTGAACATTATAAATACATTTTCTTCTGATAAACAAGTCTATCAACACACTGAGAAACTGCATCATCATGTCCCTCCATGTCCATTCATGGGTGGTCTGGAGGCGGATGTTTCATTAGATGTGGACTGTAAGAGGACACAATAACAGAGTATTAGAAAAGCCACTAGTACAGAACATTAATAATACTTTCACTATAGATGTTAGATATGCTTTGTGAATGTTTTTTTCTTTATACATTTGAAGAGGGAGGCATGTTGTCTGGGCTGGCATCAGCTATGGTTGCCAGATACACAATGTTGCGATGCAGGATCTGTTGGTATCTGTTGGAAAAGCAGAAAACAGCAGCTGAAAAACACCTGGTGCAAAAGAGACGCACATCAGCAGCATGCAGGCACGTGTATAATGCCGACGTTGGGAAAGTTAAATATTTAGCAGCTGATGGATGTTTTTGCACCATCGTATCCAGAAGTGGACTTTACCATTAGGCAAGGTAGGCTAGTGGTATTCAAACTTTTTTATGTCAAGGACCCCTAACCTGACACAAATTAGACCACAGACCCCCATTTGATAAGATGATTGTGTTTGGATGTTTTTATTACAGAAAGTGTATGAAACCCATGAGCAAAATTGTCATTGTGTTATTTATGGATGAAATTAGAGTAAAAATAAATTATTCCCCTTTTTACTGGGGACCCCCTAGAACTCCCAAGGACTGTTGGGGTTCCCTGGACCCCACTTTGAGAACCACTGAGGCAGGCAACTATAATGATGTTTAGACATAAAAAATATTGAATTATGTTATTATTCTAACTCACTGTATGCTGAAATAACTTGCAAAAAGGCACCAAAGCACTTAAGAAAATATGCACTTGTGTACTTCTACTTCAGAGGAAAACATTGTACCACGACATTTACCTGACAGATAAGTGTTAACGTTACTGGTTACACGGCAGATTCAGATTTTACTCGCCATAACAAATAAGCTATGATGCATATTGATTAAACTATCAAGCATTATATAAAATAGCTCCACCATGTAAATTTAACTACATTGTGCTCATAATAATGAGCACAATGTAGCCTATCACCACCAGACAAATCTCTCCCTATGTCAGAGTATACAGTTTCACACCAGATCCGGCGGTGCGGCGGGTCAGTGCGGATTTGGGGGTGTGTGACTACGTGGGCCATTTGTGTGACGTCACGTTGTAAACTGCTAATCCTCCCAGAATAAGAAATTAGTTGAAAGTATGAGGGTAGTTTGCCAACCGCCATGAAACAACAAAAGAGAAGAAAAAGAAGAAGCACTCATATACGGTTGTACAGCTTTGGGAAATTACTCACAGCAGCGATGTGTCTCTCCTCGTAATCTTCATAATAAAGTAATATCAATTAATCATCTTCGGTCTAAAGCAGAACACTGAAATGCTACAATGCAACAAGGTAAATAAACAAAGTTCCTCTTCTGGTCTAATCGCCAAGCTATGTGATTGGCCACCGCAGCATGACGTCGGGTTGCGGTTTTCCAAAAGTTGACTCCTGCTCAACTTTTCCGGCGTTTGGTGTGGTGTTGATTTGGTATGAATGCAGGTTTGACATTCCCACCCTGGCCCAATGAATGCATACTGCGCATGCTCTATGGCCAGAGCCTGCTACAGACTTCCGGCTAACTTCCACTTAGCACTCTTCTAACTTAAATGAGGATAAAACATGGATGAATTATAGGAGCTAGATACCAGACTAAAATGGCGCCCATTCAATTCTATAGGAATTGCTTGCCTGGTGCATAGCATGGATATATAATAAGAGCTGGATATGTCGCCGCCGCTCGGCCTTGCAGACAGTTTTTCCCAGTGGTCGCTCGCGGTGTTGCAGAGAAAAATCCCCCTACGGCCCAAAAAGGATTTCCCCATAGGCCACCATTATAACGCGGATGCCTGTAAAACTGTTGACGGGACACCTCGAACTGCAAACAATGTCAATTATGACTCTTTCTATAACAAACTTTTGATCCGGAGGTTTTATATTTGAAAAACTTTCCTCCACAATTGACAATCCCACTTTAGTCTGATGAATGCATACTGCCCATGCTCTAGGGCAAAGCGTGCGTACTACAGACTTCCGGCTAACTTCCCGTTAGTCCTATGCTACCTTGAATGGGGATAAAATGATTGAATCGTGCACTTCTTCTAGACTTTCCACTCGCACTAAACTATTTACCCAGTAGAGACTGAATAGGTTACGTTGAAGTGTATGACGTATCGACAATGTTTTTGCATTTACTCTCACTGCCAGAAGGGGGAGGCATAAGCCCCACACTCCAGGTTTGAGTAAAACTTTCAATTCAGGATTTTCACTGTATTTTTTTTTTTAACTGTAGTTTTACCCTAGAAAACGTTTTGAGACATTCCCCGTTAGGGGAAGAGTGAAAATAACTGAAGACACAGTTTGTCTGGGGCCCCCAAATCACTAAATCCGCCCCTGCTCATAGCTAACGGTTGTCAGTAAGAGTTAATTGACTTACTGTACACACTCCACTGCTCGTCCTTTCTGCATGTACTCTGTGATGCATCTTATCAGCTGGTCGTTTTCATCCAGCAACTGCAACACACAAAACAAAAAGGTGGAACAAGTTAAACACGTCGGCTAACACACAGTGAGTCACAGTGTGTAAATGTGACTTCACTTTATCCACTGCTGGAAACATTAAAGCCGTTGTTACTATACATTGCGTCATCTTTGCTGGTGACCTACCCTCTGTATCGTTTCTTGGTTGATTTTAGCCTTTCCTCGCAGTTTCTTTGGCACAAAAACAATCGACATATTTGCAGCGCCTCTTCTTCGTTTTCTTCTTCGGCTACTTCTTCGTCTTCTTCGTTGTTATTTATTGGCAGTTGGCAAACGGGTAAAACTGCGTAGAGGTACGTTACCGCCACCTGCTGGACTGGAGTGTGGAACAAGCAATTATGCAGGCGAAAAAAACAAACTACATTCTTTTAGCTAACTCTAAATTTATTTTAAAAACTTAATAATGTCACAGTTCATCTTTCCTGATGTTTTCCCCAAGAGCCCTGAAAAGTATTGCATTATCTACATTGAAGTAATCCATGTTGGACTGTTTCCAGCCCACCATCTTCCCAGCACAAACATGTCTTTGTATATTGTATAGATATCGTCCAGGCCTGTCTTATCTCTGCAATCATCTGTTACCTGTTATGTCAGGACAGCTATGACTGATCAAATGTGGTAATGGTGAAAATGTGATTGGAATAATATTTATTCATACTGTGGGTGGTTTCAGACTGTGTCCCATCTAAAACTGTGTCCAATTGTTCCCAGCATTTCAGGTGGCCTCCTTGTTCTACATTTACACCAGATATACTGAAATCAACCAGCACATTCATGTCCCCAGAGAATGACCTTTACTCCATTTTAAACACACCATGAACTGTTCACTTGTGCCACCCTCAGGCCAAAATGTCAAAACTGACGCAGAGGAAGTGTCATCATAATGAAGTAAACATTATACACATCTAAACGCAGGTTGAAAAATAAGGTTGTATTATAACAGTGTAAAATCACTTTTCAATGTCAACAGTTGCATTTTACGTATGTGTTTTGGTCACCTGGACTACTTTTGTCAATTCCATTCATAATTGCAGAAATGATACTACAAATCAAAAGATAATGCAATTAAATAACGTACATTTATTGAGAATTATGAATTAGTAAATACAGCTGCTAAAACAATGTAACTTGTATAAAAAGTAACTAACAAAATATTTAGTTTTCAAGTTTGTTGAGCCAATTCAAAGAGTGATCTCATACTGTACATTAACTAAAGTACACCATGTCTCTCAATGGTAAAGTCCTACAGCTCATGTGTCTCAGAGGCCTGAAGAGGAGTTAATCGCCGTTTGGCATCTTGCTGAGAAGAAACTGGTACTTTCAATCACCCAAATTTAATAATAATCATTTCCATTTGGGAAGGCAACACTTTTAATTCCCCCAGTGGAGAAATAACAGAGTGCTCACTGTTTCTGAAACTTGCTGGCCTGAGACTGCTCCGTCATTTCAAGACTTCCTACATTTTAATCCCTGCTAATTCATTACACACCAACAGTCTCGTTACTTTGGTTAAGAGTTTAAATATTAAATCTAAATGATGTTATTGATAATGGGTGTTTTTCATTTGTCAAAGCAGGAAAAGCACAGGTGTAATTCTCACCACTGACAATGGCTGGCATGAACAGCCCTTGTTAATGTGATTGATCACACCTGTGCTTTTCCTGTTATCACATGTCAAAATGTATAATGTATGTACTCAAAACTCTTGAGTGTTTCTCTCACACTAAATTGGAAATGTGGGGAAAAGATGAATACAGAACACAATAGGTTCTGTATACAGTATCCAATCAAAAATCCTTTTTCTGATTTATTAAAAATAATACGATTAGTGGTATTTCTATTCACTCAGATTAACTGATTCAACTGCAATCATACCCTAAATCTGAGAACAGTAACAGGAATGTGATATCATGTGAGTAAGAGGTCCCTGACTTAATAGTTTTTGTTGAAATATTTTGGATTCCTTATTCCATTATCTTGCATTTTTTTGTAGTTTGTGTTTATCTTTCGTTACATTTAAAGTAACATCTTCTTGCCTGAAATGCTATTGTAGGATTCCTCAATTGTGTCCAGACATAAAACAGGTAATTCTAGTAAATTTTGTAATAAATACACAAAGACAAGGGAATAATTTAAAGGTTAGACGCAGAACTACAGAGGCAGCAGGTCTGTGAGAATTTGTGAACATGTGGATCAAGAATAAAACAAGAGAGACATGGATATTGTACAACTCTTTATCTTATGTAAAAACTCAATTTTGCTGATATTCCAAGAAAACAATTCCCAGTTTACAATTCCAGTGACTGGAAGGAGTAACAAACATATGAAAACAGGTCAGTTTTTAATAGTTCAGTAATACTATAGTTGTAATTTCAATCTCACTGGTTATTGCGAAAGCCCATATAAAGTGATGGTTCCTACGGCTATCATGCAGTGATCAGCAATCTGTGCAATATCCAGTTAAACAGCACAATTTTCAACTGGGCTGCTTGTTCTAAACAACCACAGCTACTGAGAAGGATCTAGTTTCACCTTGTAGTGCTATCAATACTTTTGTCAAAAGGTAACCTTTAAGTTAAAGGGAGAGCTGTAAAAAATTCCCCACACTGAAGGCACTCCCTAAAGTCCGAACAAGTCAGAACCAAAAAGAAAAAAAAATTATCCCATCTCCCCTAACACAATGACACCACATCCAGTTCTTGTCCCTTTGTTCACTCAAGTTGGTTTAAACTATAAATTCCCTCCAGAGAACAAATAACATTGACAACAATGCAAGAAGAGGAGCTACACACAGGTCAGAGGACTGATCAGAAATGCTACCACTGAACATATGCTTTCAGACATCATTTAGTCCATTTTCACCATTTCCCCACAAACAATCCTTACAAAACACAGGTAAATTCTTAGTTTCAGTGGAAACAGACTGCAGAAACAACGTGAAGTTTTTTCATAGGACACAACTGTAAAACAACTCAAAGAAGGGAAACAACAACAAAAAAATGTGTTTTAACGGATGGCTCAGTGTGTTTTTGACCTAGAAAGGGAGAGGTACTAAAATGATGTAAACATATGTGCTTACTGGCTGTCAATTATTTTAGCTCAACAAAATGCTCACATATTCATTTTGGCAAGAGAACTACTAAAGGGGAGTATTTTTTTTTTAAACCCAAATCCAACTCATGTTCGAGCTAATTCTCAAAGTGGATTTTGTCTAAATAAATTCAAGGCTCTTCTTTTCTGACAACTTCTATAGACTGCACTATTAATAGATGTTCCTCTTTCACAGAAACAAATCATGGGATTGCTCTTCGTTTAGCTACCTACATAAAAATCTACTGTCAACACATATTCCTAAAGCTAATGCTGTAAAACCCATACATAGAGACTGGCTCCTACGGATAGCTTGTATTATGTTAAAAAACAAAACAAAACAAAACAAAAACAACAAAACAAAACAAACAAACAAAAAAAAAACAGGCCTGCAGAAGACCAGCAACAAACCTGAAGCAGAAACATAATTCATCTAATGTGTGACATTTGAGGGGTGAAAATATGATCCAGCAAGTCTAAATACTGATTTTATATTTCTGAAAACTAGAAATGAGTGTCTGGCAAGCCACAATTTGAGAGGGGCTGGGGGGGGGGGGGCAAAGTAGAAAATGAGTTGGACATACATTCATTATAATTTTCAGTTCAAATTACATTTCTTTCAGCTGGTTTTGATCTCACTACTACATTAAGAATCAATGGATCTTAACAAAAAACAAACTTTTCCTGTAAACTGAGTAAAACTACTGAACGCATGGTAAATAAACTAAGTACGTCTGCGCAGGGAGAAAGTACGGTGCAACAGGCAATGCAGTGAATTTTGGTGCCTTTACATCATAATATCAAAAAGATGAAATCAAATAAAAAATAAAGCTATTGATCACATGAACTGTGATCCACTCACAGTATCAGTGGGCTCTCTGCATACATCTTTCAATATCAAAGACAACTTCAGTAAGAAATTAACTTGATTGATGCAAAAATACAGAATTACTCCAAAGCAAGTTATTTACATAAGTTCTTGTCCATCTGGTGGCTGCTTATCAAACAAAAAAAATCTGGGGCAAAAAACAAAAACAAGAAAAAAAAAAATCATTTTCAAAGTGGAGAGAGGGAGCTGCACTCTCACTCCCTGATGCTGAGCAGTCAACCCTGCTGCTGCTGACTGAGAGCACGTCTTCATTCTTTCTGTCAAATGTTGAGGCCAAAGAAATGTTCTTGAACTGGAGTAATTTCATGATCAGGGGCTACAACTCTTTGTGGATCCTTTGCTGCAGTACTATGCAGCTACCTTGTTGTCCTTCTGGAAGAAAACAACAAAAAGGTTTAGAACGGTCACCAAACTATTTCTACATAAAAGCAACTCAATACTTTTCATTATGTCTGAAAGGCCGATAGATTTACCCCGTATTCAAAATCGGAGAAATCTCGGCCTCCTCTGCCACCTCTGAATCCGCCTCTGAAACCAGGCGGGGCACCACGAGGTGGTCCAAAAGAGCCTCTGCTAGACGGTCGTCCTCTGCCTCCACGAGGCCCCATGAAGCCTCGGCCACGGAAACCTCCTCTTCCTCGATTGTGCCGCAGAGGGATGCCGAATGTCTCAGAATTCATTCGTCTCTCCTCTGCCCAGGTCGGCCTTCGATCCCTGAAACACACAAAGACCGATTAAGATCCTTCTCTTTTGGTAATAAATGTACTTCAAAAGAAAACATGAGACATAAAAGGGGAGGCACCACAGGCTAAGATGGCAAACTGCACTACATTTTTCCATATTTTGCTACAATTCATTTTAGTAATTTAAGATATTGTACAAAATAAGAATTAGAAACTGTATTTGATGTGAATCACTGCACCAAACTGGTTTCAGCTCCAAAAAGTCAGTCTACGTTTTCAGGCTAACATAATTACAAATATGTGTCTATGTAACATGTAGTTTAAAAGATTTAAAAATGTAAAAACTATACACCAAATTAATAAAATGCTTAACAAAAATTGCCCAGATGACAACATTTATGAAAATTTGTAACAGTGTGCTTCATGATAACGATGGCGCCTCCCTTAACATAGTAAAGATAGTGTCTGACTTACTTTGAAAATCCTCTTTCACCCGCTTTGCTTTAAGAGAAAAAACAAAAAGTATTTCAGTGTCTTAATCAAGTAAAATCCTACGGAGGAACATTACTGCCAGTGTAATGAAAAAAAGCTCATGTAAGTCATTATGATGAGAAACTCTAAATATATCAACTCCTTAAAATGATGATTTACTGGCACAATGCCTGTAGATGGTGTTGTTCAGTCATTTTCAAGCTAATTCATGAACTGAAAAACAAAACAACCAGGGGGAAGATTATCATTATTTTGAGATAAATAAGTTATTATTGTGAGAAAAATTCTCATAATGACTTACAGGATCCCCCCCCCCCCCCCCCCCCCCCCCCCCCCCCCCCCCCCCCCAATCACATTGGCAGAAATGGGCTTGCATACAATTCAATGACTAAATGGTTAAATACAAAGGCTTATGTGAATTATATAAAATGATATTGAGTCTTGAGAAGCTGAGTTCAGACTGACAATAGCACTGCGTCAAAATCGCAGCCTGATCCACTTCAATGAGGCTACTGCATTTGTGCAGTAATGTGCTCTCACAGAGGATTCAGCTTTCACTGCAGGACAGTCTGACACCATCTGGCTCCTGCAGGTAGAACACTTTGTGGCATTTCCAGCGTTATTCTACAGTTTGATTTCTAAGTGTTGACACATAAGAGCAAATTACTGCTTCTGTAACTTTCCAGAGTTTTAAACTCCTGCCTCTGTATTTTTTTTTTGACGCAGTGCTATGATTAGAGTGATCAACATCTTGATTGTGGACAGACCAAAGTACCTTGAATCATTACAGGACAGATTATCAAAGAAGGACTTGGACTTGTCATAGTAACATGTGTTTATCACAGCCTCCTCTTCCTCAGTGGTCCCCTCAGTAGCTGGATGTTCTGAGTCAGTTGTTTCTTCACCATTCACGGCCTTCTCAGTCTTGTCATCTGTGGTAAGGTTAGAAAAACAAAACCGTTCTCAGACCAAACCACTAATTTGTCTTTTTGCCATTCGAGGAAATTCAAATACAATCATTAAATGTTAACCACAACTATAATACGACATGATACAATATCGTGCCAACATTGTACTTGTACCACAGGAATGCTTCTGGTTGTAAACCTCAATGAGTTGATTTTCATAATTGTCTTCAAAGGCAGAAACAGTGGTACAATAAACAGAATTAAAAACCCCAAAACAAGCGCACCTGTCAGCTTGACCTTTTCTGAAGTTATGATTTGCTTCCACATGTGGGACAATATGTGCTCTCAATCAGTACATCTGTGTTTTAGACGGTAAAGCCAAAGGAAGTGGCAAAAAACTGCGTGTACTGTTGAAAGATGAACTAAATAAAGAGCTTGTTTTTCCATTTTGTAGCTGTTGTCAGTTCCTAATCATCTCATGACAAGAGGACAATAAGACACTGAAGACAGACAGATTATTTAAGTTCAGGTCAGTTTGTGGATGTTGCTCTTCAGGTCTTAAAAGTGTGCGGGGAGCTGTACCTTTCAGTTTGAGCTTGGTCTGAAGCTCTTTGTCAATCTCATCTTTGTGGAACTGAGCGTTGGCAGTCTCAAAGTCAAAGTCTTCTTCAAACTTCATTGTGCCATCCCTGCGCACATTTACTCTGCCTCTGCTGCGGTTTCCTCTTCCACGGCCGCGGCGGATGAACTGAGCACCAGCTGAGAAAAAACAAAACACAGGTGAAAACTAAATGGCCAGCGATGGACTGACCAGCAACACCTACCGAGTAGTCAAAGCGTATCAGGACAGCATTGTGTCAGCTGCTCAAATGACACAATGCCAGTCATATTTAATTTGAGGACTTCACATCCACGTCATGATTGCCCTTTTCATACACTGTCCCCCAATTAACAAGTTAACATAAATAAAGTCATTGAATTAAATAATTGTTTGTCTTTAGCAGTGACTGGCAGTAGCACATGATTTATAGACCTGCAAGATAATCTTCCTGGAGATGCTATACCAAACCCATAGTACATTTTTCTTCACTTCCAGATTAATTGGCCAGTTCAGCTGCTAGAGGGCAAGAAAGACTCCAGAGGAAACTCGTATACGTACGCCCTCTGAACTACAGATGCCTTTATAAAACAAACAATGCAAACAGAAGCTAACTGAAAACAAATTGCCACTGCAGCATTTCCTCAGCAATGTGTCACGTGATGAGGTTTACAGTTCAGCAAATTATGTTCAACAGTTTTAGTATTATGTTACTATTACATTATGTTGTTTTCATGTCTCTTTGTATCAGCAGGCTGGTGCTCCTGATTGCGTTGGAGTCTCTGTGTGAGACGCTTTGGTTGGTAAATGTGTTTTTACAACACGGTGCCTAAAACAAGGTACTGATTGATCTAAGTGAAAGTTCAATACCCAACCCCAATATCTAAATTAACCTTTAGACTGACATGTGTAACCGGTAAAAAAAAAAAAAAAACGTTCTCAGTAGTTAACCAATTAATGGTTAAGTGTTGACACCCCTAGACTGATGATACTGAGGATGATGATGATGATTATTATTAAATGGTGCACAGTGTGATCACTCATGAAAATGCATATTAGTATTACTTGTGAACATAGTGCTTACTTCATTATTTATTACAACCAGAGCTATCTGGGCATGCAGAGCACTTCTGGTGTCAAACGCTACCTGGTAAATTATCACATACATGACTCAAACAAGAATAAAACTGTCTGGAACAATTGTAACTTTAGTCCACTGCTGGTGTGCACAAATAATGGGTCCTGACATTGTGGCCTCTGCGCACACACACACAGCTGCTGGAAAGACTGCCACCCAATATGAGATATTAATTTGATCATTAGTAAATATCTAAAATCTTAATGAATACAGCTTTAAAACAGACACTCAGAACTTAAACCTCATTGCTGTTGTTTGATTTCAAATTGAATGTGGTGGAGCTCAGAGCCAGAAAAGTGGCAAGCTACTAAAACGTGTGGATGGATTGTTAAATCTGTGCACACAGATTGGTCAACTGACCAACCGCTCTTGTGTGGCTCTGTAGAAAATCACATCCACCATGTGAAGAAAAGTCTAATATGAAGAATTAATAGCCCATAAAGAGTTATTAGCTAGTACAAAATATTAATAAACATTTCAGTGCATTTATGGGTTTTGTGTAAGTGAAGGTAGAAGCTACTTACCAGCTTGATGCTTGTTGGGGTCCCGGTTTTCAACAGCACCTTGTTCATGATCTGGCTGTAACACTTTCTGAGTCTCAGGAGCTGAACAACAAGAGAGACAATTTACCATCAAGGTGTTAATACTCTCACACAGACATCAGATTGTGTAAGTTAAGCCAGCTTTTCTGTATTTGTTCAGTGTGTAAAGAACCTTAACTCCAAAGTTGAACAGTGTATTTAACCCTTTAGATGATTCAATGCTTCTACACTTAAATATATAAAAGCCTAACTGCCTTATAGATTTTTGAAAGCGTCCCAACACCAGTGGTCATCAACATCGGTACTCTGGATGAACTTTCATCAGAGTGAAATTTAACCGTGACAAGTCCAGCGAGTCTTCTTACCTTTTCTCTGCTCCAGGAGGTCTGGAGGCTTCTGGCTGCCAGTGGAGGTGCTGGTTGGTCTGGGAACTGCCGCCGCTGTCTGACTCCTCTGTCCTACAGGTGCAGGTGGGGCTGAGGCAGCTGATGCAGGGGCCTGCACTGCCTGCTTCTGGGTGGAAGTTTTTGTTAAAGAGTCCAGCTGAGGACTAGTGCGTCCTGCTAAAAAAAACAAGACAAAACAAAAAAAACAATGTAACATAATACGTACACCTTTGAGTACATTCATACACTTGAGCTTCAGCAAAACAGTTTATTAGGAACCTGTTGCATCATTTTATCTACTAACCCCAGTTCAACACATAATGGGGGTTCAGGTGTACAGCAGGAAATTCAAAAGGCCACATGCAGCTGTGCTCTATTCAAATGAACAGGAATCAGGTGTTGCTCCAGATTTGCCTGAGAAACGGGTGTCTCACTTACGACGATAGTTTTCAAGTGTTTACATAGTCATTAGAAATGGTTGTGGCATGGATGTAAAAATGATTCTTCAGCCTTCTAATCTTTGCATTAATGTGTCAAAGCCCACGGCTCTCAAACAGAGTGCTTTGTAACCAATACAATGTAACCAAGCAATATAGGCAACATTATTATCATTCACTATATTCTGATGATAATATTTGTGTCAATTCATAAAATCAAACATTAACATATAATGCATCATGTTAAATATACTAGTGATCATTAATTGGGGTGAGCCACATCTTGTGGTGTGTGTCTGCCACTTTGTAGTGGGGTCTGAAAAGAAAACACTAATTCCAAGGTTTTTCTTGGCCATGTCCTGCAGACATGTTGTCCTACACACTGATGGTTTTGCTTAATTTAATTGTTTTTTTAAATTTTTTATTAAATGATTAGTGGTCTTTTGTTACAAGTTGCATTATTGTGTGGAACACTTTCACAGCTTTCCTTTTGACACCGCTTGTAATTCTCTACAGTAAATAGACACTTGTTTTGAATTTGAAGAGAAAACTCCTTACCTACTCCAGCAGATCCAAACTGCTGAGCTGCAAGGGGTGTAACACCAAACTGGCTGTATGGTGGGACAGGGGCCCTACTGAACGGAGCATAGGACGCAGCAGACTGGAATGATGATGCTGAAGCAGCATTGCTGGATCCAATTGATGACTAGAAAAAACAAATACACAGTCATCTGAAAAAAACATGACAACGCCAACTGACAAAAACAGTACTTTAACACAAGTTCTTACATGTAGGATAATACATTTATGTTGAAAAGATTTTTGGTCTATTCAATCCAGACCACTGATGTAACCTAATGCATCACCCACAAGACATGATATACCATTGCTCTTCAAAAACATAACTGCTAAACAGAGTGGTTGTAACAGTCAGTATCACAGTTGCTGCACAACCCTACATCAGTTTAATTTACTACACAGCATCTCTACCGTTATGTTTCATGAAAAGGCTAATGCGTTCAGTGAGCCTCACTGAGATACTCGACCTTTTATGATTACTGGCAGCAAGTTATCAGCTGCCAATGGGAGGAATTTAATTCAATACATTTTGATGCATGAAATTTGCATTTTAAGCTTGATTACTGCAGTATTTTGACAACAGAAAAAGGCCAACAGGTGTTTTTAAGTTGTTGTTTTTTTTGCTTAAACCTAAACAGTCTTTTCTCAGTTGTGGAACTATGATGTTAGCTCAAAGTGTTATAAGTGCAAAAGTGATTTTATATTGATATTTACCTTCTGAGCAATTTATATGCTGAAATGTGACTGGCTATATTCCTAACATATCCCTTATTTTGCATTAAATTTCTATGTGTGAAATGTGTGTTCCTGAGCCAAAACACTGAAAATCACATTTATAAAAAGCAAAGACTTTACTTGCTGTAGCTTGAAAAGCACAGCTGTAATCAATATCATACATTAATGACAGCTGAGGCTCTGGTATCCTGCAAACTAGCTCACTGGAGACTTAATATCATTAGATACACCCAACTTTTCCTGCTGTGACAAGACAGAATGTGTGTCATGAAAAAGTCTATCCGAGTCTGAGCAGGTTGTAATCAGTCTTTTTCACAGCAGACATTTTAAAAGCCCAGGTGTTGCATATAACATTAACGATGGCTCTATTTTAGTTAAGTGTCAGTGTGACAGTGAGCCAGCATACACAATACCAGGAACTGAAGCAACTAAATGAAATTAAGCAATCATTTAATTTAATTATTTACACCTGTGCTTTTCCTATTGTGATATGTCAAAACATCTTCCATGAAAAAGGCTTACTGGGTTGTTTTTTAGTAGTCCTTTTTTTTGACAAAGTTCTCCAATTCAGATAAAAGAAAAAAGATCATTAATAGAAATACCTGCAGTATTAAATTTGTCTATTTACCCATGTGTACTTTTTTTTTTAAACAAAAAATTCTAATTAAATTCTAATTAATAACCATAAAAACATTTTGGAAAGGTCATGACCATGCATAACAAAGATTTGCATTGGTTACAAATATCAGCATGGCCATGGCCGGAAATAAAGAAGTTAACAAAGCTTTACTGGGACGTTTGCAAAAAATATTCAGAATTTACAGAATGACTTACTTGAACGATGGCAGGGTCCTGAGGCAGGGAGCTAGTGGCTTTGGGTGGCTCACAGACTGTCAGATCTTTGATATCACTCCCCCTGAAGATGATATACTCAAAGACTTCATCCCGAGGTGGAATAGGCCGTTCAGTGGGCCGGTCTTCAGTGCCAAAAGAGCGAACTGTTGGGGAAAATTCAAAGGATAAATTAAATGAATTTCGGCTGTTAGTCTTTTTGTTGAGGATGAGTAGATTCAGTGTAGATGCACTGAACAATATATACATATAGATTTATTACCCTTTGTCCTTCACAGCAGGGATATAGTGATTTTTAATTCACTGGAGAGATACATTTTACGTACAAAACTGTATTATATTTTAAAAACTACAAAGTAAAGCAAATTTTCCTCCTCGAGTGACTTCTGAAAGAACTTGAGAATGAGCAATCAAGTATTACTTTATTGAAAAATTAGCATTTTATTTCTTATGTAGGTGGAACAATGTTCTACCTTTTGTGAAATTGTTATTTATTTGTATGACCATGCCATTGACAACAAAAAACCTCAGGTGTATGAGTAGGCTACATGCTACAGAAAGTTAAGCTGTGAGCTCACTAGACACACGTTCAAAGTAACTTGGCTAACAACCCATCGTTTAAAACTTTAATAGAACATGTTTCATAGTCACAGGACATTAACTTTCTGTGATGTGCAACTTAATACTCTGCAGAAAGGGGCTCGTAATTAACATTAGCGCAAACACAACGTAAACAAAGGACGCACTGCATTAACTTACGTTATAGCACCGTTTAGCTAAAAGAAAAAAAGCTAGCTAACGTAGCTAACTACGACGAAATGAATTCACCATTTCCACCGTGTCCCACTTTTGTACGCTATGCTATATCAGTTTTAGTGCTGTAGTCCGCTTCTTGGTTACTAAACTTACCTTTAGCAAGAGCTACTGTCGAGTTTTCAGTGTCAATTGTGTACAAAATTCCTTCGTAGCGAATCTCGGCCTTGGAGATGAGGCTAATTTTGCTGCCAATGTACGGTGTTCCTCCTCCGCTCATGTTTGTCCTCTTGGTTTTTAACAATTATTAACTCAGCAGGGTGTGTTTTCTATCAAAACAAGAGAGGTCAGAAGTGTTGTATTTTCAGAGCTGTAAGTTTTAAGAGTACATTACATGAAGCGGTAAGCTGCACCGTGTCTGACCTGCTCTCTCTAATAACACGACACAGGGCCGTTTTCACGCTCGTCCACCCGCCGAAAAGCATGCTGGGAGGAAAGGCTGCTGCATCCTCTTCCTTTGTATCATTTATTTATTTTACAGCTTTATTGACACAAGTTTACAATAAATTTACAGCACATTGAGTCTACCACTTGGGTGTACAATCACAAACACACAAGGGGGAATGAAAGTTGTAATAAATAAATGAGTGAATAATTAAATATCTTGCAAAGCTTACAGTGGTTGTACGTTTCAATACAGTCTATGGTTTCAACAGATTTGTCTGTTTGTACATTCAGATATTGAAGAAATACATTGTTTTAAATGGACGGTCATCTCTGAAAAGTTTGTGAATATTAAAAAAAAATATATAGCAAATTAATTAAATAGAACTGCGAGCAGAGGTTTCTGTCATATTCGGGAATCCAAGCAATATATTTCCTCAACGTAATAAAACGTGAGGGTAGATATGATCAGCAATAACTCGTGACAATTTACTCCACAGTTGTTTTGTATGTGTGAAAGATCAATATAGATGTACCCGCGTTTCTCTAATCAAGGTCTTTCTTGAATTCCTGCAAATAATAATAATGATTATGAAATTATATTATTATTATTATTATTATTATTATTATTATTATTATTATTATTATTAATGATAATAATAATAAATGATAATGAATAATTATGATTATAATATTGGATTAAAACCTATGAGGCATTTTAAAGGATATATCTTTGACTTTATTAGTCAAAAACAAAACAAAAAAACAAAAACAAAAAAACCCAACAAAACAAAACACACACACAAAAAACAAAACAAAACAAAAAAAAAACAACAACAACAAAAAAACGAATTTGGCAATAGCCAAACTCTCTCTCAGCAAACATCTCCAGCAGGTGTGGACCAGTATGATAAGGCAGAGCGTGTACTTATAATGTCTTGCTGAAAAAAAATGATGGATTACCTCATTTTTATTCTTAGTTTGCCACGAAAAACAAGTTTTCCCAACAGTTGTTTCAGTTTCATTGAACAGTATAGGGTGATTGCCATTTGGCATCCTCTTCCTCTCGTTGCTACTTCTTCTCACTCATGTGTCAAAGGGTGGTGTGATGACTGATGATCACATCTGGACTGTACACGGTTACTTTTGTGGGGAACAAATGAATCAATTAATCATAGAGGATGCTTAAAACAGGTTTGAGATTGAACCATTTCATCATATTGCGATATTACACGGGATCGACTCTCTCCACTGTGCTCCTATATTGCCAGAGGATACATTTATAAATGTAGAAAAATATAAATGTATAGGTTATATTTCTCAAAATTTGCCTTTGACACATCAAGCGGCATGACTATTAATTATAAAATTTAAAATCTTGAGCAATTAGGATATGTCACGGGTGCCACCTATCATATTTTGTACTTACACTATTACAACGGTTCAATATTATACTTAAAATAATTAAATTAGACTAGAAAAAAGATGAAAAATACAACTAGTGCAGCACAGACCGTAGACTATTCAGGAATGATTTTTAATCTTAGCTCTTATTATTATTATTATTTTCTTTTTGTTGTGTATTCTATGTTATTAATACTGTAGCACGATTTTCACGATGAATGAAAGATGCGGTACAAATGAAATGTATTATTATTATTGTTCCTTCGTCTTCTAATTATTTTATTATTATTATGAGTTATTTCTTTTATTTTTATTATTATTAAGTAGGATGTCCCCTGATCTAATGACGTCAGATTCTTTCCCACAATGCCTAGTAACACGCAGGCGCACTGTAAAAAAAAAAAAATATATATATATATATAAGACAGCTATCTGAGATCAGAGATGGCGGGCGCCTCCGACCCCCTGGAAGATATGCTCTTTTCAGAGGTGGATGAAAAAGCTGTGAGCGACCTCGTAGGATCATTGGAGTCACAGCTTTCCGGCCAAAGCAACCCAGTGGGTAAAACAGACGCAAACGGAGGCGCTGGCTCAGTGGCTCCCGCTAACCATCACATAGGAAAAACGCTGCCAGCTCCTGTGGGCACCACAACACTAGAACAACAACAACAAGGACGGCGGAATAAACCTGAGATGCGCCAGGAGATCAACTCTAAAGACGTCAGCCCGGATAAAACTGTCACTTCTCCTTCTCTGGGCTGTACGCCGTCTTTCTGCGAGCCCTCCAACACCTCCTCTGCCTGTGTGAACGCCAGCAGCAGCAGCAGCAGCGGGTCGCAATCACATGGAGCATCCATCACAACACTGGCTGCATCTGGGGGGTCAACTTTGGCATCTCCACCAGCCAGCATCAGCACCGCTGCCAGCCGGGGGTCTAAGGTTGCCCCGGGCACAGGTGAGATGTCGACAGAGGCTAACCCGTCGAGAAAACGCATAAGCACGCCGCGGAGGAGCGCTTCAGCTCGGATAAAGAGTTTGAACGGCGCAGCTGTAACGACGAGGAGGAACAGCAACACGGCGGTGAGCGAAAACGTCAGCTCCGTGGACACCAGCGCAGCTACAACAAACTCTACTCGACCGGTGACATCCTCTATTAACACTTCGACTTTCACCTTATCAAACGCCAACCTGCCTGCAGGTCAGTCGGCTATTGCTCTCGACCGGGGGACTCCTACTATTGCTCTGCATAGACTCCCCAGTCATATTGTAGCGAGCATAGCCCAGAACGGAAACGGGACCAGTGTTTCGGCCTTGGTCCAGCAGGGCGCTCGCATAGGACCCATCACCTCTTCATCTCCACAGGGGAACCACAGCAAACCGGTCACAGACACTGGGGCTTCCAAAACAGACGATTGTCAGTCCAAAATTGTAATGTCAAGCCAGTCTGGTGGTGTCAATTCTGTAATAAACACTGTTTCCTCTGTGTCTTCTGTTGCCACACCAACAACTACTACAGCAGCAGCTGCAACTACCACAACAATAACGGAGCCTCTGAGCTCTACCACAGCTGCTGCTTGTCTTACAGGGGTGACAACTAATTCTGTATGTGGAACTGGTCAAACTACATCAGTGACTACTACTACTACTATCAGCATGGTCAGGCCCACAGCTGCCTCTCCGACACCTGCTGTGGCCGCCTCTGCACAGTCTCAACCCCGTCCTGGACTTACAGCACCTCAAAGGATTGTAGCACCCCAGCTAATTGTCAGACCACCTCAACAGCAGACGACCATTCAGCTACCCCCTGGGTTTACCATCCCACCGGGTAAGGTTTGCAAAGAGGGGGAAGGAGAGCAGCGACAAGTTGCTGCTGGATTACACCTGTGTTATAATAGCCTTTACCTGCGGCTCACAGGTTTGGTTGTCAGCAGTGTTTGTTTGACTGTCTTCAGGATGAGGAGCTTGTGTGTGTGTGAAACCTTGTTCTTCTACTGTGTTTGTTTGTATATTGGGGAAACTATCCTGTGTGTGTATTGTATGTGCCATAGGATGGTGATTGTTCCTGAGGTTAAAAAAAAAAAAGATTTTTGATATATGCATTTATTCACAGTAGCTGTACTGTGGAACATAAGTGGCCCCAGGGGGAATCAGACACTTCACCCAGAAGTTTTATGTGCCAACTGAGCGGTGCAAAGTATTAAATCTACACTAAGCATCCTTGACAGCTCTGTAACACAACATCAAACCACAAGTGTGAACTTAGAAAAGTAAGAATAAGACAAAACTTACATGAACTTTGCAGTGAAACTGTGTCAAATTTAATTTATCTGTTCATTTTAGTCATTTAGCTGATGCTTCAGTCTTTTTCTTTAGTGTTCAAACAGATCAAACTTTCTTTTGCTCGCAGGAAAAGCTGCGCCATGTTGTCAAAGAAATAGGTGAAATGCTATTATGAATTTGCTGTCAGCAGAAGACAGAGCTCTTTCCAATGAAATCACATTGAAGTTTGACCTCTAACGTATTCATACACCACATACTGGTAACAAAATACCACATGCGCAAAAACACATCTGAAAGTTATATATTCGGGTGAATGGCAGCTACTTTCATAACTGTCACCAAAGTTTCACTGCTTTCAAACATTTGTTTTTTTTTCTTACAGCATTTCCAAAAAATAATAATTTGAAAGTTTTCATCTGCCAGAAAAAATGTAGAGAAATTGAGTCAGTGCAACCACATCAACAACTTTAAATATACACTTATGGTGCGTAAAGACAGTAGAAGATATACTGTGGCTATCATACAGTACCAGCTTCAAAAAGTTGTACAAGGTGCCCAGAATCATAATAAATGTTTCAAGTCAACAGTGTAGTGAAGTGATTTCCTGAAAAGTGGCACATGCTTAAAATATAGTTGCTTTTACCTTTACTGTAATGCTGCTCAAGAAAAGGCAACTTAATAATTGGAGACCTGTTGCCCTCCACACAGTACAAATCTGCATTAATGTTGTTTTTGTATTGTTTCTTGTTAAGTTGGGATACACAGGGGGATGTTTTGTGAAGCTCTGGTGGAAAAGCAGTGCTCACTGTTGCTTTAAGTACATTGGAGCATTGTGTTTTCAGGAACCGTGCACAGATATTTTTTTTGTAATGTTAATCAGCGTTTTTTCCTCATGCTGTGAGAATCATTGATCCACATTGTTCTAAGATCATAAAGTGTATCAAAGGCCGTATGTGGTCGTCAAGTCATCTTACATTTCCCATACAGTCACCAGCCAAAACGCTACAACACTGTGGTAACCCAAATTTGGTTATCACATTGGGCAGGTAGCCAACCTCCATAAAAGTCCTACTCTGTCATATAGTAGAAATGGCAGGTAATAACTTTGGAAGGGTGGTTAATAAGGGTTTGTGTGCTGCCCTGCTGTTTTGTCTTCAGTGCTGTTCTGAGTCATCTCACCTGTGGAATAAAAGGCTCAGTCAGACATTTGAGAGAATTTTCTGAATATGCTATTAACCTTTCTATTGACCTCATGTCTTTTTTTACTTAATGGAAGTTCTGCAAAGATAAACAAATGTGTAATAAAACATTTTATCTTGACCTGACATGGGCTACTTTACAAGTGTGGCACTATAATAACTGCAATCCTTGCCTTTTAAAGAGAGAAAAGAGTCTGGGTAATTTGCTTATGATCACAGCTTCAGTGAAATCCCAAAACTGTCATTTGTGCATTAGTCTGATATATAACAAGGTCTAGATTTTTCTGGTAGGTTTATTTTCTGAAATTCCATTGCGAGCATTGTTGTAGTGCAGTGAAATAAGCAATAACACACAGTGAGGTGTCCTGAGGGTCTCTTATTTTCTATAACAGGATCTCACAGAGTGTATTATTACACATATACCATGGCCACAGAAAAAAGGCTGTGTTAAAATCATTCATTTTACTTGTAATGAGCTTAATCCATGCTCCATGCTCCATCCCACCCACCACCCTCTGTGCACTGTAAATGTATCCTCTCATCTCCAGGTTCAAGTGAGTTCACTGCTGGTTTGGCTCTGCACATGAGATTTGTTGACAATAAGAAAAATATACCATCCAGCTCCATCCTGTAAGTGTAGTGCAACCAGGACTCCAATGCTGAATGATAATATGTTTAATTGTATTAGTTTCCAGACCTGTTTTACTTGATCTTGTTCTTTAGTGGTTCACATTCCCCAACAAATTTGCAATTAATCAAATTACCAAAACCAACTGACATGCAGTGAACCTGGGGCTACTGGGGCCCCTCTGGGTCTGGGGTCCAGGGAACGTTGCCCACTTTGTCCAGTAATTATCCAGTGTTGGATAATGAATTGTTTCTATTTGGTTCCGTTTATTAATGTAATAACCAAATGATCTTTCAGTTGCATATTTGGCTCATTTTTTTCCATTCTTCTCTCAGTCTTAATGTTCTAATGAAATGGTTTTGCCACTGAGGAAATCCCACTGTGGATTTCCTGTTTTATAACAATACTAATTGGCTGGTTTGAAAGTGGCCATTGAATTCACACAGGCTGCTTGTTAAGAGTATGTGATTGCAATCACTATTTAACCTTCCAGTTTGAATTGTGGAGCACAAAACTCCCTTAAGATGATGCTTGAGTACCTGTACAAGTGGATAATAGAGTTCTCAAAAACTTAACATCCAACTCCCACATTTACACTCAGGTGCCAGTTTTTATTTGTATTAAGCTAAAACTAGTAATCCAACAACTCATTCATTGCGGTAATGATGTTGAGTTTTTGTTAACGCTATTTTAGAGAGATGTTGATTCATCTTTATAGTCATGTTAGAGGCTATAGTTGAGGGTACTTTTGAATTGTATTACATTATACGGAGGGTAGACTTGAGTGTGAGTGCATCTGGATGATTGCTAGAACCTTAGGTGTGACCATGATGTTACAGTATTTCCTCTAATTCATCTTCCTCGTGGTTCCTCAGGGATGGTGCTGGTACGTACAGAGTTGGGCCAGCTGGTGATGGTTCCTCAACAGGCTTTGGCTCAAGCTCAGGCTCAAGCTCAGGCTCAGGCCCAGAACAACATCTCTCCACGACCTGCCACCCCCACCACAGGAGCATCCTTCAGAGTATCAACTCCACAGGTAAGGGTCTGTTACAGAACCCACATGGTAGCTATCACCTAAAGACTTGCATCAGTATGAGAGGGGCACACAGTTTTACTGCCCTGAAATGTTTCTTTCCAAACAAGGGCAAGAGGAGGAGAAATGAAACAGTTAAGGGCTGTATCTGGCTGTACCAGATTAATACACATGATATGAATGATATCAATGAATGATCTGGTTTTGTTTCATGCCATACATGCTTTGGTCTGTATGAGGACATGTGGCATAACTGATTTTCTATCATTTCTGCCTCATGGAACAAATGACGGATCATCTGATTTGTCTGTCCATGTGTACGTCACACACAATGGGCTTTACTCATGAAACTTTCCTATGCACAGATTTAATCTTAGCTGGCTCAGTGTCATGTGGGTAAGAGCAAATAAGTGGTTTGTGCATATTTAGTGACTCAGATGCAGAGTTATCTTATTCATTTTTTACAAATAAGACATTTTTAAAATCAGAAACGGATTAAAATTGACTGCTACAGCGTAGACACCAACTAGAAGACATGACAGCTGGATCAAGTGCCATTCCTTTTCCAGCGCTGCAGCATATGAAGAGCTTCCGCAACTAGATAATTAATCATCAACAATTTGAAAATCAATTAATTGTTTTGAGTCACTCTTTAAAAAAAGATTCCAAATATTTCTTTAGTCCTCTGTGATAGTAAAGTGAGTATTTTTGGGTTGTGGACTGGTTTTAGGTTGATCAACATGTTAAATACAGTCTGTAATTTATACAGTACATTCACAAGTGAATTTCATGCAACGCAAATATCAGCGACACGAGCCTGTCTAGCAAAAATAAACCAGCTGTGTAAACTCAGTTGTACTTTTTGAAGCTGGTACTGTATCACTAGAGTAAACAATGGATAAGAAATGAATGAGGCTTCACAGTATGTAGCCACTACGAGTCATCAAAAAATATACAAGTAAACACAGAAGCTGGGGATTGGCTCAAGGCAAGTCAAACAGTGTTTTTGAGCCAGTAATACATATGCCACCTTTCCTTGTTGAGCCATTAGAAAATCTAGAAACAATCATCTTTTAAGTGGAATATCTCAGAATGTTAGTATCCTCATTCTGCGCTGCATCTCCTGTGGGTCAAAAAATGTTTTATTTATGATTTACTTCGGCAGCACAGTGGCTCAGTGGTCACCACTGTCACTTGGCAATAAGAAAAATCCTTAGTGTGAATCTGGACTCTGGTTTGTTTTGTGTGGAGCTTGCATTTTCTCCCCATGTTTGAGTAGATCTTCTCTCACACCAAAAGACATGGATGTTAGGTTTAGAAATACTATGGCCCTTAAAAAGGCACTGGCCTCAAAACTGGAGATGGTCCCTGAATGCTGTGCTGTGGCTGCCCACTGCTCCTGAAGAGTTAGTGGATACATTTCAGTGGATGAATTTCTCTATATATAACTTGTTACTGTGATGCCACAGTGATGTACAATGTAGCTCCTCTGGGATTTATAACAGGGAAAAGTGAAAGGGCTCAAATGCACGTCTGCGTCTCTATGCACTTTGCTTTGCTGAAAATGTAAAATACAGATATCTGTGAATATGCCAGATGCTGTTAGCCAGTAAAGTTATTTTGTTTTTGGAGAAACCAAGTAAAAAAATTAAATCGTGTCCATATTCAGTTGCAAGAAAATGTTTGAGAAAATTCAACATGACATATGAGGAGCTGGGCATTTGGAGTCAGAGGTTTTCAATGGACATACAGTAGATCTGTGCATCATCAGCATAACAGTGAAATGAGACACTTTGTTTATTTGTTTAGTGAGGGTTTTTTTTTACATGAACTTAAGGTTTAAATGTTCTCCAATGTTTTATATTGTATGAAAAATTTAAAAACCAGCTTTGTCACAAATGCACTGTCACAAAGCTGAAGAGTGAGCTGTTGTTCTTCCCTCACAAAAAGTTGACATTTTGAAGCTTGATGGGTTTTACTGGTGTAGAGTATTACTACACTTGCAAATTAATAATAAGCACATGTAAAGTTAACACAGTTACATTGATTAATTAACCAACTAATTAATTAATTAGGAGGAAAAAACGTGAATCAAATCAATCAGTCTTATACCTGAAAGACGTGAACTCTGAATACAGGGACCCTCATCTTCTGATATAAAGGAATACACAGATACAACGGCTTGGCTATAAATCAAGATATTAATTTAACTACCATGGGAATGGGAAATACTGAGCATATATACATACATACAACTAGAATGAATGAATGGTTAAATTAAACAAACAAGGTATTGCCAACAGAATGAATCAATTAATGAATGAATGTTATCAAAAACGAGTCAAAACGCAATGAGGGGGCCAAGGCTTTAACTTCAGCCAATAAAAATGTAATCTTTGAATGACTCTTGCATCAACTCTGAGACAGAAGCATGGTAGATGGTTTTCCTACTGTTTCCATGGTAATATAGGCTTCACGATGGGCAAACTTCCCGGAAAGCACTGAGCAAGCGAAGCAGACTCGGTTATCCTCGGGTCGCCAGAGTGACAGCCAGATGAAAACCGTTGCAATAGGTTCAGTGAAACAGCTTTGGCTCACTGCCTCTCAAGACGATTTATCCAGTCTCAGACTAGCTAAGGCCACGTAGTGGATACACACAGCAGGGAGGTGTCCCAGTCTTAGTGCATTCAGTTGCAAGCTGCAGAGTTGGATGTATGGAGCTCTAGGCTAATCAGAAGAGTCTTTAAAAAGTTTAACTTCATTATAAAAATAGAAGATTACAAAAATAATAGATTGCTCAAATGGAAACTGCCATGGCTCAGGCATCTTTGCAGTCTTCCTTCTAAGTTGAGAATTCTTTTCTTGGAGATTGTATCTCTCAGGGAAAAATGAAAAAGACAATGCCCAAAATGCAAGGATGAGAGAAAAAAAAACACAGGAAACACTGCAGCAGTGGTCATTAAGCAAGCAAAATAAGACCCCCCTTAACCCCCCCAAAAAAGGCCAAAAGCAAAAGCCAAGCCAGACAAAGAGTTGTGAGTTGAATAGTCCAGGGGCGAGTTTAGGTCTTTTGAAGGGAATGCCTCGGTTACTAATTGTGAAGAGAAAAATGGCCTTCAACTTGAAGAGGAATCATTTTATTCCTATTCTATACCTGAAAATTACATGCTGGCGAATTGGACACTCATTCATTCTGTGGTTAATGTTGACACATTATGACAACCAGTGAGAAAACACACACCATATAAAATACAGAATTAAATCAATAAACCTTAATTTCCTGATCTGTAATTAAAGCTATTAAGAAAGCATTATCTGAGCAATTGAACTATAGCTTAATAACACACTTACACTGGTTAATAACAAGTAAATCAAATGCAATAATATATGAGTTTGAATTTCTATATCAAACTAATTAAATTGTTCTAAAACACAGTAAAAGTTAACATGGGTTAGACAAGTCAATATACATATATATATTTACACATTTAGTAATATATTCTGACCAATCCAGACATATGTTGTTATATGTATATATATATATATATATATATATATATATATATATATATATATATATATATATATATATATATATATATATATATATATATATATATGTTATTGTGCATTGAAATAGAGAGGAGGAGAGGGAGCGACTCAAAGGAATGTGGTTTCTCCTAAAATTTACTACTAAAGAGACAGAGAGCCAGCAGAGGAAAAGAGGATGGTTCATTCAGATCAGTGCAATCTGCTTGTATCTGAAAAGAAAAGCAAAGTCATTAGTTCCAACTGTCCATTTTCCTCCAGTGGCTGCCGGAGGAAGGCACAGGTTTTTAGTCCTGTTCATATCTCCTTGACATCCTCATGCCTTTAGGTCAGAGGTCAATGGGTCTGTGTGTGTGTGCTCCTGTATCTACACAGACAGACTGTTAGACCAAAAGAAATCTTAATGTTTCTGAAAGAATTCAACTTGGGGCTGAAAACTGAAAATCTGTGGGACATCATATTTAAGGTTTGAAGTAGAGGAAGAGTTATTATACAGGACAAGAGAAAAAGTTTGATCCTACAGATAAGATTGTGGACAGCTCCTGGTGCTGAAATGAGGTCTAATAAACAGATGAGAAAGAAAACCATTTTATTTAGATAAAACAAAAAGTGTATTTTAATTTTAAAATATTTTAATTCAATTATTGTTATTTTAAAAAATTATTAATTACTATTATTTAACAAAGAGATTTGCATCTCAGAAACACAAATGATGGTGATATAATATTGTATTTTAGCAGCAACTGTTTTGCTGCTGAAAGATAACATTGGATTGGCACATAAGGGTAAAATACTCACATATACTGAATAGTTTTATAAATTTAGATATATTATTTTAAAGCTTATTAAAAAAAACAATTTTCAAACAAAAGAATTTTCAGCATACAGAATATTGTCTCAATTACACCTGTAAACCTTTGCTGGTAGCTGAATCACCACTGACCAGTTGTCAGCTCCGGTCCTACACCGATAAATAATACCAAATAAATACTGTAATGTTTTTATATTAGCATAAGACACTACATCGTCATCACATGTGCTCAACAGATTTTCTGTCAGTGTTAATGCTGCCCCTGGTGACCTTTTATCAAAACTAACCTGATTGGTTAAATTAGAGAAACTTTGAACTAATTAGCAGTGAGTTCGCACAGTTGATGTTGGGTGGGCACCAGCTCATTATGTGAACAGTTTAGTTCTAGACCCTAATTGGGTTGTGATTAATATGTTTTACTGTGTAATTATAACAAATGAATATTCTTGATTATTTTATGTATAGCTTAAACTGAGATTAATGGGTGAATTAATGTCTCAAGGCTCCTTAATGACTCCATGGGGTCTTCTCATCAAAGTTTAACGAGCCACTGAATCATTAATTGGAATTTGCTTATTATCACCTGTGGATCCATCATTCATTTAATAACTTGAGCTTGTGCTAGTGGGTCCATACCTTTGGGACTTAATTGCTTTTCATAATGATGTTTCTAGAGACTTCTTCCCTAACAGTTTCTCTGTAAATCAAGTAGGACCGCTTAAACAGCATCAACGTTACAGTGACAGCAGAGCACTAATAAACCTGCCAGATGTTCATCAGTCCTCTGATTAGAGAATCTCTTGAAAAGTGACTCATATTGATCTCAAAATATACAATATTGAATATGAAATATTGTCTTATTTATAATAGGCACAAAATATATGTTTTTCTCTTAAAATTATATGTGTATATTTTATTAATACAATTGAATAAAAAAGATGTACAAATCAACTTGTCAGCAAGGCATTTAAAACTGATTTGATATGATACATTAACAGAAGTTAAAATCAAATAACAACTGAGACGATGTCAGGTTGTCAGTCATAGAAAATATGTTTCAATCACAACCTTAAATTCCAATTTATTGTGGATCTTAAAATTCAACTTTGACCTATGTTGTCTCTTAAAACATCATCAGTGAGTTGGGAGAACATTTTTATGTTTGTTTGGCGCTATTGACCACAATAGTAAAATCAGAGAGCGTATCTGCTGTAGACTTTCAAATATTGTCCTGTGATCATCTAATCTGACTTGTAAGCAGAATATTTCCTATTTCCTATTATGTGGGGCGAGTAGGAGATCAGGAATCAGGAAAACAAGTTCTAGTGATAAATATTTATGTGAAGGGCTGCAACTAATGATTATTTTCATTATCAATTAATCAGAAGATTCTTTATTATTTAATCATTTAGCCCATAAAACATTGATAAATATCTATTATAATGTCCTAGAGCTTAAGATGATGTCTTAAAATGTCTTGTTTTGTCCAATCAACAATACAAAATTCAAAGATATTCAGATTACTGTCATAAAAGGTGAAGAAAACAAGCAAATATTCACATTTAAGAAGCTGTAACGAGAGATTATTTGGCCTTTCGGCTTTAAAAATGACTTAAATAAGTAGAAGGTTATCAAAATAGTTGCAGTTGATTAATTTTCTGTCAGTCAACTAATCGCTTAATCAACCAATTGTTGCAGCTCCATTTATGAGTGCGGCAATACAAGTAGCTTCTAACAACTCTTGAGTCAAGAGTTTTGACTACAGTGATATGATCAGATTACTGTTGGCAAACAAACCAGTAAACTGTCTGAGACAGAAGCTTTCAAGGCTGAGTACTAAATGTTATCTCAAAAGACAAAGACTAATTTACAACACATACACTGAAGGCATTTGGCAACTGTTCATCATATCACTAACTGCAAATACAAAAGAATCACACAAGAGGGCAGCATTTCATTGTCTTTCTCAACGCAGCTACACTTCCCTCTGTATTTCAACTTCTGCTTTTTCTCAGGAATTATACTGTTTCCTGTTCTCTCATATGTTCCACACATGGATACAACAAGACATGTGCTCACCCAGTTTATACTATTGTGAGTATTATGATCAGTAGCTATGGATGTCAAAAGAAAACAAAGAAGAAGTGAGAAGAGTGACAATAGCGCTATCAAATCAGATGACAAATGTACAGAAAATACAGCCAAAATATATATGTAAACACATATGTAATGTATAGCATAGAGCACTATTAAACTGCTGTATAGTGGATAGTGTTACGTTTGCAGGCTGTATTGATAGACTATAGACTGCAGTATCAGAGGGCTTATAAAATCTTGATTCATTCTTTTCCCTTATTAAAGAAAAATTTCACCCTCAGTTCATCTTAATTTTATAGTATAAAAAGCTAATGTGTCAGGTTTGAAATATTAGCTGTAGTCACTCTCATACAGTCAGTGGTCACTCCAAACTGGGCCCCTGGTTTCACAGACAGGAGTCCCACAATGCCCCCCTCCTGCCGACTTGTAGCCAGCCAACCTGTATCCATCCTGATGTGAACCCCCCTCAAAAGAAAGTCGCAGATTGTCATCGCCTCTCGCAGTCACGCTGATGACAAATTAGCGGGTCGCGGCGTTGCCTTCTCAACAGGAAAAGCAGTAGCAGGGAAATGAAAGGGAATGGTGTTTATTCCCAGAGCTCAACCCCTCCGTCGGCCTGTCACTCTTCCCATGACCCTGAGGGGAGAAACGGAAGGCATCCTGAGCTTCCTTCCTTCCATACCTGTTAAATCATTCATCATCCAACTGCCTGATTATTTTAAAAAGCTAACAAGGCTTTGGTTCTTGAGTGTGTTTGCATGTGTCTGTCTGTGTGTGTGAGAGGGAGTGAGAGGCATAGCTAGCGGTGGGATGCACCCTGTGGCTCTTACCACCCCCCTCCAACCTCACCACCACCACCACCGCCACCACCACATCCCCTCATCCCTCGTACACCCACTTCCCCCAGATCCGCAGTACAACATTGTTTTGGATTCTACAAAACTTTTAGTGGAAGGGAAACTCCACCCCTCCCCCCTCCTTTTTCTTATCCTACTTCTTCGCCTCACTCTGTCCCTTCATCTTGCTGTCCTCGGTGTGGTGTGTGTATGTGTCTGTTCTTGCTGCTGTCTGTGTGTCAGTTCTTGTGAAGTGTGTGTGTGTGTGTGTGTGAGTGCTTTTGCTTGTTTGTGAATGGAAAGCTGAGAACCAGAAGTCGGGGCAGAGGCTCTCCTGCGTTGTCTTGGCACGTAGTCAAGATAGTAGCCATGAAGTGTGCACGAGTGTCTGTTTGATTGTCTGTAAATGTGCGTGTGTGTGTGTGTGTGTGTGTGTGTCTGTGTGTGTCTGTGTGTGTATGTGATGAGCCACTGGGCATCAGTGTGGTTTTGTGTTGGTTGGCACTCCCATTTGCTCTCATGCTTTTAATATGCTAATGAACAAATGTGAGTCATTAAATTTCAGGACCCTACAGAAGCACATTTCATTTACCAATGAAAAAAAGTTGGAGGCCTTATGTCGTAATTATGACTTGTTATCTCAAAATTACGAGAAAAGATCTCATAATTATGAGAGAAGGTCTCCAAACTATGAGATAGTTTTCTCATAATTTTCACATCCTGATCTTGTTATTATGAGAAAAGTTTAAGGTGGTTAACAATCATCATTTGAGAAGACAGAAACATGATGACGCTGCCTGATTTAATTAGCTTTGATTTCTGCCTGAACGATATCCCAACGACTTTAGATGCACAATGTTGATTTACTAATTGTAGTGCTTATGGTATTGTCATTCTTTGTGTCAAATCAAATAGGTCTACATAATCCCTGCAGCGATGACGTGCATAGCCTACTACTGCTTTCTTCTTCTTTGGGGTTTTGCTGCAGTGGGCATACTTCATGTTGCATTACATTACTTCTGGTCCTCAAAAAACCAAACAATCTTTTGCCCTCCCCATATACTTTCATACTACTTCTTATACTGATTTCTGATAATCCTAATTACTGTATAACCATTTCTAGTCTTTCCACTATGTATGCATGATATGATGACAAGTTGTACAGTCTCTGCTTCCTGACATAAGTTACAAAGGCCTGTGGGATGTTTTTCTGTAATGAAAAGTGTGCTGTTGAGATTTCTATATGAGATTCTGCTAAACTAATAATAATATAATCCACAATATAACACCATCCACATTATCCAGCAACATTAATATCTCCCAGTCAAGGAAATTATCAAGGAGAATATAAAAGTGAATTAAATCCGGGTCATCATCTGTCACCTCAAATGATGATTGATAACCACCTTAAACTTTTCTCATAATTATGAGATAGGATCTCGTAATTACGAGATCTTTTCTCATTATCTTGAGATATTAAGCCATTGAGAGCCATGAGATGCAGAAGTCAAATTTATGAGATAAGGCCTCTAATTTTAGCATCCACCTGTATGAATCTCTTTTTTTAAATGATCTTAATTGTTTTTGTTTTCAAATCCATCCTGTTTATTATCAATGTTTGCACTGTAGTACATTATTCAAAGATCTTTATTCATACTGAAGACCTACAGTATTTCCATACTTCTCCATGCTCTGACCTTACTCCATGCATTTGCATCCTACTTTGAATACATGTCATGACTGTATATACAGAATGGTTCTTATACATACACATTTATTGTACTCTCTGTGTCAGATTTATTCTGATATTTTTATTCTTCTTGGCATGCATTACTTGCATTAGCACACTTTGGTTCTGACAGAATGACAGATAGAGTCAATTAGAGTCAATTTTGCTTTTTGTGCGTGAATTAAAAATGAAATTAATTTTGGGCCCCTAAAACTGGCCCTACACAGCTGACCCAATGTAATGTAGACACCCTTAAATTAAAGCTGAAAGTCAACACTTCCTCCTTACTGCCTTCAGTCTTTCATTTCCAATCTAATATGCTGGAATACAGAGCCAGTCTAATATAACTAAACAAGTCTACAGTCATGCCAGATGCGATGCTTTGAGCAAAATGCCAAGTTGAGCATGCTAACATGCTCACAGTGACAATTGGAGAAATTGAAATTTTGACCAGATGGAAACGCTATAGTTAAAGTCAGGGGATCGCTAAAGTCTTTAGGATTTATCCTTTGGGGGCTGTGAATGTCTGTCCAACATTTTATGGCAATCCAACCAGTAGTGAGATACTGAGATACTACTGAACCAAACGACTGACAGACAGACCAACATCTCTAGATCCACACTTTCAATTTCAATTTCCAAAAATTTGCAAACCTGTATGTGAAATGTGATATGACCAGTCTGATCTCTCTTATATCTGTTCGTACTGAATGTGAGGTTTGTAACAGCATCATCAGAAGAGATTTCTTGACTTTCACAGTAATATATGTTGTATGTACTTCATAAATTCATTCATTTCTGCCTATATAAGTTGTCATTTTTAATTTGGTGCCCAATAGTAAAGAAGATTCTCCTGGTAAAATGTAAAATATCATCAGAGTTTGTTGTAATGGTGGTTAGACCCATGATGAAGACAGTAATGCAAACTTTATCATCTTGGTTGTAATGTTTACACGTCAAGTACAATGTATAGAGTTACTCCTGCTGAGACTTGGTGAACTTTCTCATCCTACACAGCATCAGGAACAGACACATATTTCTAGGTGGAAGTGGGTCTTTCCGATCGCTTCTTATGCTAATTTCTTTATTAGTTGCATTAGTCATACCAATTATTATGGTGTCTGTAGTTTTCATTAAAACAAATGCCAGTTGGGTTAGCTAATTTCTCACAGGAAAAATTGTGTTGCAAGTGAAATTTGTTTTTGTAAAACCTCTGTGAACTAAACACCTGATGTCTGTATTTCATTTAGAAAAGCTTGGCAATGTTGAGGCTTGGAATAACTTCAGTGTAGGCAATGAAATTACGACAACCTAAGACTTGTTCCAAAGGCCTCAGGAGTCAATGAATTAACATTTTTTTGTCCATTTTCAGTGTTGTTCATTATTTGAAAACAGCAGTCTGTAATAGTTTACTACAATAGTTAAACATTAGTAAAACCGTGCTACATTACATTCTGTAAATGTCAGTGGTATTGTTAGCATGTGGACTCACATGCTCCCTCCCGCCAACTGACCCCAGCAGTATGACACCATGACCCATTGCTACCTGACCAGACATGCTCTCCTCTGTTTCAATCTTCACCACCACCAACATGCTGCCACCGTCTTTCTTCTCTCCTGCTGTCATGACCTTTCCTCATCTGTCTGCAAGGCACGCTACTGCTCTTTTCTCCCTCCGTTGCTCTCTCTCTCTCTCTCTCTCTCTCTCTCTCTCACGTTGTTCAAGTCTTTTCTCTGCCTCTCATCCATTACCTCCTTGCTCGTTCTTTCACATCTAAAATTGACACGGTCTCAGCTTTGCTGTTTTTCTTTCATTGTATCTTTTGAGGTGTCTTGTATTCATTTATCTCCCCTGTTTCCCCTGCCTCACACTCTTCCTTTGGTATCTTATTGCTCTTTGTCTCCTCTTTTTCTTCTTCTTCTCTCTTCCTCTGTGTGTTGCTCTCTCTCTCTCTCTCTCTCTCTCTCTCTCTCTCTCTCTCTCTCTCTCTCTCTCTCTCTCTCTCTCTCTCTCTCTCTCTCTCCTGCAGTCTCCTGTGACCTCTCAGACCACCAGGCAGTGTCCTTTGACCCCAGCCAAGATGGCGCCGTCTCCCTCTCCTGCTCTTTCCAGCCCTGCCCTCCAGCCCTCCTCCTCTTCTTCTTCCTCCTCTTCCTCCTGTCCTGCGCTGCGCCCAGTGAGATAACCCTCTTTACTCTCTATTGTTTAGTCTTCTGCCATTTTCTCCCTTTTAGCATCTCTGATGAATGACCCCAGAACATAGTGTAGTGGACAGTTAGAGGTTACACAATTTGGGAACCAGCTGGGCCAATCTGGGTGGACCTAAATGAATTAAGCTACACTCTCAGATTTTATGCTGTGTCAGCAGAGAAAAATGACACCACTACCTCCCATGTACAATGCATTGGAGTAAATTCATTCAGGAGCAGTGATTATGATTATAAATTCTTGAAAATTAAGACGTTGAAAACACAGCATGACACAGTCAGAGTCAAACCAGGGACGTTACAATTACACAGTCAGTGTCTGATATCCCAGCCCCACCAGGATGCCTCATAATCACTTTATTTTTAAAGATTGAAAAAAGTTATTGTAGGAAGAGCAAAATTGAAATAGTAACTGCTGTCCTGGCTACACATTATAACATCAGGTACTGTACACTGGCACTGGCGGAGATAATATTTGGAGTTTAACTCTCCCCTTTCTAAAGAACTGAGGCTCTGTTCAGACTTGGTGTTTCCCATCCAGCTACTGTGTATCCAGATTGCGTCTAGATCAAGTTGCGGTGCACTGCAGATTTAATTTCTCTGCTGTTTAGAAACTTTGATCTTTGCAGCAGAAAACATACCAAAAACTGAGCAGATTTGTTTTAGGAGAAGACATTTGCTGCATCTATTTGGCTCCTTGTCTTAGCTTCAGGCTTATAGTTTGACACTCACTGATCAGTTGTAATCAGTTGTGTAAGGGAGATTTGTTGTTATATACACATAATTAGGCAGCCCTTCAGTGCAGTTGAATATATTTTGACTCACACGACGCTACACTTCTCTACATATTGTATGTGTAAGTACATGTGACCATATGTAGCTTGTGTGATCAGACTTCAATGTGTCCTCTGTGCATTTTGGGTGCATTCACACCTGTATTTAGAACTGTCCACTTCTGATTGCATCTCATAAGATGTATTTTATTACCAAGTGTGAACAGGCCCTGAGAGATCTGAAAGAGGTGATGAGGGCTTTAGAGTGAGAGACTGCTGATGGCAGCTCATCTGATGAGCAAAATTTGTGTTTTGGATGTGAGATATTTTCGAGTCATTCACCCCCTCACGTTTCAGTGCATGAAACTAGGCAGCTAGTTTTTCCAAGCTATAGTTTAATGGAAAGTTGGAGTAGCCAATAGGTTGCAATTACCACTAACAATCTTGATAGTAGCTTTCTCTTGTCAGGTAGGTAACTGTTAAGAAAAGCTTTGATGGCCTCCTGTCTTTCTCAGCCTCTAGTTTGTCACCACCTCCCCTTCCTCCTCCTTGTCTGTTAAGCGATGTCCACCGAAGTCAGGACACCAGATGTGACAGGAGCGCTGTGGCGCCTGCCTCCTGTTCTCTGTGGCCTTGCTGCGAGCGAGGCGTCACGTCCTGTTTATCTCTCTGTCTCTTCCTTGCTCTTCCAGAAGGGCCCCGTGGCACCAGCGGTGGCTGTGACGGCTCCACAGCAGACCCCTGTGGTTATGGCCCCCCAGGCCCCAGCCCAGGCTGCCTCCCAGCCAGTACAGCCTCCGCAGACGGGCATCGCCGCGGCCCCTGGAGCTCCTGTCGTGTCCCAGGTCTGTTCTCTCTGCCGCCCTGCCCCCTCCTACCACCCACACTCCACCCTCAAGGGTGCAGGCACTGTCACAGCTGCCAGCAGGCTGGCTGTGTCACAAGCACAGCCCCGGACCCACAGCCTCATCGCCTCACACAGCTGGCCATGGACAAAGAGTCTCACACATGCCCACACACATTCGCACTCATACATTCACACAAGTCCATACCAACCCAAGGACATACAGACGCACACATACAGGCACAGGCCCGCCGTGTACACGTGTGTATACACATTCAGGGACACAAAGACACACAGATACAGGCTCACATACAAAATAATACACACAGAGATACAGAACACACACACATCTCCTAATATACAGGCCAGAGAGCCCTCATAGGGGCTACAGTTTGTTGCCATTGGCAGTTTGAGTGGACAGGTGCCATGTCTCATTTGGCTACAAAGATGACTTGGCAGCATGCTAAATGTGCACCATGGACTGATTTGTGACTGATGCTCGTCAGCTTCTTTATCGGTCTGTGTAATTTCATTCTGTAGCATCTTTGTTAAGTATTCATTAAGGAAATGCACCAGAAATATAAGGCCACCAATCCTTTGCAAGGGTTTCATTAACCACTTTCTGATCCTTACATTGACACTCATCCTAGCCTAATAAAAAAATACAGTCTATATCAAATACTTTATATGGATGTTGATTAGCTCTGTAAAAATACAGACACTGAGCAATTTATCAAGAGCTGGTGCTGCCAGTTTTTAATTTTACACAGAAGGTCAATCATTTTCTTCTTCTGTTTTGGCAGGAAATGCAAGAGAATGTGAAAAAGTGTAAGAATTTCCTGGCCACACTTATCAAGCTGGCATCTCACAATTCGCCATCTCCTGAGACTTCCAAGAACGTGAAGGCTCTGGTTCAGGACCTGCTGGTGAGCATCAACAATCAAGCAAACAAACACTGTTTTTATTGACATCACAGAAGCTTGTGTGTTCTGGACACTGTCACTAACTCCAGCTCAGATCATATTCAGTCAAATTTTGTATTTTTTTTTGTATTTTAAAAATCTTTTAAAAGTCTTTTTGAAAGTATGTGTAAGTGGTAAATCTGATATTTACAAAAATCTGACAAGTGCTCATTTTCTATAGCAATACTTTTATAAGACATTTCTGATACATCAGATTGACACCTGATTATTTTTTCAATTAGTCGTTTTCATGTATGACTCAACTTTTTTTGCACTTTAAGACATATGTACAAGTAAGTCAAATTGTCACTTTTGTGTGATGTTGTATTGAATATTTCAAACCTGTAGGTGGCAGTATGAAACTCTTTGCAAAACTCTTCTTGCTCTATTATGAATGTTTATCTTATACAGAGTTATAATTTATGAGCTGTACCCTCAGGTGCCGGGATGGGAGCTCCGTTGATGCGATTACATCTTGCTATGTTCAAGTGACCATGACTTACCTCACTTAATGCCTGGTCTCTCTTGTGAAGTGGTGTTAATTCTTCATTCTTCAACAGGATGCTAAGATTGAACCGGAGGAGTTCACCAGCCGGCTGCAAACTGAACTCAAATCATCTCCACAGCCTTACCTGGTGCCCTTTCTTAAGGTGGGGGTCTTAACTCTTTTTTTTATCTTCTTCCCACCCTACTGATCAAACTTGTCTTCTTAACATGGGGCCTTACATTGACCATTGACCAGGCCCTTCAGCTACTTTCTGAATTGACCCCTAAAATTGTTTCCTGAACAGCTCTGTAACCTGCCCCCTTAAATCATCCCCTAACCTGCCTCTTTAAGCTGCCCCTCTCAAGTGTTTTCCTAAACTGACCCCCTAAAGTAGTCCTTTCCCTGGCACGAGGCCTGACAGTAGAATGATACACACACATACACACCCCTCTGGCCTGACTTCTGACTGTGTGTGACAGTGGCCCCCGCAGCCGTCCCTGCCAGTAGCCAGCAGGTTTCTCCAGCCAACCGTGATGAGCGTCACATCAAGGCGCCCGACCGCCCAACCCGGCCACAAACACATGTTGTCATGCCATGTTACGTCGCTTACGTCAAAAATCTGCCTGAAATAGTCTGTATGGAGCAACATCAGTTCCTCACGTCGGCTGTGACAGTGAGTTATCAGAAAAGGCTAATGGCTATTGGTGTTTCATGTGCGGGGCATATGAAATATCAAACATACTGTAGGTTAACTATTAAATCAAATCTAACAGTTTCAATGTAGAACATGAATCACTTTGTCCACTGACAACAAAAATGCACACACAAGGAGCGTCACACATGTCTCAGCAGGTGTCTGTCGCCATATTTATGTGATAACACTGTGCTAAATCAGCCAGTGACCACAGCAGCAGTATTTGCCTTTGCAGCAGTATATGTTTTTTTTTTCTCATGTGTTTCAGTTTTGCTCTATGACTATAAACTCTGGCCTCTCTTTGCCCATCAACAGAAGAGTCTCCCGGCCCTGCGGCTGTCTTTGTTGAATAGTCAGCAGTCCCTGACCCAGCCCCTGCAGCAGGGAGTCAAACCACCACCCGGCGGCACCCCTCCTGCCATCGTTGCCGGGCCAGCTGTCCGTATACGCCACCCTAACAGCGTCAGCACCACCACGGGTGCCAGTGCGCTGCCTGCCGGGACGCTCGGACACGCAGCTGCCATGGTATGTATGGAGAGGGCCAGCTGGAATAGACTCGAGTGTAGACGCAATCACAGTGTTTACATTTGCAGGTTATATTTAAATTAAATTACAGTGATTGCAAGGGTAGAATCCCAACTTTGGGATAGCTAACATTACAGTTACATTAAATAGATTCGGGTGTATTTGGAAACTGGATCACTGCAGCAAAAAAAAAGAAAAAAAGTTTATAGTCCAGCCCAAGAGCGGTTATTCAGTATGTTTAAATGTGCCTGAAACCTACAGATATGTTTCATTTACTCTTTCCAGTTATTAGATGATAGTCATGTACACAGAAATGTGTACGCAAGGTGTGTGAGGATGAGGAGAGTTACAGATATAGAGGTCAGGTAAGAGACGTGACAAATATTTACCCACAATATTCATACATTCAGTAGAGAGAAGTGCTAGAATGTGATGGATGCAGACCTGCAGGGGGTGTGATGTGTGTGTCTCTTTGTATGTGTATGTGTGTGTGTAACTCATGCAGTCTTATACAAGGCTGAATTATCAGGCTGCAGAGTGTCACTGTGCCATGGCTTGGAGTCACACAGCCAACAACAGTGAGTTAGAGTCACACCCAGCTCACAGAGGAATCACACACACTTCAGTAGAAAAAAGAACAGGTTTTAGAAGAGTAGGATGTGGGCTCAGGACTTAAAAATATGCAGTGGCAAAGCAAGGTCATTTTACTTTATATGATGTTAAAGTGCATATACCAACAAGTGAGAAGAGCATATGTTAAATAAAATACAAGAAGAAAGAAAAACAACATTCAACGTCAGAAAGACAATAAGTTAATTAAGATCATAAACACTGCATTTAGTAGCTAGTAGTGAAAAACTGTGAGACTCACAGTAACAGCATTCAGACAGAAGGTGTGAAACAGCTTCTAAACTGCTTGTCTCGTTCATGCTGGCAGGAGGGGGGGCTGGATCCCAGCATGCATTGTACAAGACTCAGGGTACAACTTGGACAGATTTCCACACAGACACAGGAAGAACATTTAAACTCCTCTCAGAAACATTTTCTGTCTTCAAAAAAAAAAAAGAAAATTATTTTACCAAGGAGGGACAGGAAATGAGAACAGACACAGCTAAACATGTTCACACTTGTGAGATGGTCAGCACAACCTCAGTGTAATACTGGCTGCTGATCAGAACAGATGGTGGTTAAATGCTTGGCTCAAAGTCACCTTGATGATTATTGTTTACTCCCATCCAGACTTTGACAGCTGATTACAGGAGTCTGACACAGCAACCTTGCAGACACAAACCAGTCTCATTTTCTACCCTTTTAAATACTGCATTCAATGCATTAAAAGGTGCCACATGAATAAAATGTATTATTATTTTAGGCTAACAAAATTCCTGACGTTCTATAATAAAGTATTCTGATCAAATAAAAAAACAAAACAATAATTCCCACAAACTAATTATGATCTGTTTTATTTTTTATTGTTTTTTAGCTTTTATAATTCAATGTGTCATGATTTTTTTTTTTAAATCTTGAATGTCTGGTGTTAAAGCCCCTATGGTTAGGATTTAAAATGTTCTAACTTTGGTTACTCCTAGTGGTCGTATCAGAAAGACGATATGACTTGCAATGCACACAGCTATTCCCTGCCCCTCCCCCTCCCACACATTAGACCTGAGGACACTGAGATGAATGGGCTGAAAGTAATACATAGACTGCACCACTTTTCGCCAGTATTGTCTCATTTTCTCACAAACAACAAACAAAAACTTGCTCTACTCATAGGGGGTTTATTTTCTGAGATGCAGATTATGTTCCAATCCACTGGTTGAGAAACACACTCGACCCTGCTGCATTTAATTGCTTGTCATCTATCCTACATATTTTTGATATGCAGCATTGTGTAGCAACTCTGATGACCAGTGGTACGGACCAAGGTTGTGAGTAGGCTGTGCGGATATACAGCTAAAGCAAGGCCAGATAACCTGCAGGTTCCAGTTAACAGAGCTGGCAACACTCGATACCTACAGCTTCATTCAACTCAGTATTCAAATGTATGTGTGTGCACGCGCATATTATGTGATCATAGAGCACAGGCGTCTGTGGACGGCTCAAGTGAGGTCAGATTCAGATTGGTCTGGTCCAGGCAGAGGAGTGTGGGTGAGCCAGAGGGTTCTCTCTTTCTCCTTCACATTTTCTCTCCGTCTTTCTCTCACTCTAACTTTCCCTTCTCTCTTCTCTCCATCTCTGCTTTCTCTGACTGCCTTCCCTGTAGCTTTTTCTCTCACTTGCTTTCTGGCTTTTCCTCAACCCCCCCCCCTCTCTTTCTCTCTCCAGCTGTTTCTCTCACTGTATACACCACTGCATCACTCTCTCATCTCACCCCCTCCCTCTACCCGTTAACTGTTGAAGGGTGAAGCGAGGTAACTAGGTCAGCCCCGGGTCAATTTTAAAGCAATGTGGCGGCCGCAGTCTATGTCCAGAACATGCCTCTGGTCTCTCGTTTTCTGTGTCTCTCTCTCTTTCTCTCTTTTTCACACACACACACACACACACACACACACACACACACACACACACACACACACACACAAATACACAATACCGACATAAGCTATCACACAAAACATTAGTAAATGATGGCCCCTGGCACATCAACAGTCTGAAACCAGACAGCTAGTAAAGTTAGGCTAAAAAATCTACTCTTACCACAGTAATATGGGAAACACTTCTTGGAATAGTATTAAAGTCTTATAAATGTCTTGTAAAGTGATGCAATTGTAACTTTAAGTCGATAGATGTGGAGTTAAGCTGTCTTATATAACTACGCTTATTGCACAAGAGTGTGCAATTATGCATAGTGTTTTTCAAAGTGTTAGTTTTAAAAGGTAAATATAACTGGTGATAGCGTGATGTGTTGATTTAATGTAATAGCATGAAGTATGACTACATTTTAACACAGAAAATCCAATAAAGTTGTAACTTCCAAAAGTAAATTTGTGGAACCTGAAATCCTTACACTACTAGCTATAATCAAACTCGCTGCACCTTAAAATTCCTCAGGGCAAATAATTTATGAGTTGAATGGAGTAGATAAAGCAGTGGATGAATAGAGACTAGTAACTAGGCCACATCGCTGGGTAGCAGCTTATTCTTCATCACAACAACAAAAGTGAAATGTATAAATGTCTAGTCTCATTACATGTGAAGTTCTATGTGTATTAAGTTGTAACATTTATATTTTCAACCCTGTTCTTCAATGAATTTTGCAAGATCAACACTTTTGGGAATCCAACAAAACAAAATACAAATAGCTGTAACTTTCTAAGCTTCAACACATGTGCAGCTGTTGGTCATTAGCCGTAGTTAAGCTGCAGTGCGTGCATGTGCGCCAACATGTTTTCAGTTGTTAACCTGTTGCATAAGACAAATGTGTGTGGTCTTGATATATAGTGGATGTACATTTTAAATATACGGGCATGTTAAGGAGGATTTAAAACAAACAAGGTAATTTCAGAGGTTGTTGGCTGCCACTTCTAGTGTGACATTCTGTGTTTCTGGGTTAGATGTTGGTGACAGTTTTTGCCTCACAACACAAATTAATGTAGTTTTACACAGAATGAATATGCTGTTCTTTCAGAGGTCAGTAGCAGTGACCACCCTTTTGAGAAACACTAGCACTAATAATAACACTGGTTTGTAAAAAAAAAAACGTCAACAATCATTCAAAACATTTCTCAGTTTTTCACAGTAACTATACATTTAATATAACATTGATAAATACATTGATAATTGATTTAAAAACATGAAGAACACTTGAAATGTAAGATGAACAGTGCCTTCGGTTTAAGCATCCTCCCTTCTCCCTCTGATTTCCAAACTTTCTACCTGAGTTACTTTTTTCTCCCTCTTTTAACTGTGTCGCCGGCTGGCCAGAGGTGCTTGCTGTCTCTGCCTGTGCTGAATGTATTTTTTTCCCCTTCCCTCCCACTCTTGCAGGCCCCTCCAGTGGATCTCTGGGAAAAATGGCCTCTGTCTTTTTTCAGTAGCTTGAACAGTAATATAGCATGTGTCAGGGAATGGAAAACAAGGCTAAAAAATATGCAGCAAGAAGCAAACTGGTAGGAATGGATGGCTGAGCCTGAGGCTCGGCCTGTGGCTGCTACCAAGGAAGGAAGTGACTCTAATAGCCCAGCACAGCCCCTCCACCCCCTGCTCCTTCTTTGTCCACTACTACTTCTTTCCGTCTTCTAAACTACTTTTTCACTGCAATCTTGATTTTGTTATTGCCTTTGTATTATCTGGAAAAGCAAGCAAATGTAGGTCACATACAGTGACAGAAATTCAACTTCTTCCTGCATTTATATCAATCTCCACATTCGCTTTTATTCTGCCTGAATACAGTAAGAAAAGATAGCCTTTGTGGAATTCATAATTCTTATATTTATTCTGCATCTATTCTGCAATACTACTGCAGATGTTTTAATATGTCACAGTAGAATAGAAATTAGTACTCTGTAAAAGAAAACTTCAGTGGCTCTCGGCCAGCTTGTCTCTGGATCGTTTCTTGCAACTGACTACGGCTGAAAGGGGAACAGTTTCTCTCGCAAATGGTGCAAAAGTGGAGCAGTGGTTCAGCAGGCATGCAGTTTTGTACTTTTTAATCTCTTTTCTCCCCTTGTGCTTTGTTTCAGTCTTTGGAATACTACAATAATATACATAATCTCTATTTTCCTTGTTCCTGTAGGGTATCAAGACAGTGGGTGCTGTAGGTGGCCAGGTCCGAATGCCTGTGATGATCACGCAGTCTATCAGAGCGCAAGGTAGGACATCTGCTGGCCTCTTCCAGCCACCTTTGATTGAATATGCTAGATTATTTTTTGTCACACATTTAGAATTTATAGTTTGCATCATCTGATATTCCGAGTGTCTTTTTTTGTTCATATGAAGATAATTTAAAATTATGCTCAATTTAAGTTCAGGTCCAGCTAAAAACAGAAGATTAAACAGAGACCTCAGTAGATTTCTGGTAGATTTCAGATTCAGCCTGCAGTTTTTACATCTTTCATCGAGGCTTGGACAGATACATCTTGAAAAAGATGTGATTCTCAAACTCTCCCTGACCTTCTGGTTAAATACAGAGCCAGTGAAATAGGTTAAACAGAAGTTAGCCATTAGTAAAACTCTAAATGTTCTCTCAGTAGGCTGTAAGATGTGTAAACAGGCAGGAGCCACAGAGAGAACAGGTGTTTTTTCCTGTCTGGTTATAAAGCCTTCTCAAACATTTGCGCTGCTGCTTACTCACACTGATTCACAAACACTCTTCCCACAGAAGCCCACAAATATCGCCCCAACACCAACCGGGCGTAACGCTCCCATAAGAGAGCTGTGTGCTCTCAGGTGGTGTGTGTAATGTGTGTACGTGTTTGTACCTGTTTTGGCTTGTGTGTGTGTGTGTGTGTGTGTGTGTATGATCGGAGGTGCATACAAATTTGATCTGCCCCCTTCCCCAAGATTGCCTGCAGTGAAAGATCTGTAGGTTGTTTTATGCCCATAAATTGGAATGCGGGGATAGTTCTAAAAATACTTTTCTGTGCCTCTTGGCTAGGAACATGCCTGTTAAAATCAAGTTTAAATTCACTCTGGCAGTCCTTGTGCCTCTCTGGAAAACGTGTCTCGGAGCAGGATGCGGTTTAGGAGTGTAAGGAGAGCCGGTGAAGCGCAGTGATATTGACAGAGCGACGCTCTCCGCACCAACCTGGGGAGAGCGACAGTACCGCTCCCCCAACTCCCCCCCCTCCATCTACCCCTGCAAGGATGACAGAGACAGTTGAAGGTAGTCGTTAGACAGGAGGATATTTGATGCAGATAGAAAGGGACACTTCAATGATAACATTACTCCTTTTTTGTTTTGTTTAGTGTTTTCTTCTTTGTTTTTTTCACTTTGCTTAACAGGCACAATGGGAAAGGGAGCCGCCATACAAGCAGGCAAAAGTCCCGTGGGCTTGGCTGTTCAGATCTCTGGGAATCAAAAAAACAAGCTCAACGACCCCGGAGGAGGCTCTTTCAGGTACAACTCCTCTCGCCAGGAGACCGACTGTAGTGCGCCTGTTGTTCCTGACAGCCATCACATGGGGGCAGCATTTCACTAAGATGCCTCTGCATGACTACAGGCTACACTCTCAGCTAAGGCTATGAGTGTTTATCCCGGTTGTCTGCCTGGCCACCTGGCTGCCTGCCTGCCTGGCAGCCTGGCTGGTCCTTTGTGGTCCTTTTTTTCCGCACCCACCACATAGCAACACACTGCCAGCCAATAGATCACCCTCACGATCACCCTCCTTGTGTCAGTGTCACAACTCATCGACAGGATTGCAAATGAGCTAAATCTTAATTTAGCAATAAGGTAATTGTGTCCAGATGGTTGGAATTTCTGGATGCGGTTCTGAAAATACCTTTTGGTTAAGTCAAAAATACGGTATTTAGCCCTCCAGCCTTGCTCTCTCTCTCTCTCTCTCTGGTCTTGTCTCTGCTTCAGCTGGGCTTTTGTCTCAAAACATAAAAGGTTCATCGCCCACATGCTGGCCTTTGTGGTCCATGTTTTGTGTGAGTCTGTGTGTATGTGTTTTTCTGTGTGCGTGCCAGGGTATATATACGTGTGTTGTATGTGTTTGCATATATCCCTCTATTTCTCTGTGTTTGTTTTGTTTGCATCCCTGCTTGGTTGCACATGGACATATGTGTATATCCTAAGAGTCTAAGAATATTTGTGAGTGTTTATGTATGTGTATCAAATGCATGTATGCGTGTATTGACAGTTAGGGTTTAGGATTGCCCCGGTGTGACCGGGCCAGGGCAAGAAGAGTCTGGGTCACATGGGCCAACGGGTTCATGGTAATGGCTCCCGTCTCCTGAGGGGAAAGGCAGCGCCCGGGGCTCTGATTGATAAACCAATAAATCTTTAGCTGCGTTGGTAATTAAGCTGTCAGGCTCGCTTGTTACTGATGACCTTTTTCCCCCTGCGGTGATCACAGTGGCCCCACACACACAAACGCACTGGTTTCAACATAAGCACGAGCACCACTGTCACGGAAGAAGCATGTCACTGACATTTTGAAGCATATTTACGTGTTAAACAAGCTCCACAATGCGTAGTCCCTAAGAACCATTCTTACTTCCTTGTATTGGTTTGTCTCTACATGCAGGTAGTTTGTTTTCTTCCGCCAACACGCTGTTGCTGAACTTTCCTCACTCACATTTTTAGTTTAAGTCAAATATGAGGTTGCTGAGCCTGATATTGATTTTAATCTTTAATGAGTGATGGACCTCTGTTGAGACTATCTTCATTTCTCTTATATTTTGTGTTTTTTTTTCACTCTTCTCTAGTCAGTGTGAAGTGTTTCTGAGTGCCGTATTGTTACCATTTGTTAAGGCTTCAGCTGGAACCTCTCAGTTCTGCAGTCTCATACACTGTTTATTGTTTGCTGTCGTTTTTCTTACCTGAGGATATAAACATGTTGGAACAGTGCCCAGTGTTACAAGCCGATCTGTTGGACGCCATTGTGTCTTCACACCACGTCCAGAAGCCTGCAACATGAACATAATGACTTGACCTGTGAACACAGGTGGTCGCTGTGTTTTCCTGTAAATCACAATGAAAGAAATAGAAATTTTTATTTGCTTTACAAGTTGTTAAAGGTTACAAGCTCTCTTTGTGTTCCTGTTGAGTTTGATCTTCAACACCACGTCCCCTCCCTGGTTATTCATTAAAGTGTTTTCAACATCATTTCTCTTACAAGGGTTTAAGATACGAGGGGAGCATACATGACAAAATGTTAATGTGTTGATTCATATAAAATTGTGCAATGTGAGGCCAGTAAGAAAGAAAAAAATCTATTAAGCAAGACTGGCCTGGTCAGCCAGCATCCACCAGCCTCTCACGCACCCAGCCTGCACTGTGTTCAGCTGTAGTCGGGGAGTGATGTGTGTATGGCTGTCACTCTGAGCCACTGGTCCCAGTGGGCCAGCTGTAGCACAAACACCCACATACACACTGCAGGGCTTGTGGGGTTTCCAGTGGAGCTCCAGCCTTCTGTAAGTGCTTGTGTCGGTGTGTGTGCATGTGTGTGTGTGTGTGTGTTTGTACGTGTGTAGTTTGCAGTACAGAGTGAAAGCAGCTGTCTCTGTGCCCCCCCCTTCTCCCCTCCTCATCTCTCTGTAAACACTCAACATCCGCTGTAATCACAGGCGAGCCAGCCGAGGCCCTCAGCCCTCTGCCAACCTCCGAGCTCAGCCTCAGCCCCTCGTATCCAACCCTGTCCTACATGGTGGACACACACTCATGTGCATAAACATGCAAACACTGGCATACCTGCATAGGAAAACACACACACAAACACCCATTCAAAATAAGGAACAAAGGTTTTTGTTCGCCAATCACCGTTGCCAATGGATTTAAAAGTCCACCACCCCTTTTCCATCATTTACCAGCAAAGTCAGTTAATTCTGTCTTTGTGGTTACATCCTTTGTTGCTCTGTAAATTGCTATTGACTCAATTAGAACTTAAAAGTGACCTCCCAAAAATTGTTGATGCAGAGACTTGGAAACACAGCAGCCACAAGATTAGATTATGTTCAGATTGGGTGCTGTGCCACAATAAAGCTGCTCCAAAACAATCCATGAAGAGAAGGGTGGCACTCCAAAGCGCTTAAAAAAATAGGACAGCCTAGAATGTTAATATATTTCTACTGACGGCCACATCAAACCAAGGCATTTTGGCACAGGACTCCATTATCCACATTGCACCTAGCCAGTTTCTTTAATGCCTGAATGAATAATTAGAGCTTGAGTGTGGGTGGTCCGTTTAGTTAATTACAGTTACTTAGTAAACAATGAAAGCAAAGCAGCATTTAGCTTGTTGCTGGATTTATTGGTCCCCCTTGTGCCACCCCTGCCACCAGTGCTGCATATTCGGATCATGAACACATATGTATCCTGTCAGCTGCCCGGCGAAACCAAGGTTGCTTTGTGGAGAATACTTCAGAATACTGTTGGGGGTGCTTTACGCCTGCATGGCCTGAGTGTTAGTCACCAGGATCAATCAGGGCCCCCTCCATGGGCACAGGGACCTTTATCCGCAGGGATGGGGTGAGGGGGGTGGGTATGATAGTGGAGGTGGGGGGCAGGAGATCTGGATGCACCCCCTCATCCACTCTCACACACACACACAACCTCTAAATGGCATTGCAATCCTCTCAGCACCTATGGCGTGCCCTCGCTGAAACACAAGCTTGATATGGAAACGACATGCATATATATTCATGTGACCGCTGGCTCCATGTCCCCGAGCCAACCCAAACCAATAACTGAGAGGCTGCTCTTTAGCTTCTGTGGAAGCTAATTACATCTCTGCTTTATTAGCGCAGAGGTATAGTCTGGAATATTTTGCATTTCATATCTCATTCCCTCCTTTTAATGTCAGACCTGTCTTTGGCATTCTCATTTGATGTGAGCCCCGACGATCCCAAATAGCCCAAGAAATCAGAACGTCCAAGAAAAAGAAACTATATTACTCAGAATATTACAAGTGTTCTTGGATACTGGATAGTGGTTTATGCACCTATACAGTGGATGTCATTGTAGTAATCTCCCTGCCCTGTGTTACTGCTGATGTTTTTTATATTATAGCCAAAATATTCAATGTATATCGAGCATCAACACCACTGATATTTGCTGTGTAAATTCTGGCAGGTGAGAATGAAACAACACTTACTTTCATCTCAGGGTTTGAACAGCATTGCAGCTGTAGTTGTGCTTGCACGTTGCAAAAGGAAGGCTGTTGCCTTTATTGTAGCTGAATAAGACATTTCTAGATGAACAGACTGATACATTAGGATATTATATTAACTGAATACACAAATGCCACATATCGTAATATCAACCAACTAGCAGTAATATCTTAATAGGCTTTAGTGGAGTGTGTTAATTTCATTGCACTATACATGCAGTGAAGTTGACTTTGTCTTTCTGCTCATTATTTGAAGCCATTTCAGTTACACACTACAGGTGAATATTCTTATACTGTATCTGTCAGAAGGGATGAATTATAGCTAAAACATCTACGTGCATATAAATAGTATGCCATTCATATAATATAATGTAATAATAATATAATATAATAATAATTTTTTTTTTTACAACCAATCTGTTTTATTCAGATAATTGGATCTAATCTGTTACATCATCTTCTGCTAATTCTTAGTGCTTTGCTCAGTTTTTCATGGTTACCAAGTAAGAGACTAGATCTTAGCAAAAAAGATACCAATTTTTTGCTCAATTGAAATATGTTTGTAAAACATCTTCATCTATTTAAACCTAGAGATTAGCATATTGTTAAATAGTCACCTCAAGCGTGCATTTGAGTGCTTTCTGTGATGTTAGCAGACTCACTGTTGCTTAAGGTAGGGCAAAATTAAAAATATATATTACTGCACATTAGCGTCCTTCAGATCATGCTCTGCACCACTGGGTTCACAAAAACACAGCTGTTATATTTTATGTTGGTTGTTGAAGGCTTTACTCCTCTTTAGGTTGTTGGAATTACAGTATTACAGAGGTAAAGAGGTCAACTACCTGATTGGCAGGTGATCGTTTGCTTTAGTTTTGAGTGATCTTGTGTAATCACTCACTTTTCCTTCATCTGCATTAGCTACATACATAGCTCTAAGCTGTGGAAGTAGCAGCATTACATTTTTGTGTTTTTGAGTGAACATAGCCTAAGGCATGTTTCTTTTTAGGACAGGTCAAGTTATCCACGAGGACGTGATGAAGGGAGGTGCACAGCCTGAGGTGCAGCAGAGGGTATAATCCTATGTATCCATGCTTGTGTTGTTGTATGGATTCTCTCTGTGAAGGCATAATTAGACTCAGTGCTGGAGGAGAGGAGGAGAAGAGGAGAGAAGGTAGAGGTGTATGAGGTTCAGAGAGCTACTCTAATCGTCTTTGTCAACCTCCCGCCGTGGTGTCAAGTTTCATATCGGCTCTATGTGGCCGCACCAAGGAGCAAGAGGGCCTCGGTGGGGTGGAGTTGGCTGACGGTGTGTGCCCACACTCATGCGCCTGAAAGAAGTCAGGGCCCACACTGCACACACGCATACGCAAAAGCACAGCAACACACACACAAGCTCTGTCGCAACCAACAACGAAGGCATGAACGTAAATGACTGTGGAGGTGAGCCAGTGAGTGGCGAGAGGCCACTCTGTGTGTGTTCTGTGGTTCTTTGTTCCCTCCGTCAAAGCCACTCAGAAAATCCACTGCTCGCTCTGGGCCAGTCCTGTAAGCACAACACGTCACCGCTCAGCTAATTCAGGCCAGAATCAGGATCATGACTTGCCAAGTACAATAATTGTAGAGGAATTTGTCTTGGTGACAACTCACAAAGAAAGTTGCATTTGCTTTTAAAGGATGTGTGGACCTCATTGACTGTCAAATGCAATGACCCAAACACAATTTCTAATGTCAGCATTATGCCTGTGAGAAATGGCCAGTACATCAGAAAATTACATTGTTAAATGTGGCAAAGCCACATGTAAGTAGAGTTTGTTGACATTAGTGTATAGCCAGATTAATCACAGCTCATTGCCAATCCTCTGGAGCATCCTTACCGAGCAAAACTTCGTCCAAACGCTCTTCATCTCCCTGCCTCACTCAGTGCCGACACAAATAGACCCTGGAATGGCAATTCTGTGCCATTATGACCAAAGTATAGCCGTCTCTAACAAAACTAATGCATGTTTCCATCTAAGAAGGTATTCATGAATAAAAACAACATCTTCAAGATGTTTTTATTCAAGGAATATGTTGATTTTGTGAGGACATGAATACAAATATTGAGCAAGGGTTTGTGTACAAGGTTATTCCTTGATGCCCAAACTGAATTAATTTTTGGATACATTTATTCCCTTTTAAAAAGGTAGAGCAAATTTTTTTTTCTTCTGGATTTTTTGCTTTTTCTCTTACATTTTGTAATAATCACATCTCTCTGCATCGCTGCCCTTATTTTCTGCTATCGGCGGAGGGTGTAGACTGCAGGAGGCGGTGTTGAGACACCAATAGAAGTTGCTAATGCTGCGACAAGGACACGATTTCTAAAGACGGCTTCCCAAGAGGGCTTTTCCCCTGCGCTGTCCAGGTTCCCTAACCAGTAATCGACCTTCACCGACTTTGGCAACTGTACCTTTAGTACATCCTGAACTGGTTGTTTGTTTATGTTTACAAAAAGTACTCTGTACCTCTCCTGTACATCTATTTTGGAGTGTCATTTGCTTGAATACATGTGTCTATTTAGAAGTTACATTTTCCAAACAGTTCACACAGGCCAGAACTGAAAGTCGCTGACCAAAATGACATTTTGTTTATAAAATGCTCTCACAAAATGTGAAAAACATGTAACAAAAGCAAATATTTCCGTCAAACAACACAACTTGTCATCAAATGAATATATTCTTTTAATCAGTCATTACATAATGTACAACAAAATACAAAAAACAGGTTTAAAAAAGAATCGGTTCAACCTTGATTTGTGCTGTAAGCCTGTGCCATTTGTTGATACTTTACATAGTTATAGCGTGCCAAAAAAGCAAGCAAGCATATCACAGCATCAATTGAATTCTTTTCTCCGAAGATGATTTTACAAGAGATAACAAACCCTGCTGCACTCTGCCCCTGCACTTTTTACACTTTTTTCAGATGCCCTGTTGAAATACTGTAAAAAGAAATGGCCACCGAGAGACCTGGTACACTAGTCTTTCTGTGCCCATGAACTGTTGTTGACTTGTAAGACCTATAGTAAGCACCTAGACTAGACACATTCAGGCATTCATTATGGTACAGCATTTGTACTGCATTCTTTCTTCACCAAAGTGCCAATAAACTCAATAATACTCAGAAACAAAATGTTTATTGTAGTGCATCAGATCAGAGTCATTTTTTTTCCATACTTCTATACTCCAAACTCAGAAATGCTGAATACTGTAAATAAAAATTAAATAAACATAAAAGCAACCAAAGGAAATTTATGGCTGGAAATATCCAAAAAACAAAGAATTGAAATACTGAGAACTTCACATTTAGTCCATTCGTTCCTGATGATTAGGCCACAGGTTCTCATCAACATTGTGTTGGATATTTTCCTTTGCAATGCACTGAGGGAAAAACCTCCTTGCATGGCGTATCCGTCCCTGGCAGTCCTCTGCACCCATTGCCAGGCAACCAGCATTCATTGCCTTCAGGAGGGACATCTGGTCATATGGCCGGTGCTCATATACCTTCCATCTCCAAGCAGAGAAGAATTTGTCAATTAGGTTCAGAAAAGGAGAGTATGCAGGGAGGAATTGCATCATCATACGGGGCTGTGCTGCAAACCATTCATTCACAAGGCGAGAGCGGTGGAAGGCAACATTGTCCCAAATGATGACATACAGAGTCATGCCAGGCCTCAACAGCCTTCTCTCTTCGTGTGGAATCTTTCATTCAGTGCGTCAAGAAATGTTATGAGGCGTTCTGTATTGTATGGGCTGATAGTTTTTATGTGGCAAAGGACTCCATCACCGGAGATGGAGATGGCAGCACACATGGTGATATTGGCGCCCCGTTGACCTGGCAGTGTAACAGTGGCCCTCTGCCCAGTGATGTTCTTCCCACATCTCCTCACTTTCGAGAAGTTGAAGCAGGCTTCATCCACATAGATGACTGTTTGATGTGCCCCTTCAGCTTCAAGCTCCATTATTCTCTAATAGAAAAAAGAAAATTCATAAAGCAAATTATTCCAGTTGCAAGTAACTGTATGATATGACAAGAAATTACAGTAACAAATCCTTACCTGCACATACTGGAGTCTTGCTTCCTCCATGATGTCTAGAAATCTGAATAGCTGCTTCATTCCAACATGGTGTCCTATAAGGATTTGATCAATACTAGCCAAACTCACGCTGTTGATATTTCTAAATGCTCCCTGATCTGCAATTACCGCTGCTTGGATTTCACGCAGTCTGATCGCATTGTTTACCACGACCATATCTACAATGGCAGCCTCCTGTTCAGCACTAAAGATCCTTCCCCTGCCACCAGTGCGTGGTAGTCTGTGGATTCTATAAAGTAAATGCAAAAAGCATGTCAAAATTGACATGACAGTCACATAAATGGGATTGATGAAACAACTGCATTAGTGTAGACACAGTTTATTCTGCCAATAGGGCAACACACTAAAGCTGAAATACACAGTGGTATACAGTAACATTGTGACTTAGCTGTTCTCATTCCCAATTTGACAATAGATGCTGAAGTGCTCCGACTCAGAATGAGCTTGACCCTTTATCCAGCCTCTCTAAAGGACAAGCCATGATCCATGCTTGCAAATAGCAACACAGAGGTGTCATCTTTCATAGATGGATAAGGACTGACTGCTGATTGAAGAGTTGTGCAAAGGAGTTTGGGGTCTTTTTTTTATGAGATCTGTAACTGTTTTGAAAAAGAGTGTGAAAATTATGTGATACCAATGAAAAAGTGTTAACATATTTGCAAGACAAGACTTCTGCTGCGCTAAGAAGGTGATGATGAAGATCAAGTGGATCCCAGTTTCATTAAATGTGTCTTATACATTGAGACAAAACTGTAAGATGTGTTAAAAATGTATAATGCTTACCAGGATCATCACATGTATTCTTTTATTTGGGTTTTTCTGCCAACATCATTACTTCACTTAGTGCTCTCTCATGCTTAAGAGATCTTTTCATTTGGTTTGTAATGTATTTTAAGCTATGTAATGCTTAACATTGCATACATTCTGCTAATCTCCTTTCTCTCATGTTTCAGGGATGACGATGACATCAATGACGTGGCCTCCATGGCCGGGGTGAACCTGAACGAGGAGAGCGCAAGAATACTCGCCACTAACTCGGACCTGGTTGGAACGCAGATTCGCTCATGTAAAGACGAGGCCTTTCTCCACCCGGGACTGCTCCACCGACGAATTCTGGAAACAGGTGAGATAAACGTGCCTCAACCATCGTGCAATGCAGCTTTGTTGTTACAGCAACAGGAAAAATATTAATGTTATCCCAATTTACCTCCACCTTTTTACTATTAAACAAATCCAAAGCTGAAAATCAAGGCTGTAGTAGTGATGATAATATGTTGTCTTTTTTGTTGGGAACATGTTGTTTCTGTATTTATAGTGTCATCACTAAAGACAGTTTTGATTTTCTTTCTTTCAGTTGTTCAGGCTGAGCCTTTTCTTGTTTGCCCTCGGTTTAAATTTGATACACTTAACAATTCTTTCACCTCCTTTAATGAATTCTTCAGTGGCTGTCTGAACTCACTGGACCCCAGGCACCCACATAAATACTTTATGGGTTTGTCTTTTGAAGGCTGGCTGTCAGATTGTCCTCTGGACTAAAGGAACAGAGTTTTGAGGAATGAGACTTGGCAGTAAGATTTTGATTCTTTCTCTCTTTTTAGTGGATCTTGACACTCTGATAGCACACAGTATTGCATGTGCTAATCAATACAGGCGGAGAGGTCTCGGTTTGTTTGCAGCTTCACATGAGAGTGATACTGTCTTCATTACCTCTTTTTGCTACCGGCAGTAAATTTTATTGCTTGAAATACACTTTAGGCTCTCACTGCACAGTGGAACCTGTGAAAATGTATAATGAGCGTTATTACTCAAAATAAAACTGTGCCTAGCATCTTGCTCCTGTGCATCAGATCAAAAAACACACAGCGTAATTCCACGTGACGGGGAGTCTAGCGCCCTCATCTTGTTTTATCTCAATTAAAGTATCTTTAGTGTAGCACAGAGGCCTGCAGGTCATGTTTCGTTACGTGGACTCTTGGCATGGTTGTTATCCCGTCACCTTGGGGCAGAGGGGTTGTTTAAAAATATAAATCTTTCCTTAGGGGGGCACACAGCATGATACAGGGCAGGAGGCTAGGGCGCCCCCTGCTGGGGAAGTGGCACTTATGCAGCTTTGTTGTGTCAGTGATTGGCCATGCTACGCTCCCAGCTGACAGCAGTCCGAGGGAGGCTCCCCCGGCCTGCCAGGTCCACTCAATCAGAAAGCCTCGGCTGCTCCTCTTTACTGTACAAGCACTAAGTTTGACTCTGCTCTGCTCTGGTATTTACCATTGAACATCCTGCTAAAACTTCACTTTAACCTTTCCTGCCCTATGTTTGCCCCCACAAGATGTCAGGGTCCAGAACTGGTTCTTTTGTCTCACAGTGACTTTAATTTTTTAATCCAGGCAATGAATCATAGGGAAGATAATAGTTCCCTTTTTGCTACTGCATTCTTCTACTCTTTCTTCTCTTTATCATCTTCTCTTTGTAACGTTTTTTTTTTATTTTTAAATCAATGGAGTCTGATTCCCCAATATTCCTACCTTTTTATTTCTTTTTCTCTATTTTCTTTTTTGAATACTGATTCGAGTAAAGGATGTTGGCTGCCTCTTTCTATCAACTTCTTTATTTTCGTCTTTATGTCTCTCCATGTCTCGCTTCTTCTCCTCGCTTATTTATCCCCTCCAAACAAACACTTGTGCCGCCCTCCTCTCCCAAACCTCTCTCTCCCTCCCCTCATAACTCTTCAGGCTTGTCCTTGAGCTGGGGGTGGGGGGGAGAGATGGGGGTGGGCGGTGGGTAGTTTCATTTGTGAAGCTGCAAACAGCACTCCATCCCCCATCTCAGGAACCAGAACATAGGCACAGCTGGAGCTCTCTAGAAAAGCTCCTCAAAGTAATGATAGTCCACTTAAAGGTCCACACACACACACACACACACACTCGTGCACATACATGCACGTGGGATGATCACATGAACTTATACACATGCACAGACAGAAACAGATAGATGGGACATGTATACACAGAGAAGATGCAACATGCAACACACACACACACACATAGACAGGTTCTGAAATCTGCTGAACATGTCTTAAATAATCAAATTGTAAGCCCTGAAAATGTATTAAAGGAAGCAATCATGCATGGATTATTACCTCTGTATCATTCTCAAATATATCTTGATAGCACAATCTAATGGCTGTAGAGAAATAATAGCATTGACACAAAAAACAGTATAATTTCTTGCAAGTTGAACATGATTCATTTTCAAAACAAAGGAAGTGCCTCATGCCGTGCTCACATCATGTCACTTTTACCATGAAGCTAGCATGACTTGCTACTGGGGAAAACACTGGTCAACATAAACATGTCAGCCTTACAATCATAAGACATGAACTCCAATGTCTTCATCAGAAATTGTGGAGCGTGTTTAACTATTAAACACTGCATCTGGTCTCTTGAGCCCCTTTCACACACATGTAGTCTACTCTTGAAATGTCCAGGAATATTTCCTGCATGGCGTCATGTGTGAATGGGAGCAGGGATTGATATTCAGGGAAATCTGTACCATCAATTACCCACCTCAAGACCTTGTTACATTTCTGGGAAAATGCCGGTATGGCTGTGCTGTGAATGAAAGCAGTAACATTGCAGGGACGAGCACGTAAAGGGTTATGTCTGCCTGATGAAGTACACTTTCCCATTGAACGAGCGAACCAATCTCAAAACTCCATTGAATAGAAGAGACATTTTGAATGTGTAAATATTTTAAATAAAATGTTCATACTCTTTTGTAAATGTTTATTCACATAACTTAAACTGTATGGTTTTCATAAAGCCATATCGATTATTCAAAGCTCCGTCAGACACTGAGCCACGCTCAAGCTGATTATTCAAAATCTTCAATCTGACGGAGCTTTGAATAATCGATATGGCTTTATGAAAGCAATACAGTTAGTTATGATAATAAACATTTACATAAGGGTGTGATCATTTTATTTAAAATATTTAAACACAACACAAAAATAGCAATGTCTCCTCTATTCAAGCAACGGCTCCCTTTTAAAAGTCTGTGTATCTGTGCTTGGTGCGACAATATCACAACATCATGTTCCGTTTGACATTATTATCTTATCTTTAATATCAATGGTTTATCAGTTGTGCACAATGACAGAATTTACAGCTGTTTAGCTTGTTAGCTTCATTGCATAGCACATCACAGCCAAAGAATGATGCGGACACTCCTCACTGCTCTCACTGAGCATTTTAACTCTAATATGCTTTTCGTGTCATTTTTTGCTGCCCTAACTGTACTTTTAAAAAGTTGTGATCCCTACTAGAGCTGCAACGATTACTCAATTAGTTGAATTAGTTCATTGGCAACTATTTTTGATGAGCAAATAATGGTTTTAGTCATTTTTTAAGCAAAAATGCAGAAGATTTTCTGGTTGTGGCTTCTCAGATGTGAGAATTTGAGACTTTTTCTTTGTCATACTTGATCTTAAAATTAATATTTTTGGATTTTGGACTGTTGGCATTTGAAGACGTCACCTTGACCTGCACAAAATTTGAATGGGCATTTTTGACTATTCTCTGACATTTCTATAGACAAAACTCAATCAGTCAAAAAAATAATTGGCAGATCAATCAATACTGAAAATAATTGTTAGTTGCAGCCCTATAGTCCCTATGTTCAAAAACGAGGACTGGATCAAACTACTTGGGCTGCTTAGGAACACTTGCTTGAACAGAGAACCTGGCAGGTTATGAAACCTCTGGTTCCACAGGAACAGATCTTCTAGAAGTTATTTGAATTTGCTAATAATGTGTGCTTTGTAGATCTGGAAAAAGCCTATTACTGTGTGCAGCTCCTCAGCTGTAGGAGCACGCGGTCCAGGGGTTGTTTTTGTGAGTCATTTGTTCCTTTTAGCTCAAAGAAAGGGCAATGCTTTATAAACAGATGTAAGTTGGGTGTGATCTGTAACAAGGATATGACTCTGTATGGTGGCATCTTTGCTATTTGAGGACTGGCTGGTCCTTGTGGTTATATTAGGTCTCGACTCTTTGAGAATGTCAGAGCTCAATTTTTTGTGGCTGGGATGAAGATCAGCACCTGCGACTCTGAGATGATGGTTCTCTCCCAGAAAAAGGTGAATTTCTCGATCCATGTGAGGGTGAGCCACTGCCTTAAAGGATAGGTTCACGATTTTTCAAGTCTTTCTTAAAACAACAGTCAGGTGCCCAAATGAACACTAGATTCAATATAAACTAGTATAGAAGGGTCATACAGACACTCCTTCCACGTTCACTGCCAGCTACTTTTCCAGGGGACCCTTGTTGCTATGGATACCATTCAGTTCACCAGGCGTCCATGCAGATCATGGCATTTCTTTATGTTGTCTGTTGTGTTGAAAGTGATGAGCAGATAGCTACAGAATAAGAATGTGTTGTGTTATCTCACATTAGACAGTTTTTGTATGACGTCAAGGCCAGTTGCATGACTGTTTCATAATCTACTGTCTTTAACAAGCTTTCATTTTGCTTTTCAATCGTATTTGCTGTTGTGAGTGGTGCCCACGCAGTCGCTTGTGATTCTAAGGGTGATAAATGTTTTAGGTTTGCTTTTACTTGAACTTGTAACTTATGACATGGAATTTGCCTTTGTTTAGAATTGAAAGCAAACAGAAATTTTAACCTGGTGATGGTGCTAAATGGAAAGTCAGAGGATCCCATATAGAAGATGAGATAATTCACAGAGCTTTCCAGCTAATTAGTCTATTTCTAGCTGTTTAATGGGCTTTTTCTGGGTGAATGGCAATGTTTTGTATATTGGTACAAGTTGAAGAATGTGTTTTTGCTCACAGAAATGTGGCTAAGTCTCTTAAACTTTCTCTGAAATATTAATGTCCCCGATAGATCTTATTTTTTAGCAAGCATAAGCCTATTAGTGTTTTTCTTTGACCTTGTGACATTGCCACATGTATTGCCACTGTAATTATAAGGCTAACTGGGCTCCCTCCATCCATTTCAAAGCTAGAGCGGGTGAGGAGTATATGTATTGTTCAGCTGATTTAAATAATTGGTGTGGTTTACTTAAAAGGGTGCCAGAGAGAAAATTATGTTAATGGAATAATTTAAAAGGAAGTTGGAAACAGATAGTAACCCTATCAAAGTCTGTCCTCCTCTCTTTTGTTATGACTTCAGATGAGGTTTGCTCCAAGGAAACTAAATTATCCTTCTCCTCCAAAAAGAGATGGTCAATGTCGTTTACACACTTGGAGGAGCTTAGCTAGTAAAGCCACTCTAGAATTTGCACTAAGACTGTGAAACAAATTAACTTTTCTGTGTGATGAGTCCTATTTCTGGGAGTTAATTGCACATACTAATCCAGACAGTTTCTTGGTGTGAATGTGTGTGTGTGAGTACAGTTGATGCGTGTACAAGTGGATGTATGGAAAGGTGTTTTCTGTTTGTTTGTTTTTTTAGTGTGTGTTGTGTGATTGTATATATGTGTCTGTAGGTGTGTGCTCCTCTCAAAAATTACCTTCTGCCTGCTTATTGTTTTTGACAATGTGGCAAATTGTTGAAGCAAGTGAAATGACTACTGAAAAATCACTTTCAATGTGTTTATCACTATTAAATCAAAATTGAGAACAAAGCTCTAGGGATACCAATGGTTAACACACACTCCACTAACAACTTCTCTGCTAGCTAGCAGTCTGAGGAAAAAATTAAGCAAAGCTAAATGAAGCTTGGTGTAAGAGCATTTTCTCCAGAAAGGCAACAAAGTCAAATGTGAACTGTTGGTCAGTCGGTGTGCTGAATGATGAGACTGATATGTTTCCAATCGGTGTGATAGAGGGTGAGGGATTGAAAGAGCTAGTTTGGTATCTCAAACCTGAGTATGTTGTGCCTTCGAGAGCTAATGTGACTAAAAGCACTGAAAAACACTGAGGAAAAGAAGGTTGAGCTAAAAGTCAAGCTAGCCAGGGCAGAAAAGCTAGCTCTGATGTCAAAAACAAAAAATACATCACAACTTTAATAATTAACCGATTATCTACTGATTAATGGGTGTTGGTCTATCAAAAGCAAAATTAAGCAAAACTGATATCCTTATAATCCCGAACAGTAAAGTTTCAATTGCGATAGAATCAGCGAGGTGAATGAGAAATCTGGGCTTAATTATTAAAAGCAAAAGTACTGACTGCACCTGTATTGTGACAGATAGGCTTCAAATTGTATTTTGATGGTTAAGAAATTAATACCAATGATTTATTGTTTGCAAAAGTTTATTTTTGTCCACAATCTGTGCGTGTGCCCCACAGCAAAGAAGTTTGGAGTAACGGAAGTCCCCATGGAGACAGTGACCTTCATCTCACACGCCACACAGTCACGACTTCGCACTGTGGTAGAAAAGGTTTCTACTATCGCACAGCACCGACTGGACTCCTGTAAGGTAAGAACGCAAACATACAAACCCACAAAGTAGACGTGTCCTGAGCTAATAACACTGCTGTTGGAGTCAAGCAATGCAGGTTTTTTTTTGCAGCTGCTTGTTATCAGCTGTATCCAGCTCAGTCCATTTGCAGTTAGTTTTTTATTATAACTCACAGATGTGCTTTCAACTTTCAAATACTCTTCTACATTTTTTAAAGCTGCTTAGCCTACTGGCTAACATACAGCTGACACTCAGACACTAGGGAAGTCACATTTAATTCAAAATTCGCTCCACTGTTCAGAAATGGAAAAAATGTAATATTCAACTTTTAATTATCTGTACAAATTAAAAATAAGCACAACAGGCCAGTTGACTTGTACTCCAGAACAAAGACACTGTCTGTTTACTGATGTCGTAAAATGCAGCTGCCTTGTAATGTCAGCTAGTCAATCAAGTGAGGCAGCAGGCTCAACGAAACACGTTCTGACTGATCTTGCCTGTAACTTATTCGCTGAGGCAAAAAGTAGACGGGAAAGGAAAAAGCGTGGCCAAGGTTGTATGCTTGAACTCTTTCTCTGCTGCTTCCAAATCATGTAAATGATCATTGAAAAATCCAACAAGCTTATTTTATTTAACAAAACCTGTTGATATATTATTAACAAAAAGGGCAGCATCAATCCTAACAACACTCATTAGCCAACAGCCAGTACAGCCCTGTTTATTTGAATATTGTCAAAGTACACTGAAGCTTGATTCTGTTGGATTAACAAGAGCAGACAATGACGTATACGGGCACTGTTGTACGAGACAGAGTGAATTAGGTGATGTCAAACTTGGATTGAGACTTGGAGGTGAAGAAAGAAACTTTATCAAGACATTTGAACACAGACACTCACTCATAAACATACATACACTCCTAAATTCACTTTTTCTCACATAAACTCACAGGCAAAAATGCATGCATGCCACTAACATAAACATATAAAAGTTGATATGAGAAATGTTTTATACCCTTAAGTTGATAAACAGGAGAGCTCAGACTTTTCAGTCAGTCAGTCAGAACTTCTAAGTGCCCATCTGCGTACACCTGCACGCTTTTCTGGTTATTGGTGACTTTATCTCTCGTAGCCCCTGAATGTAAGTATAAAACCACATTTAATTGGTGAACATTAAAGCGTGAATACATCTCAACTGCAAGCCTGAAATCCCAGGATTGTTGGGAGAATTGGGGGGGGAAACTTTGAAAATGTGTTTTTTCCTGACACCAAGTAGAGAGGAGGAGGAGGGGGGAGGAAGAGCATCGCTACAGCTGTCCCCATCTTGTTTTGTGCTTCTTCTTTTCGTTCGTTCTTTCTCCTTTTTGTGGTTTTGTAAATGAGGTGTGTGAGAGAGGCTCTGTGAAGCCACTCTGTTGACATCAGCGAAAAAAAAAAAAGAGAGAGGGAAAAGACCAAAAGACAAAGCGGCCTTAAAGAGCAACCGGGCTTCGGCAGCGGCGGCAGGAGCTACGGCAAGAGTGCAGGCTCAGCGCTGCAACAAAGAGGAGAGAGGCTGGATGAGAGAGAGAGAAAGAGGGGGGTTGGAGGGGTGCTGGCGATGAGCCTCCTCAGATGTGTCTTTGTGCTCTGTGCCACCCAGCTTCTCTCATCCACTCATGGAAACACACACACAGACACACACTCAGAGATGTGACACACACACACACACACACACACAAATAGAAGAAAGAGTGATATGAAAATCAAGAGCAAGAGGAGTGGAGTGGAGAGCAGAGCTGCATAGGAGACAGACAGACAAACATGTGAAATAAGCAATTATCTTATTAACTTTTGATGACCTACAAAAGTTGTTTTTACACTTACCTTTCCATTTCCCAAGTGGGAGGTGATGCGCTTTATGCAAAGAGAAGCGTCGTCTGTAAATAGATAAAGTTAGTGTGTTTAAGTGTGTTGTTGTGTTCAGGCGGCTGGTGGTGTTCCAATTGAGCTGTGACTTAAAGTTGAGATTTTTGTTTTAACCAGTTGTGCAGTTAGTAATGAAGATATCAATATGCTTATTAGAAGGGCAATACTAAGTTAATTATAGTCATATTTGATTGACATGGTGGTGGTCGTCCCATCTTTTTTGTATGGGAGCTGTATGGCTATTTTTAACTGTTGCCTTATAACATTAATGATTAGACATGAAATATGATCCAGGAAGTCCAAATTGACTAATCAGATCCGCCAGTTTGGAGGTAAATAATTGGAATACGCCGTTCATCTTAAAAAGGTAATCTATCAGGAAAGTGCACCTGCACACATATTCGATTGGGCCGGTAGCACCTTGCTGGATGATGTCATTCATTTTGATCGAGGTTCTGCTCTGCGTTATTTGCAGCCCTGCTGTGTCGCTGGACAGGGTTTATTCAAGTGAATGAGGATGAGAGCGTTTTTGTTTTTTTTTGTTTTTTTGTAGGGCTAATGAACGCAGCCTTAGGTTGTGTGCATTCACAATTACACTGAAAAAAAGAGAAACTACCGCCACAGTTACAGTAACAGTCAATGCATACAATAAATAACATTAAAGCTAGATGTTTATTTGCTTTCAGAAAGAATGATTTCATATTCAAGTTTTGAAGAGTCTAGAAAATTCCAAACTTGTTAAAGAAAACGTGTTACCACCCTCTCAAATCTTCTCACATATGCACAATTATGTATTAACACTCTTAATTTATAATGAAGACTGACCTGTGCATCTTCTCAAACACACTTAATTAACATTGCACAAATCTTATGAATCACAAATCTTGTAAAACTGCCTGGCTTTCTCACTCCTCTGTCTCTTGCTGTTCTCAGTTTAGAAGCTGTATTTTTGGCACAAAAGTGACATCATTAATTACACTCACCACGGAACAACAATCTAGTCAGAATTGATGACAAATTTTCTGCCGTGTACGCTTTTTTTGTGGTCTAAAAGGAGATCTGGTTTGCTTACAGTAGGTGATGTAATTTCCTCTTTATTTTGAGAAAGTGTTGCATGTGTGGATGGACTGAGGGCTGCCCTAAAGTTCTGAAACTTGTAGCCAAAGCCTCAAAAGTAGCTACTGAATTGAACTTGTAGCTTTAGCTGTTGCAGTGATTTTCTCTCTATATGCTTGTCAGGATGACGAGTGCTACGAGCAGTCTGCGGACGTTCGCTCTCAGCTTCGCTTCTTCGAGCAGCTAGAGAGAATCGAGAAGCAGAGGAAGGACGAGCAGGAGAGAGAGATCCTGTTGAAAGCCGCTAAAGTAAGTTATCGTTTACCTTGCTGTGTGTGTGTGTGTGTGTATGTGTGTGTGTGTGTGACAGAGAGAGTTGTTATGTCCCCATGCAACAGTGTGTGCTTGTGTACTGGTGTGTGTATGTGTGTGCATGTTGCTCCTGTGCAGGCCCTGACAGATGAATTAGAGTGTGACACCAGTGGATGAAGTGACCTCCCTGTGTCCTCCCAGGCTCCTGGCCCCAGGGCTCCTCTGTCCTGGCTCTTCCTCCCCGGACACAGCGAGGAGGGGTGGTGGGTGTGGGGGGAGGGGGGGAGGGGTACCCCATACACTATGCGACCCCCATGCACCATTCAGCTGACACACAAACACACACATCCATCCACACACCCAACATCCCTCTATCACAAGCCTTGACAGCTCAGGTGAAACAGAGCAGACCAGAATCTGACTGTGGATTTTAGCCTGATATTATCCATCCATGTATTTTGCTTTTATTATTCATGTTGTTCTGAATGTCTGTTTTTTTTACCAAGAAAAATGCTCTGTGCGCAGAAAGTGATGCATTTTTTTTCTGTTTGTTTGGAATAAACAGATTAAGTATTCATAAACAGAGAGAGTTGCTTAGATTAAACTTTATCAATAGAAATTCTAAGACAGAGGCCCCATAATTCTGCACACAGCACAAATACACTACAAAAAATCACTCCTCTCTTTGTCATTGCAAAAATATACAGTACATGTCCTGTATATACAATTGCAAATACCACAGATTGCAGCTAAAAGCAATAAGAAATATTATGATGTTCGGTTCCAAAACACTACATATCTAACATGGCAATCAGAAAACAATGAGCATTGAATTAAGAGATGCATCATTTGCTTTAGTTTTTTACACTTGGGAAGAAGAAGAGAAGAGGACTGGGTATTAGATGCTGACAAGCTTTGTTGCGCTTCGTTTTAACTGTTACACAAATCATTGCAAATGCTATCATAACTACAGGCAATACTTTTCACTCTGTCCTGAGTGATGGTAAAGGTTATTTCATGGTCCTGCAATTAGTTTATATATAGCAAAGAAGAGAAATATAATTGTTGGTCATTATTTCAACAGTTACCAGCTGCTAACACCTACATTGTTGCCAAGGCAGAGAACTATCTAAACCATCTGGAGAAGAAAAAGGTTCATGAGTAAAATTAATCTACAAACCTCAGAAGTCATAGTGGTTTTTTTTTTTAGCTTCATGTCACAATATTTTTGCTGTTATTTTCTATAATAACAATAATGCTATAAGCTGAATGTTCTAAGTCTCAGCTGAGTGCATAGTATTCACATTTAAGTCACATGACATGATATTAACATTTTATTTGGTGAAAAAGTTGATACAATATCAAGTTAAGGTATGTAACTTACTGGTAACGTTTTGAGGAATATGCACAGTGCAAATAAAACTCTACAGCATGTTTTGAAAAATGTCCAGCAGTAATTAATTAGTTAAAAGTAACTAATATTCAGTTTTATCACTTTGTCATTTAAATCACTAAAATATCTTTAGGAAGAAAAAGAAATATTAACTCAAATATATTAAGTGTTGTCCTTTAAAAATACTATAAATTGTTGCAGGTGTCACTTTTATCCAGTTCAGTCAAGGCCCATTATATAATAAAAAGTACGCAACAGGAATATCTGCGCTGACATCACAGGAAAGTATTAAAACATCTTATTTACAATCAGGTCTTTTAATTGTTACCTGTCCACTACTCTGATCTCAGTCCTAAAATTTTGGAAAGATCACCACAGACCAAAAAGAAAAAGTGAGAGAGAATCTTTTGCAAATGAAAATGCCCCACGGTGCAACATTAGCAGAAAGCTAGGTTAATTTAATTAATTTTGAATGGAGCCAATGTCCCACAGTAAAGATTCTCATTGCAGCACACCTCACCGTCTTAATTGCATTATTATGTTCCGGTCCTGCCATGCAGGATATTAGAAAATCCTCTAGTTGATGAACACTGGCCACCAAACCTCATGACCCGTCTGTTTTTTCTTTTAGGAGTAACCAGATAGCCTTGCTCTTGGTTGTGAAAAAAGACATCGCCTCAGCAGGAAAACAACACCGTAAAGTGTGTTGTTAAAAAAGAAATAATGAAGCTTTTAGATCCTCTTTGTCAGTTCCCAGTTCTACATGGGTGAACGGTGTAATCTTGTCTTTTTTTTTTACTGTGAAAAGCTCTCTTTATTAACAGGATTAGTGAAGAACTTTTGCAAAATTAGCCAAGTTCTCATTGGAAGGGCTTACCTCAAGGCTATTTGGATTGCAAGAGCCTCAATGAGGATAGTTTGACTTCACTGCAGAGCCATGTCTATGGGTTTTGGACTCTTGTTGCCATGGCGTCACAGTTCAAGAAGTTTGGAAAGGAAATCTTTGCCTAATGATTGTACAATATATTACACAAAAACACTGCCTGATACAAGTAATTTTTGGACAATTTAACCATGTATGGGTCATCTTTTTCTAACAGTTCTATTTTATTCTATAGACACAAATATATTTATTACATCAGCTGTTTCAGTACACTGGTTCTTACCCCTGCAGTCAATAAGAGTCTGATTTAAGGGAAAACATCCTAAAAAAAACCCATCCTAAAACACTTTAAAAAGTTGCAATTTTTAGTGTGTTAGGGTATATTTTTTTACTCTCACTGACAATTGTGAAAACCCTAAATATCATGTTTTGGCATTTGTTCTTTGTTTTTTTCCCCCACTTTTTAGACCACTGTTTAACCATTATACAGGGAGAAATCCATATCTGAATACATCATAAACCCCAAAACTCCATAATGTTATGCAGCCAGAAGACATATTGCATAAGTGGATCATCTCATTTTCATCCGAACTTTCAAAACTGCTGCTCACATAAAATCAGATGTAAAGTGAAGCTTGATATTGATGCTTTGATATTTGGTGGACATTCATTTTCCTCTTACCACAGTTTGTAAATACATGAGTAAAATCATCGATGAATACATTTGTGATTACTGTAAGAAGAATTACAAGTTTCACTCACTGGACTCAATATTTGTGAGAATGTATTGACAGAATATTCAATGTTAAGTTAATTTTGCTTCTGGCACATACAACCCACAGCTTAGTGAAACAGGTTCAACCCTCTGGAGGTTTTCAAAAGTGACCTGTGCAGTGTTAGAATAGACAAGACTAATTGTTAAAAAAAACAAATAAATTACAGCACATTGCTACAAAATAGACATTCAACGTTACAGAATGGTTCTATACCATTGAACACATATTTGTGTTTAAGTACAATACACTCCACTCCACCAAACCCAAAAAAGCTTGTCAGCGTCTAGTAACCCAGTCCTCTTCTCCCCTTCTCCCCTCTGTTCTCTCTTGTAAGTGGGAAAACCAGGGCAGCTGACAGAGGAGATATAAAGCATGCCAGTGGCACCGCTGCCCTTTGTAAACAGTCCATCTGTACCCACCCCTCCCACACCTCTGCCCCTCCGCCACCCACCTCCCCGCCTGCCTCTGTCCTGCTAGAGCACCTGCTAATTTGACCTCTTGAATAAGAACCCATTAAAATAATCCCCTCCACCCCTGCCTTCTCCGCTCCTTCACAACAAGCCCCTCCCCTTCCTCTATGCCATCCATTTAAAATATGACTCAAGTCTTGAGGGATAGTCCGGCCGACCGGAGGGCAAACACATTAGTCTTAGTTGAGATACCGATCAGTACGTGAACCGCCTGATATATTTAAAGCCAATTAGCAGGAAGGCTAGGAGGAGCAGCTCTCCATCCATAAGATGGAGAAGATGAAGATGAGGAACGGGAGAAAGGGAGGTAGAGCATTGAGGCAGGAATGGGGCATCCTGCTTTAGAGGACACGGTGAGGCTAGGCACTCACCCTGATTGATTAGATATTGGAAGGAGTGTTAGGGCGATTAAATATAATAGCAGAGTTGATTATAAGTGAAAGTTAAAAGTGTATTACTAAACAGAGGAAAGTTGGTATTGTTTTAACCATTGCAATATCTTCATATCTATTGAAATGTGTCAGCCAATATAGAAAAGCTATTAAACTGCACACAGGACTGATGCTCTAAATGGCACTAGAATACTTGGCAAAACCTTGTGGAACAATAAGGGGAATTTACGTTTGCACAAAACAGATGAGGTTTTTAATGGATCTGACCTAATTTTCATTGATCCAGCAGATTTCCAACTATGCAGATTGTGTCCAGATTTACAAAATAACAACATTCAGTTAGTCTGAGGCACCATAATCTGTCTGTTTTGCCTGCAGTGGTCAACCGTACATGTACATTTGGCTGTTAAGGATTCCCAGGGACAAGTACATTCACCCAGATCTTGGCTACTGATTAAAATAGAAGTGCTGTGTTGTTACGCCAGGGACACACACACACACACACACACACACACAGCGACGGATCGCCACACTGGCTCACAGTGACACACACACACACAGCCACTGCCACTGATACTCACTAACATCCTTTGCCCTGTGTGTGTGTGTGTATGTGTGTGAAGGGGGGGTCTGTGTGTGTGCTGGCTTGTGCAGAATTTTTAATAACCTCTTTTGATTAGAATCCCCCTCCAGCGGCTTATTTAGGGCTGGATTTGGAGCGGGTTTAAAGGCCACAGCCCCCCGGGGGGCGCTCCGTTGCACTTCTCTGAATTCAAATACGATGTCCTTGACACCTCTGTATCCTGTTCCCATTTTGCACTATTTTTGCTGCAGCAGCAACAGATGAGTGGCGAGGGTTGGTGGTGGGGAGGGTGGGCTCCTTAAACCAGCTGTTAACCTGTGTCCCCCCCTATGCCTTTACTCCACAGAGTCGCTCCAGGCAAGAGGACCCAGAGCAAGCTCGACTGAAACAGAAAGCTAAGGAGGTAAGCTGCTGCTGAGATCATTACCCTTGACATTTCCCAGACTCCAACGTATTAATTTTTCATGCCTCACTACACATGTAATGCCATTTAAAGTCGGACTTAAAAAAGTTTGAGGAATTATTCGCGCCGATTGATGCTCGTGTGTGGAAAATTATTTTCTGCGCACCAAAGACACCATCTACATCCTCCACCCTCCCTCCTTGTTCTTTTCTTCGTCTATTTCAGCCTCTTCATCTTTCACCAATTTGAATTTTGACTAAGTGCTCTTCATTGAGCCCTGCCCTTTCTGATAGATGGGCTATCATGGGAATGATATACAGTGGTAACTGTTGTAGCCCCTGTAGGTTTATTCTGCATCCATATTCTCATCTCATCATCTCGACATATCTGTGTCTCATGTTTGAAACTAATTTGTATTTCTTTTCAGTCTATGTTAATAACATTTTATTATAAAACACAACTATATCTCTCAACCTACTTGTTACAACAACACATTGTGGCTTGAAAGAAAGCATAAAAAGATTTAGGTTTTATTTCTGTTTGGAAATGAGTCAAACTGCAGAAACAGTTCAGTAAAGGCATTAAAAAGAAAGCAAGTGTAAGATGAATGAGGGCTTCAGATGTACCGATTCATGTTCTACATTAACTTTTACTACTACAAAGGAGTAAAAAGAATTATTGTCTTTTCCAAGTAATAGGCCAAGGCACAACACTTAGTGTTGCAAACTGGGAAACGTTTCAACTGATGTAGTGCGTTTGTGTTTGCAGTGCGATGTTACATCTTCATTTTAAGTGCAGGTCTTGTATAGGATGAATTCCCAGTGGAGCTCAGAAAGTAGACCACTCTTCTTTTAGTGGTTGAGTAATGTTGTTTACGCAAACAAAATAGTTCTGTCACAGCGGAAGTTTGCATTTGTTTTTTTTTCTTTGTTTACTCCAAAATAACTTCACTGGGTGCTTTCAGTCCGTGGCTCGCTAACAAGGATCAAGAGGATTGTGTGGAGCTTCCAAAGCATAGTCTAAGTAGGCAGGAGGATAAAACAAGCACCACCTGTCACCTGTTGTTGTTGTTGATGTAGAACTTAAGGAGCAGACGTGGTTTTTTCTAAGTCACTCGCTCTTTAAAAAAAAAAAAAATCCTTTTATTTATTCAGTAAAGTTTACTGAACACATACGCACTTTTCTCAGGAGCACCCTAATTTATACTCACACCGCTCTACAATTTTCCACCTGACAGCTCCCCAGTGCAGCTGCTGTCTTTTAACGTTGGCCACTCAGCCATTTATATTTAGGAGTAGCTGTAAATGCCTTTCTCAAGGGCAACTCAGTGTTGTTGTTTAGCCAAAGTATTTCGTTTTTGAGATTTTCTTAGTCTGCGGTGTTGAACTTGTGACCTTTAAGTGACAAGTTCTCTTACCTCTGGCTACTGGCAGCGCTCTGTCTTTTCTCTGCTTCTCTTCTGGACACCTTTCTAGCAATAGCGAGCCCTGCTGCAGTTTAGAACATTCACACTAGATCTCAGCCTACCCATAAACTCCACATATGCAAATGAAGTAGCGTAATAGGCAGCACGATAGGTTTGCCCCAGGGGCCAAGTGATCAAAGTGGATCTCCTCCCTGTTAAGTGGCAGTCCGCTCGTCATCTGGATATGACCAGATTAGCGCCTCATGAGCAGATGCCGCATGCACGTACGCACATTTTCATTTTCATCTGGAATTTTAAGAAGGGGGTTTCAAAATTGTTACTTTATGTAATGCTTTCTCCCGCTAGATAGAGAGAAGGAAGACTCCAAACGCCCCCAACTGCACCCCCCTCTCCACCTTCCCACACACACACAAAACACCCCTCTTCCACCCTCCCTCACCTCTTTCTTTTTTGCTTAATGGCCGCCGTTTCTCAGCCCCCGTGCCTCTCCGGTTTTCATCACCTGACTGGCTCAAGGGGACAGAGCTGGCTGTTTGTGTCACTGCAGAGTCTGTCGGCAGCTCACACATCTGCGCAAATTTCATCAGGATAATGAGCCCGAGCTACTCTTCCAGGCGACGGGCAGAGAAGCCAGCTTCTCTTTAAGCCCCTTTCCCTGATCACGCACACACACACACACACACACACACACACACACACACAAAACAACCACCACCACTTAACAGTCATCATTTTGGAGAGATAGAATTACAGTGTGTTATATACTTGAATTAAGTGTTGGCACGTAAATTGAGCTGCCACATGATTTGAATCTACTGTCACAGACCTGAGTCTGGTGTGAAGGCCGACAACCAGGTATTTACCCATCATCAGCGAATGAATGGTATTAATGGTCAAGCTCAGACTGAACATCAAGTGAAGTCAAATCAATTTTATTTATTTAGGCACCAAAACAAATCACAAAGCCCCATAGGGCTTTACAGGCTGTTGCAAAATCCTCGATTCAGTTAGGGAAAAAAGGGGACAAACCTCAGCCAGAACAACAGAGGAAGGATCCCACTTGTGAACCGTTATCCTTCTTCATACACAGACTTTAGTATGTGAAAGTGTTTTTTGTTTTTTTTAAATAATGAAATAAACCCTGTACACCAGCACCTACACAGGCCTTGCAGGTGCTTAAATGACTATAGTTAACCATCATTGCTCACAGTCACACTTATAGGGTGACAATAAGGACAGGCTACTGTAGCAAATATTATAACAAGTTTAAATGAAATAGATTTATTTGTTTGTCTTTAAATCTAAATTGTGTTGTTTGGAATTGAATCCTGATATTTTTGTGGTCTTTCCTGTAGTGTCACTATCAGGCCAACATTTTCACCTTTAAATAAGAAATATCAGAATCTAATGAGCAGATTGTTGTGATATTTATTTAGCACATTCATGCTCCCCAGCAGATGGACTCTTTCCATTTTAGACAATCCATGAGTTTTCAACTTGTGCCACCCTCAGGCCAAAATGTCAACTTTGGACACAACACATCTTACAATATTACCGGCAAATGAAGTTGCAATAAAGTTTACAGAGCACATTTATGTTCCCAAGAAGATAAAACCGTTTGCTTTTTAATGATTCTTCTAACTGTGCATCTGTATTTGCACCAGCAACCTAACCCACAACCTTGTCACCAGCAGTGCAGGCTCGTCAGATACTCGCTGGCAGAGGTTTTGCGTGAGAGAGAGGTAGAGCAGTCTAGCGCCTCTGTTTCCTCCATTCACTACCATTTGGCCGAAAGGTCAGATGGGCTATTTCAGAAATGCCCCCAGTGAAAATCAATGGGCAAATCGTGGAGCTCAGTTCCTGTTTGTTGTTGTTGTTGGTGGTTGGTCTGTGTGTTCTGTCTGTTCCATCACTGAGGCAGGAGGCCAGGCAATGCCTAATCATTGAGAGAGAGAGAGAGAGAATGAGAGAAAGAGAGGGAAGGAGACAGAGAGACAGAGACAAAGAGACAGAGAGAAAAGGAGACTTGGGGGGGAGGAGAAGAGGGGAGACAGAGAGAGATAGAGAGGGAGTTAAGGCCAGTAGAGATACATCACGATGTCAGACACACAGACACACTGCAGCCACAGATTCATCATCGCAACCGCGTCTGCAGGCACAACTGGACACAGGAAACGAGTGAACTGGAGAAGAGAAGTGGAGAGAGGACAGGAGAAGAGAGACGAGGGAAGAGAGGGAAAGACAAATTGGCCACTACAGCTGACCAAAATCTGGCCAAAAACTCCTGTTAGGGTCTGTTCAGCTGCAAAAGCAAACCATGTCATGCCAAGAACACTAATATTTCCACTGTATGGCTTTCTTAATGTGAGATGGTCCCAGCCAATATAAACTATTGCTTAAGTAGCATGTTGTGCCTGTCCAGACCCTGCGGTGTTAATCAGTCTGACGTCACAATAATTACAAACCCACTTGGCTACAGGTTCAACAAGAACTAGTAGACTGAGGTAGAAGAAGAAGTAAACAATTGCAGTGTCAGCTGATTTATACACAGTTATATCTGCTCAACCATCACTGGTATAATTTTCTATCCCCTGTCCCCTGCCCCAACTATAATTTGACTTTTAAGTAAGTATATAGTTTATAAATATTACATTATAATCCATATGGATCCCCATTTATTTATAGAATATAAATGTAAACATTGCTCAAATTCACATGATAGCAGCTCTCTGATTGAGATTCAGAGTTCCTTCTTGGACATAGAAACAGCAGCATCCTACTGTTTTAAGCAAATTATTATAATCCAAAAACATCTTTGCAAGATATTCAAAGATGCTTTACACAGAAGAAGAAAAAAAAATATAAAACACAATAAAAGACAGAAAACACACTAACATTACAATAAATAGCAGGGGGACATTAAATTAAACATTAAAAGCAGCTTTAAGATGGAATCAACATGCTCTTTTCTGAAGGAAAATGATAGAAACTCAGTTACAGGCTGCACACATTTTGGGTTTCTTTCCAACAATCTGACAATAACCCCAATTTAAAGCCACCCTTCTCTATCAAACCAGCTTTACAGTGCAGGTCATGATGTTTGAGGCCACAGCTCTAGAATGTAATTTGTTAAAAATATGAATTATTCAGAAATGGTAGATGAGTTATTGTAGAAGCCCAATTATATTTTTGTACAGCATATGCAAAGACATAGAGCTTTTGTGCTGCCAGACTAAAAAACAACAGAGGAATGTAAGAAACATTGGGATCACATAAATAGTAAAAGGATTGTAGGCTTTTGGCTGATCTTCAAGATATTGGAGAGGATATGGCAGGACTGTATATGAGGGAGAAAGTTAAACCAGAAGAAGTGACATTAAAACTGAATATGCATTCACTTTTTTTTAGCACTTTATTCACATTCTGTTGCTCATTTTCAACCATGGCAAGTGCTGACTGTGTACCTTCACTAAAATAACTGATGAATGAGGAAGTATATTGCAAACATTTCTCCGTTTCTGAGCAACTACTGTTGAAGTACCTTTGATCAAAGCGCTCATTCTCTGCTTGCTCAAGTGGAAATACTCAGTGGCTAACAGCAGAAGTCTGTGGTCTGAGTGAATGTAACAGGGTGTTGCTGGAAAGCAGCATGGAGCTCAGTCAAGCTTCCCTGGATAAATAAAGGTTAAAAATGGTTAACACAGTCGGTCTCCCACTGATAGACCGATCACTGCCAGACCTTTACATGATGTAGGAGTACATGCTCCTCTCCTCTCCTCTCCTCTCCATTTTTTTCCATTCTTCCATATCACCTTGCCCTTGCAGCAACACTCCACTTCTTGCTTAGAGTGATTCCAGAAGACTTGTGTGAAACCGAGAGCTGTCCAATGGGAATCTCAGAGGTTTTTTGTTAGAATAATTTTCCTCAAATATTTTTCTTCTTCAGGCATTGAGAGATTCTTTTGCCCATTTTGACGCACCAGCATTGCTTGAAATGTCTTGAACCTCTACCGAATTAATTCTGCCCTAGCTCAACTTTGAACCTTGCATGGCTCCAATTAAAAGCCTGCAGTTATCCGTCCTGCTCTGCTGTATGAACATATATGTTAGAATCCATGAATCGTATTAGACTAATTTTGCTGTGACATATGCACAACCATGGTCAAATTTTGCATATTTAGCCTCATTGCACCCATGATAAAGATTTTTTTTTCATATGAATGTTGCACGTGTTATTTAAATCACAAGCCTTTGCGCAGCCAGTATATACCAGACCTTAATGCACACATACATGTTTCTTGTTTGGCCTGGCATCCTCCACAAATGACCAGGTCATGGAGAGACTGGAATCCACCCACACTGAAAGCCCCGTCAGCCAGAGCCTCACACTTCTCCAGAGAGGAGAGGCTCTTGTGTGTCAGAGGACAATGTAGTAGCCCCTTAGTTTTTATTAGGCCAGTTATATCTGCAAGTTCATAGGCTCTCATCCTCTGGCCTTCCACAAACTGCTCTGCTCAAAGAGGCGCTCTCCCCCATTAGGCAGGCCCCAGGGCAAAAGCCTGCTACCCTCCTCCACGTTCTCTCCCTTTCTGTGCTGACTTTCAAAGAGAATTCCTGCTGTTTTGTGTGTCCCAATTCATAGTTGTTATATTCTTCTCATTCTGGCCTCACAGATACACAATACTTTAATATGAACAGAGCAGCAGCATTCATGGTCAACCCATTGGATTGTGAATAGAAGAACATTATTATTATTAACACTTTTACAGATTAGGTTATGAATTAATTTAGCAGGAGTTCCGTTGTTTAGATTAATTCAAATTAGACTTCAATAATGTTTTGTGATTTAAAACATCATATACTGGAGTTTGATGTTGATAATGTAATTATCACATAAGAAAGGTCTGTTTTGTAGGTCCTCAAGATGTGCGGACTACTAAATAGTACACTGTAACCCTATTTTTATTTGTTGCTTTGTTGTCGGTAGTCTCAGTTTTTTTTCTTCACCTCAAGTCATATTACAAGAAAAAAAAATAGAGGCAGGCTTTAAAAGTACCTTTGGTGTTCCTGTGTGTTTTCGAATATTACAAAGTGCTGTAATGAGAAGGAAAACAACAAAAAAAGGAGATTTTTTTTTTTTGCCTCAGAGGGAGATAGCGACTCGTCTCCTCGCTGTACAAGCCTGTAGGTTCACTTTTCTCTTTGTGCACCGGAGCACTCCTTGGGACTCGAGCGACAGGGGAATTGGGCATGCTGAGCTACGCTGGTGGCGAGGTGCCAGCCTCCTGTGCCTGGGATATATAAGTGAGAGGGAGGCAGGAGGCAGGACACGTTTCAATTAGGCAACAAACACCACACACAGAAGATGGGAGAGAAGAAAAAAAAACCCTTACCACTTCACCTTCACCAGCTAACTTCTCCCTTCTGACCTCTCCCAAAAACACACTTCTCTGAACCGCTCTGCCCCACCTTTTCTTTTCTTTTGCATTTAAAATCTAAGGTGTCATTTTTGAGGAATTCATATGGGAAGGACAGTAGTGGGGGTCTTTGTGAGGTGATACTAAGTGTGCCAGCTCAGCCTGCATGTTTCCATTAGATTGTCATGTTGGCTAATTAGAGAGCGGCAGCATGATTCACCTTGTTAATTAGGAGGACTTGCACACCATGTGCCTGGGGGCGGTGTGGGGAAGAGGAGCCCAGCCTTAGAGCCTGCTAGTCGCCTGCTGCCTATGAAGATTCCCCTTCTCATCTACCTTCCTTTCACTCTTTTTTTTTTGATTTGGAAATGAATAAATCATTGAGATCGTCCTCTCTCGGAGTGTGAATATCTGAGTTCTCATCTTTCCTGGATGCAAATTAGGCGTGATCAATAGAAGGTGACGAGCGGCGAATCTAAATGTTAAAAAAGAGAGAGACAGGGAGAGAGAAGACTGCTAGACGAAGCATAGAATGAGACAAAGCGAGAGAACATTTAAAGTAGGAAATTTTCCCTTAGATAAGCAGTATTTTTAATGATCGCTACTCTCCCCCCGTCGCTCCAGTGTAACACCGTCAGAATCTGCTTAACACTGATTTCTGCCTCCTTCATTAAACACTGTTCCTTGGCGAAATCTGTAGCGCAAATGTTATTATTTTTAAAAATAATACTTACTCTGAAGGAAAGGCATTGAGTCTTTTAGACACATTCAATTTATCCACCTATTTCACACAGTCTCCCTCTGTACGGTTTAATTCCTGCAAATAAGTTGCAGATGAAGAGGAACCGTAGGGTCATGATAGTGACACTCACATAATGACCTTAGCTCCAGGGACGGCTGATGGCTCTGAATAATTGGTCCTTGGCCCTGGAAACACTTCTGACATACTCAGCTTCAGAGGAAATGGAACACTGGAGCCAAGACTATTAGCTTATGCATGTATTTTGAATTCATCTCCATATAGGTAAAATAATATTATCATAAACAGACTGGCTGAGATTTATGTGTGTTGAAAAAGGTGATGAAACTTCTTAGTTTCAAACTATTTGCTTTGTGTCTTTAATACATAAGTCTTTTCAATCTCAAACCTTATTTAAGCAGATTGGTACAGTGGTACTAATTGTCTTAAATATCTTATCTTGTAAATAGAGATAATTGCATTAAAAAACATACTTTCTATTATGAATAGCAATGTCCACTGAATACAGTATAAAGGGATTGTGTTGGTGGTGACATATGATTGTGTTATTCTGCTAAGTGTCAATACATACTGATACATTTAGCATGAAAACAACATACTGCATTGAGTCTATGCTACTTTATACCGATAAGGGTAATTAGGTCTGTACACAGCACAGCATGTTATATCATGAACACATTACACATGTATTTTTATATATACAGTAAATTCAGTATTTTATTTTAAGATGTCTCTATCAAGTTTTAACACAAAGACTTGCCTACATTAGCAGGTCAAATCTGAACTTGTCTCTTTGTAGTATCGGAGTGCAGATGGAGGAGTGAAACCTGATTGGTTTTCTGCAAATGGCTCTTTCCCTGCAGCAAACTAACTGCCAGGCACTTCACATGAAGAAAGGCCTCAAGATGCAGCTCGCAGATGTTCACATTATGTCGGCCATGTGGGTGTCAGGTGAATGAGATCCATGGATTACAGAAAGGCATAAAACACATACATAAAATGTCAACACACACTCATGTTAAGTAGCAGGAGCTCTGTGCAGTGTTTCGAATACTTATTTTTTACTATTTTTGTAATTCGTATTTGATGAAAAAGGGAAAAATTATCTTCCCTCCCATCTGACAAATTGTGTTTTGAGTCGTTTGTGAAACTTTTATACATACAAATTTGATCTTTTTAAGATACTTCAATATTTTTTAATTTATGTTTTAACCAATGTTATCCAATATGCACAAAACCTTTTTGTGTTATGTGTTAATTTCTAAGTTTTACTTATATAGTAAATGAAGTACAATTGATAGGAAAAAATCTTAAATATTGTTGTTGTGATTTTGGTTTGATATATAGCTTAATAGAAAAACAAAATAGGTTATGTTCTTGATAGTAGAAGGTGCACGGCAGAGAGATGTAGAGGTGACAGTAAATGAGGGGGGACAACATGAAGCAAAGGTCCAAGGTTGGCCTAAAACTGGCGTTGATGTGTCAACATGGTCAGTATCTTATACCCCTAGGGCTTATGTGGTGTTAGTGGGATGCCAAGGGCTGATGGTAGTGAAACTGTGTGTTCTGTCCCAATATATCTGTCAGCAGATAGTTGTTTCTGGTTGTATGTCAAGCTGCTGATTTTTTATCTTCCCAGTAATATCCTCCCAAGCTTTCTCTTACACTGCTGACACTGAATATCATTACTATTGGTGTTACTTTAACACTTTGCTAGTGTTTATATAGTCCACAGCAGCAGTGGGAGTTCATATGAAGTTGTGTGCAGTCATATATTAAGGAAACTGTGTTGTTACCAAGAACAAAAGAGAGCAAACACAAAGAGTTTTTGATGGCAATATTTGATATATTTACATTGCAGTATTTTGTATCAACATATTTTGTATATTAACTGAACTCTGCCCACACACAATTAGAAAATATGTATGTATATGTATATGTATAGATAGTTTAAAATGCAGAAAGTGCAACATTCAGTGGTGCAGATGTCAGCAGTCAGGAGACTGTCTTCGTTGCATTCGCTGCACTTTGTAGTACTGTGTGTACAATATGTCTCCTGAGGAGCCTCCCTTCATCGTTTGACAATATCCAGGTTTTCTACCATGTTGTAAAAATAATTGAAATTGTTTTTAGTTATTAATTTGGATGCAGCATTCTTGCCAACTTACAAACTTGAATAAATACTTTCCATTATATTCTGCACAGCCTATAGTGCAAAGGTTAGAGGGTAGAGCCATGATAAGGGATTTGATTCCCACTGGAGCCACCCACCCTTGTTTAAAATGTATGCACTCTACCAAGGCTCCTTGGGGGGAAAAAAGCATTCACCAAAAGTGGCATATGTTATGTCTATATACTGAGAAGCTTCCTGCTGTGTCCTGTTGGACCAGATCTGGCTAGGGGGAGGGTAAGAGACAGATCAACTCAAAACCCATGGTCTGGCTTTTATACTGTGGTCTTTGCAGGGCAGAGAGCCCTTTAGCTTACTTCATAGCCCCGTAACTGCTTGTGACGTCAAGCAGAGCGTGTTCTGCTCTACCAAGGACATCTGTCTGTAAGCGTCTGGGGGGCCGCGAGCAGCCCCTCAGGCCAGGAGGAGGAAGGACGGGAGGGAGGGTAGAATGAAAAGCCTTTGTTAAAAACAGCAGAGATGGAGAACGGCAGGTTGGCCACGATAGCTCCTGCAGCTCATCCTCCTCTTCACTCCAAGCGTATCAGACTGCTTGAAGGTTCTTGCCATATTTTTGACATTTTTGCATCATAAGGGAGCATACTGCCCTGTTATTTCTTATTTAGGTCTTGACAGACATTTTTACCAATCTATTAAGGGTACAGAGCTTGAAGTTAGACTTTTAAATAATTCAAGATTGGGAAACAGGTGACTAAAAAACAATAGTAAGGATGTCAAATGGATCTGATTATTTTCAGTTGCACATATTGGGTGCACTTCATGCATGTCTTCTTATTTTCTCTCTAATTCTAAATGTGTTTGTAAAATGTTGTGAGAATAATAATGAGAATAAAACATAACAAAGCCAGAACATGCAGAGACTACTGATTTGTTTTTATGAAAATACAGGAAATCTTTTCAACTTCAATCTTTTAACATAGTTTATCGTGGGCTGTTCATCTAAACTACTTAAACTACCCAAACTAATTAAATAGTTATTACTAAAGGAAATCTAATTTTAAGAAATAGATACATTTTGAAATAATGTATTTAGATTTAGAAACAACAGTTCACAACCGCTAAACAGAAGAGGGCCAGAATCGGTTCAGTTCACAAGCAATGCCGAACATCACTAATGATATATAATGAAAACATGACTAATGTGGAAAACACTATTTATGTAGCTCCGCCAAGGATTCACAGTGTTAGTAGCCTGGACAATCCACCACAGCTAATCATCTTTTAGTTAATTAGCACCAACTGCACTGATTCAGGTGCACGCTGCATGTTAAACTACGCTGCTGGTAAATATTCATTGCCCTGAAAGTAGAGGTCTTTGTCTTATTTAAATACGATTAAGGAGGAATCACTCAGGAAAAAACTCTATGACACAAATAATCTGCTTTTGATGAATACATGTAATTTAATGTCAAGGGATACGATTTTTGGAAACACATCAAGAATACTTTTTTCAGATTCTTAGCTAAAAAGAAAGAGTTGATGGTGAGTACTTCCATGTCATGATGTTTTGGGGTGAGGAGAGAGTACATGTAGCAGCTTGAGAAATATGTCTAAAATCCTGTCTAAAATACAGATTAGAAGTGGTCCTTGATAAGTAGAAGCCAGGATTTGATTAATTCCAGGGGGCTTCAGTTGTATTTTGTGCCATTATAGTGTTAACTGATGTGCGCTTAGCAGGGCAGTGAGAGTTTTGTGCAATTGTGACAAGTGTTTCTCAATCACATTAACCCTGAAATGCACATTAACAATAACACAATCACCTGACAATATGCTCTTTGCATCAAGACTAAAACCTCTTTCTAACAAAGCTGCAGATTGATTCTCTTGGATATCTTGAAAATGTTCTACATCTGCTGACCTTTGCTAATAATTTGACTTTACAAGTCCGACTTCCCTGCTTCAAAAGGGCATACAGGCAGACTGGAAGCACTGGTATTTAAGTGACTTCAGAACAGCAGATATTTATGCGGTACCATTGATCGAACCTGGCAAATGTATGCATCCTGCCATCTGGTTATTTTTCCAGTCTGGGATGAATCTCTGTGGTGACCTTTGCAGTTTTTGGTGAAGATTGTACCTATGGCTTAACATTGCTGGCAGGTTAGCCCAGAAGGTGAAGAGAGATATTTATACTTTTAAGTCAGAATTTTGATATCCTTATGTGTCTCCACAGAGAGATCCAAAGAGGTCAAATAGCTGCACTGCTAACAGGCGATGTAGAATAATTCAATGTAGGAAATGTCTGGGAAATCATGACAAGCGCTGTAACAGACAAACAGCATTAGTTGAGGAAAGGCGGTGGCATGTAGAAACTCAGTCACAGTGATTTACGACATCCTTAACAGAGGAGTTGTTGAACACTCGAATAAAAAAGAAATAAAACAGACTGAAAAGTGACCAGAAAACGGTACCAACACCTTATGACTAAATCTCAGACAGCTCATGACAGAAATCTAAGGACTGAAACTGTCCTGAAGGCAATATGTGTCCACATTCCTTAATAGCTGCTGCTAATACTACTTCATGGCATTTGCACATATGTGATTGTATGTAAATGGTAGTCAAATGGTAAAAATATCTATCAAAGCCTGGCCCAACTCTGGCTTGTATCAACTGGCTGTCATCAAAGGAAGGTAGACTTGGCATAGTGGCACCAGATTGAAATCAGATATCAGTCTCTCTGTGTCATGGCGGCCTCATCACTGACGGGAAACGCAGACTGGAGGGTTGCAGATGGTAAAATGAAGTCTTCATTTATCATATAGTCATAAATCTGAAAATGCAGGCAGTTGCTGTGGGCGCTGGGAGCCCATGCCTGGTGCCAACTGCCAGGCAGAGATGCCGGCATCCTGGTGCCATCAGTGAGATAGTGGACCTCTCTCTCTCTTTCTCTTTTCTGCTCGATCGCTCTCTCCCAGCTCACTTTGCGGTGGGATTCTTTAAGGTCAGGCCTGGAGAGATTTGTGTGTTGTTTGTGGCAAAGCATAACAAGGTTAGCATTGATAACATTAATGCTACATTTGCCATGTGGACAGGGACAATAATCATCTCCACCCTGTTAGTCACATCCAGCCACGATCCCCAGTTTCTGACACCATTATCCGCTCTGTGTCCATTTGCATAGTGTTAAGAGCCTGACCCCGACTCAACACTGCCTGAAATCATTTCATGGACTTGTCCATGTCATTGCTATCAATTAGTATTTGTTTAATTACTGTATCTCCATTTCCACTACCATCCGTTTCAAAAATGGATAAGTAAAAATGGTTAAGATATTCAGCTGGCTGGTTCCACTGCTATTATTTCCCCTACTTTGTGTTGTCAGCGTGTTTAAATCTTTCAACAGTTCCGCTGTGCTAAATGTGAAGTGGCAACACCCAAGGGCATGCCTTGCCAGCGGGGTTTTAAGAAAAAATCAGAGGCAACTGCATGCACATTTTAGATCAGACTCTGTACACCAAAGCAACCTTTTACGGAGCGCCATCTGAAAGTAACATGAAATTTTCCCCTGATCAGACAACATACATGCCTCACACAAACACCATCGCCCAGCGAACACATGCTGAGAGATAACATAAAAGAACATGAAAGACATGAAAGCGCACATTGATTGTCCCTGTTCGCTTCAACCCAGGCCTCTGTCCCCCAGGGGGCAGGCACACAGGCAAGCTGGTGGGTAGGCATTCCCTGTGCTGTGGCCAAGATTGATAGGCACGTGTGTGTGTGTGAGTGTACTGTGTTTGCGTGTTGGAGGGAATGCTGACACCCCCTGTGCCATGGCCTCAGGCCCTCACACGTCCACCCAATAGAAAGGGCAGCTCTCAGCGACGCTGGGTTCCCCTTCAGCCCTGCGGCTAGACATGACATTACCTTGGGCAGTGCCTCCCCACAACCCCCCCTTGTACATCACAAACTGCAAAAATCACATCAGGACCATGTGACTAGACCCGCCTCTTTACACACACACACACAGATGTACACACATGCATAATCTCTGACAGACTCTCTGTTAATGGCTGACAGCAGCCTTCCATTTTGTTTTGTTAAGGAGAGCGTATACAATACAGAGATGGACAGATAGAAGACTGAAGAGGGATATCTTTCTCTTTTACTCTCATCTCTCTGCTCACTCATTCTCAAGCCTTGGTTTTAAAGTGTGACAATTTTGATTGAAAAGGCTCCTAAAATGTGAAATTCAAATTTTAAGGGTCTCTTGTCACAGTGCATCAATACATGGTTGACAGATACACATTTGCACATGAACGGCGGTTGTTAATATTGGTATTTGTTTGATTGGCATTGGGGTCACTGGTGCATGCTGGTAACCTAGCACAAACATGCATGTGATACTGGGGCAACATGATGTCACAAATAGGGTGTAGACATTTAGGTTATTTTCTCATTTTTGTGTTCTGTCTTGACCAGATGCAACAGCAGGAACTGGCCCAGATGAGGCAGCGAGATGCCAACCTTACAGCACTAGCGGCCATTGGACCCCGCAAAAAACGCAAGGTGGATTCACCGGGGGCCACCCCATCAGGGACTGAGGTAAGACCCAGACTCACTTAAAGACATAATGGCTATATTATCAATTGTTTTCCAGATCCAAGTGCCACTGCTGACTTGATATCAGTTTCTCCTGCAACTTTTTTTTGAAGTCTTATAATCTTCTTCTAATCTAATAAAAAAGAAGGAATTTCAAAAGTGGGAACTTTTTATTTATCTTAGTTATAGTGGGTTTGTTTGACAAGCACAATACTATATAGGGAATATGTGGAACCATTCCTAATAGTTTCAAGGACAAGCAGAGCAGGATTCAGAACATTTGAACTCAGCTCTTTTAATTTCATACTGATGATATTATAACCATAAACATAACGACCCACCAACAGTTTTATTTTTCATGGTTTTGTCATTCCTAGCAGTGGGTACAGCAAAACTGAATCTGTCCTCACTCCTAGCTCTTAAGTTCAAACATGAAGGGTGGCTGGGCAGTATGCAAAAAAAGAGTCACCAAATGTTTATCTGCAGGACAAAGACTTACAAAAAGTAATGCATTGTATGTTGGAATGGATATCGACAAACAACACTAAATTGGTACCGGTTCCTGACCGGTCAGTACCGAAATATTGATAAGCTCTTGGACAAACGGTGCTGCTATCAGTATTTATGTAACGTTAATTCATTCTAACATAGCTGGCAGTAATGCATCTTAATGCTGGTTGCCATTCGCCATAAAATGGAAAAAAGAAGATAGCACTGGACACCCAGCGGCAGGCCAAGGAGACCAGGGTGAGTTTGAGGTGGGGGCAGGAGCAGGAGAGCTGCCTGGAGGAAGAGAGACCTTGTCAAGCTCCAAAATAACGTTAACTTCTGCCATCTGCTTAGAAGTGGTGAATTTACAGCTCACTGCAACATAATACGATATAATCTCTGGCTTTTGTTAGGCATCTAGTGTCGGCCACATTTTTTGCCACAAGAACAACACTAGATGTCACCATGATATCATCCGCTAAGTAGTTAGCACACATTAGCTTGGAGGGCTAACATGGCTTGTTTACTATATTACGTGAATGTTGCTTTTGACATTTGAAAGAATTTGGTATTGTTGTCAAGTAATATGCAGTGACTGATGTTCCCTCTAGTACAATAAATAATAATCCACAGTTGGTTATAGTATTGTATTTTTAGCTTAGGCAAAATCACAGTTAGATTTGCTTCCCTTTATTCAGACAGTCAGAGTTTTTGTTGAGTTCTTATGTACAGTTTTCTGACAATTTAGTATACTTTATGTTTGCAACTCTTGTTTACCTACTCCAGTTTTCTGCCTGTTTTATCTATCTGCGTAATCGCTATTGTCAAGCATGAACTCGTATGTTAGCGTTCAGCAGCACATCTCATTACACCATTTTTTCCTGATTCAGAAACAGGTTTGGTGCCTCAGTGCCGCCAGCCTGGCTTTGTCATCATGGCCAATTTACTGTAACATCCAAACCAGTTTCATTCCAATGTTGTACCTTAAACGACACCATAGTTTGCATACTTTAAACTCTAAACTCTTATTTGCATGAGGGAAGGACCAACCTTTCTCATGTTATTTGAAACCACTCCCTCTTTCAGGAACACAACACTTCCCCATCATACTGCAAGCTCTGAGGTGATTGGTCCAAAGATGGCAGGCCAGATTTAACCAGCTCAAATAAAAATCCCAAGTTGTCCCAAGTTAACACATGGCCAATCCAGAGACAGGGGGTTGTTGTAATTGTTGCATGTTGCACTACGAATTTCTTCAAGGAATTGATAAATTGTTAACCTTGTATTATCCATTTGGAAATGTCCTTATATCCTTTTTCGCGTCACAAATTAAACCACAGATCCCCATCTGATAAGATTTTGTCCCATCTGATAAGATTTTTGCTTTTAGATGTTTTATTACAGAAAGTGTATGAAACACTTGAACAAAATTGTCACACCTTCTGTCATTGTGTTATTGTGAATGAATTATAGTGAAATTAAATGATTTCCCTTTTCGATGGGGATCCCCTGGAACCACCTCAAGGACCCCTGGGCCCCACTTTGAGAACAACTGCTCTACTTGGCGTTGGCTGTCACTTTCTTTCGCTGGCTCCTCCAACCATGTATAAAACACTGACAGTTTGACATATGATAGTTGTGAGGATAAAACTGATAAGATATTTTAACCATGCAATAATATTTTTGGTACTGCAGTAAAAATAAAATAGATAAATAATTGGTTAATTAGTTGATTGATTGAGTCTGTATCAGACAGTTTTGTTACATATTTTGCATTTAATTGTAAGCTGTACCAATAGATCATTAAGATTCTAATAGGATGTCAAGTCAAGTTTAATTTGCTTGTTAGCACATTTGAGCACAATATTTATTAACAAACACAAAGCAACAAATGAAGATAATAGCAAATCATTAAAATCAGAAGCTAGGGATAGACATGAGTTAAATGCAATTGACTCAACAGGCTGAACAGACTAATAGAATATAAGCTCTCAAATACTGCAGAAAGTAAAATAAACAACAGTAGAGATCAGCATAAGTTGGTGCCAGAAAAATAGAGAAAATAGCGTGAAAAAGTACATGAGCTGCTTCTGGTGTTACAATTACAAGGAGCACCTTGAAGCGTTTTGCCAGTGGTCACAGATCACTGATTAACTCAGAATTCAGTGTTAGTATGAGATCCTTATTCCCACAGAATCTGGCCAATTGTGTGTATTCACTACTATGGTTGTTTAGTGAGAAAGCTGTGAAGTGCAGTGGTGGGTTGGTGACACAAGTGTTCAGCCCTCTGAACCATTATTTTCATGTTTATTCTTCTACAAAGTGCATGAAGATGAACAAATCTGAAATCTCCGATTAGAGTCATGAGCCAATACCTCTCTGGAGGCACCAGGAAGCACGTTTGTTTCTCGGACAGGTTTTTTTTTGGTTCCCCTTCCCCCACAGCTTTAGTTTTGAAATCCATTGTATTCTTAACACCACACATCGTCTTTATGCTTAACCTGTTAAGCATTAGCCTAGTTTAGGAGTCTGTCGAATAATCCACAAATCGAAGTTAGCAAATGTGGCATAGGAAATCATAGGAAATATCTGTGTATGTTACAGGGAGCATGGGGCATGGTGACATACTCCCATGTGACTAGCCTAGCCTGTTCTTAATTAAGCTGAACTGTGTTATTATAAAGGAACCGTCTCCTGTTTGAGGTTCCAAAAGCAATGACTTGAGTATCGTATTTCTCCAGCACAGGGTCATACATGAAGTCGTACACAGTTGCTTTACCAAGTCACTTTTTTCCTCTAGGCAGCATGGTAAACATTTAAATTCCACATATTCATCTGTAAATATGATGAATCTAAAATAAACCTGAATTTTGAATGTCAATTGGTCATTTTAATAACCTGCTTATTGAGTTGCATCTTCACATCCTTCGCTTAGCAGCAGTATGCTACAGAGGAGCATAGTAATGCACACAGTAAAAAAGCATAAATAACAAAATAAAAGCATTACTTCTGGTCCTTGAGTGCAGTGCCAACCTCTTTCACAATGTTTTACCCTGATGGGTATTAGCCCGCGACCTTCTGCTGCATTTAAAAAAAAAACTGCTTTTCTAAACCACTTTCCCAAATGCAGTTACACAACATAAACATGAATATACATTATTCTGGAGTTGTGTGTTTTTTTTTCTATTTTCCCTTTTTTAATGTCCTGTTCATGTTTAATTAGAGGGGCATAATGAAGTGAAGTCACAGTGTGCCCCTCCTCTAGAGTGATTGCAGAGGGGGCAGAGGAGGAATCTTAACTTATTTTCACTTCGTTTTCACCTCCTCACATTTCTTCATTTCACATGGGCTGGAAGCGCCCGCGGCGTTCTCTTTCCCTTCTCCAGAGCAAAGTGAATGTGACTTTTCTAAGGGGGTCACAGGATGCCTGGAGGCCTGTGGGTGTTACTGGACTGTTGCCTGCTCTTAGCTTCACTGAGGGGCTTGTCATAGATTTCATCTCCACAGAAATGAGCCGGGGGGCCCTGGCCAGGAGCACAGGCAGCCAACGTTATGAAGGGCCCACGCTGATTATTTCCCTCTGACATCGCATCCTGAGCTTTCCGCATTAATCCCAGACAAAGGCAGCCCTTCAGTGCTGTGCCAGAGCTCAAATTAGGAGCCAGAGAATGGCCTTGTTGAGATCCTGCTCTGTTCAACGAGAGGCAGAGCTCCTGCTGAAATCCTCCTTTTCAATAGTCCTTCCCTCCTGCTTGTTCTTTTCCTCGTCAGACCACCTTTCCACCATGTTCACACTGTGACGGAATTCAGGTGACACAATTTCACTCCTCCCCCCCAACCAGCCCCCCACATTCACCCACCTTTAATTTGATGGTGGCTTGGCCGGGCTTGGCTGGCCTGTGCCTGGATGTGGATCGCCACGGGCTGTGAAACTGATAGCCAGTCAAGACTGGAGTGTCTGTCTCCAGCCTGATCTAGTCTGCAGGAAGGAACAAAGGGGGCCTTACAGGGCTCCTCAGGGTGGATTAGTTCCAAGGAGCCAATGGCTGGGTCTGCTGGCTGGCTCGCTGGAAGAGGGCCGGCTGTGGCCCCAGCGGTGGGTCACAGCACAGGCAGGGGCCACACAGGCACACCACGCAAATCTCCCTCCAGCTCAGTTCTCCCCATCGTACAGCCCTACCCCTCCAATCAGCACACATAAGCTTTTGAAGTTCAGCATAAAAGTCAAGGGTGAGCTACCTTTAAGGATGGAGGAGGGATGAAGTGCAGTGACAAAGGGCAGCTGAAGGTGGGTTGAAATGTGACGAGGTTCGAATGACCTTTGCCCCCAAGATATTACCTTAAGATTTGGTCACTACTGATCCCTGATTGAAAAGTGTTGAATTAATGAAAGAGAATAGCTTAATTTTTAGTCTATGGTTTTGGTTCAGGCACCAAACACACCTAGAGAACATACACAGAATTAGACATTAGACATTATTCTTTGGATGTATTATGTGGCTCAACTATTAGCATCTATATACCAGTGCTGTTTCTGCTAGAACAGTTACATCTTAGACATATATGCACTGTATACCATTCTGCGCTTCTGTCCAGCCACATCAATATTTGTATATTGTATGTAGAACAGATGCTCGATGGGAAGCAGTTTGTCAAAGAGAGCTTTATTCAATGATTATTCCATCACACCCCCTATATTCTGTTCTTTCACACATTAAACATTATTTGAACACTTTACTGTTTCATTTCCCCCCATTGATTTTCGTGTGATGATCTCTTCCCTTGCCGTTTTGTGTATCTTTTCTAAATTGCATGGCCCCCGTGTTGCTAGCTTATTGTTATTATGAGAGACAGATAGAGACTCCTCAGTACATCTAAGGTTAGCATTAAAGGTACTGCGATGTAAGATGTTCCCTGACGCACAATGTCCTGCAGTGTTAAACACGCTTCGAGCTTTGAAACATCCTTGACACATTTACGAGCTCAGAGTTATCATCCAGGCACTTGGGCCATTTATCACATCAAAGGAAGAGCTTTGTTTGTTGACGTAAAAAAGCGACAATAGCAGCTAAATTGCCCCGGTTTGTACAGCCACACTGCTTTTCTCCTATCTGTCTCGACCAGGCGCAATGCAAGGGGACAAAGGTAGGCGAGCAATTTAATAGTGAGCAGTCTATTTTTCCATTTGAATTCATTTCACCTTCTTTCTTTGAGGCTGTAGATCAGAAAGAAGGAGTGAGGCAATAGAGTGAGAGGCATGGGGAGAGAGGGGGAAAAGCACAAGGAAAACTGATGCCCTTTCCTCCAGCTAAATTAACAGGAATCACGTGGAAAACAATCTGAGTCTCCAATGAAGGAAGGGAGGGGGGACCATTAAAATTAGCCCCAAGCTATGGACTGCACCCAATATCACTAAAGCTGCACTCACTACAGATGTGGAGGCTGGCTTACAGGCAAACTATGCTCTGTTCTATAGCTACAATTAAAATCAACCTCGCTGCCAAAAAATAGGAGGGGGAAAGAGGGGGTAGAAAGGCAGACATGGAACATCAAAGACAGATTGAAATGTGTAGTCAGTAATAAGAGTGGTCTCCAAGCCCCGAGGTTCTCCACGGTCCCCTTGTTAATGAGAAATTTTGACCTCTGGTTTGTAAGTTAAACTTGTAATCTCGGTTAATGAAGTAAATCAATCCCAACTCGGGAGTGTTCAGTGTCTCTCCCTTTGCCTTTTCCCCGCCAACCTACCCTCTGTCCTTCTCTCTTGTGCTTTTCTCCTTCTCCTCCTCCTCCTCCTCCTGCGTCCCTCCCAATGCGCCGCCTGGGAGTAAAACGGCCAGGTCTTCAACCAGACAAACAGGAAACTCACAGAGCACGAGGGTTCCGGCGCTGGAGGGAGGGTGTAAGGACTCAGAGGACTAGGACCAACCAGGCTGTTTGGTTAAGGAGACAGGCCAACTGAAAGCTAGTAGAAAGGACAGCGTGGTAGAAACCATTCACTTCTCTTCACCCTGCCTCCTCTGTCTTTCCATCTTATTTGCTTCTCTGCCTCCAGTTGGGGATTGTATTTGGTTAAAAAGTCACGCCTGCTTGCTCGTACAGAATATCCCTCCTCCTCCTATACTCTCCTCTGCTCCTCTGTACATCCAAGCAACACACAGTGGGAGTTTTTAGCGAACTTAACCTTCCTTTAGTTTTGTCATATGAAGCTCCACTTTTGCTCTTAACCATATGGAGGCTGCTGTTAAATCCACTGGATGCACTGACATTAACCTCTGATTAGCCGTTGCATTTATTTATTTCACCTCGGAAAGCAATGTAGGGTGGGAGCTGACGTTGAATACAATGACTTTAGCATCAATTATATCAGGCTGTAATGAAGCATATGGATTCCTGTGTGGATTCCCCTTCTCTACATACTACATAAATATGATTAAAGAGGGCACAGAGAGGCTGCTATTGGTTTCATAATGTCAAGGAGATTGTAATATTAGTTAGACTTTACATCTCAGGGCATTTCTGTATTTCCAGCGAGGACACAGAGGAGACAGAGTTGAGTCTTCAGAATGGTTACAGGGGCTTACTGGCCAAATGCCATGCGTTCTTAGAGCTTTAACACAGTGCACTTTGCCAACTTTCCTTTCCCAAGCACAATGCAGAGTACAGTGGTACCCACCAGTGGTTATTGCACTATGGACTATGGGTTAAAGCGTTTAAAATGCAGCTGTAGCATTAGCATGAAAAGATAAATACGTTTGTTTTTTCTTTCAAATGTCAGGCATATCCTTTCCACTACTGTTTAGTTGTATATTGAAATACCTTGTATAAAATATGATGCCATAAGTAGATCTATTACATGAAATATACATTACATTACAATACAAATACCAGAAGAACATCATCATTTTTGTTGTCTGTTTAGATTTTGCATACTTTAACATCCTGCCTGTTACTGTACCTTATCTGCTCGTTTGCTTTCACTTTTTCCTTTGAAACAAACACAAACATTTAAATTGTAAACATAAAACCTTTGAAGTAAAAAACTAAATGATTACGTTATTGCGAATGGTCATTGATTACTTTTATCAATATCAATTGTCAACTCCCATAATCACATAAATCCTTCAGTTTATTGAAGAGGTGAATCAAAACGTAAACTGCAAATTAAACCAACTTGTCAGCAGAAAACATAATTTTATGATAAAAAATACTGTCCAGTTTAATGAAACACAAGCTTGTTTTGTAATCAAAATATTGTTGGTCTTTTTTTAATGACAGTTTGTGCTATTTGCATGCAGTCATCATAGGTCTGCAAGAACCATTCAGATAATTCAGCTGTTGTGATATATGTAGACTGCAGTATCTATTAAAACATAATATGGCTTTTAATTAGTTAAGAAGATTCCCACTCTGTTTGTTTTCCGTTTATATACAAATCTTCAAGGAGATATATTCAAGAGTTTCTCTGAATAGCTTGTTTGTTCAGCCGTCATATATGACTTGAACTGATGTTTCTCTACTGTAAAGATAATATGAGTCATAAAAAGAATAATTTACTTTCTGACATGTTTGTATCTTGCTCTTTACATACAAATTTAAATAAGTATAGAATGAAGGAACAGAAGAGATACTGTAGTGGCCATTATAGTCTGTTAGGTCTTGAATATATGGAAACTGTCAGCTTGACTCAGTGTCACTGACTTTAATCCCTTTCAGGGGGCTGAAAGGGTCTCAAAGACCAGTAACGCAGTAAAGCAACGTAATATGTTTCTGATGAGTCACAATTAAAAAAACAAGACAGCAATTAAACATTCTCAGTAATGAAGAGAGGATTCTTACATCTTACAGGTTGTTCCACCTCATACCATGAGATCATGAAAGAAGATTTATGTTTCACTGAGTTTACAAAATTAGATTATACAGTTTCTGTGATATATCAGTGGGTTTTGATGAATACATTTAGCTCATCGTGCTTCATCTAAACTATAAAATCAATCTGCATCACTCAAGAGAGAAAATATTACACACTTGCACTAAAGTTCAAAACACAACAGGAGAAATCTCTATAAAATTATTTATGTAAGATTTAGAGCATGACCGATATATCAGTCAACAGATATTATTGGCCGATATTGGCCTATCACAGATATATTGGTTTCAGTGTATATGCTCTCTGCCATTTTATGTATTGAGGTTTAATATAGAGGTACATAAGTTTTTTTGTTTTGTGTGTTTTATTTATAGTTGTTTATAATCATTAAATTCCCGGTGAAGTGTATACAATACAGTTTATTGTTAAATTGTAAAATATCCCGCCTCCATTACATGTCATTGTCACAAGTGTTTGATAACCACATTTGACAAATCATTGCAAAAATGTGTGTTTATGTAAATATTTTGTATATATAAGATTTTCGGACAATATATTGGAATAGCGGAATTCTTTTACTTCGTAATATTGGTATCAACATCGGCCCCCAAATATCCAGCATCAGTCAGGTCCTAGTAAGATTTTTATTCTTTTGACAGTGTTTGTAAACCTTTTCATGTAAATAGCTAAATGGGAAAAATATTCTTTGAAATCTTTGAACCCAGACTCATAAACTTAGCTTCCAGGAACAGGTTTGGGACCACTTTGGACCTTAAACTCTTTGACCTTAAAGAGAAATTGATGAAAATTCTATTTGACTCATATAAGAGAGCGTCACGCCATCTTCTTCTCTCTCAGGACTCCATCCTGAAAATGATCACGTTTGTGTTTGTCCTGTTGAAGATCTGCTTTAATGCCTTGGACAGTTTGACGTTCTGGATGGCCTTGTGGTTTGTAGACCACAGGGCTCAGTCTAAGCTGAAAAAAAACCCCATTATGATTATACATTTAGGAATTATTTTAAATGTAGTTGATACAGCTAATTTTGATGCTCTAGTTGTAAAAATTCCTTCGTAGACCTTACATTCATATATGTACATAAATGCACACATTAGTGTTTAACACTGTAATCCCCCTATTTAGATAAGAAGCTCTTATATATCCATATTCATGGCAAAGTAGTGATCCCCCTCATTTCTGCCTTTAAAACTTTGCCCTGAAATAATGGTTAAATATACAGTTTTGACAACAAAGTTGAGCCTCAGGCACTTAAAAGATACCCATCTTAAAGAAATTAATTACCTCCCTTGTTAATCTTGATATAATTAAATTTCTGAAGAATGAAATTTGCTGCCTTTTTTTCCCCCCTCCGCCTAGCTGTTATGGAGGCGGGCCGATAATGGCTGGCTCTCTAGCTAGCCTGCTGGTCAGGGACCTGGGGACAGCCTAACATCCTAGGCCCCATGCTGTGCTATACCGCACTGTGCAAACCCACTCTCCTCATCCTACGCCTTCACCACTCATAGGGATAGGCAGAGAAAATGCCTCAATCACAGCTTTGCCATTCTGCGCCTGCCTGTGTTACTCCATCCTGGAGGAGATGGAAACTCTAGGCCTCCAAATTCTTATTCCTAACTTGTGATAATGTTGTCGAACGACTTGAGAGTTTTGGAGCGCGGGCGCTGCTAATGAAGTTGTCAACAAGAAGCCTCTGAAACTTACATGGTGGAGCCCTGGAGAGCCTGGAGAGCTCTTTCTGTTATGGCTCACTTAAGAAACTCCTGTGTCTTTGTGTGACTTACTGTCGTTATTTATAGAACCTCCTGCGATGCTGTTAGATTTAACCCTGATTGCTTTGTGCAGCACAGCACCGTGGCATTACCGGGGAGGAGTACATTTTCTTGTCGCTATGTATTTAAGTTTGTTTTCCTTTGACTATAAGTTTTATGTCAGCTCTGTTGTCAGCTGTCAAGGTTTGAGCCTGGGGAAAGAAAGGGAGAAAAGGCTGGAAAAGATCTTTCATTAGCTGTTGGCAGGGGGGCAGAAGAATGCCAAGGAGGGCGGAGGAGAGGTGGTAATATGTATGGAGTAGGCAAAATACTATAGCTGCATGGCAGAAATGCCAGTGTAGTTTGAGTTTTCCAGAATCTGATTCAGGACTTTTCATTTTAGAGGTATACATTATGCATCTTGTAAGTAGCAGCTCTCTGCAACTTCTTGCTCTCTGGCGACCATTTGAGGTTAAATTTCGACAAACTGACTAGTGAATATGTTTTTGATCAAACAGTGAGGTGATCGGTTGTTAATTACTCCCATTCATCTATTCTCTAAGCTTTATACTACAGACCAAAGAAGTGCCTTTTTCTCTCAGTGAGAGTCCCTGTTTTGGCTTCCAGTTATACTTCAGCTACCCCTCATAACCTGGACCAACCACCAGCTACTTAACTCAACAGAGATGATCCATGTAAATGAATAGCTCACGTAACACAGTGCTTATTCTGTCCTTCACTCTAAGAACAATTTATTGCATTGTTTTCTGTTGAAATATTGTTGTGATACAGTGTCCTGTATTTTGTCTTTTAATGCAAAAACAGAACATCTAAAATTAGCTTCAGAAAATGGTGAAAGAGAACAAACAAGGCGATCCATTAGTGAGGATGGGTTATTGGCTGACTTGCCTCTTCTCATGGCAGCCCATTAAAAGTGGTAATGTCTGCCTGCAGCAGTGCCTGGGGAAGAAGAAGGAGGCCATGGAAGGCATATTTCACATGCATCAGACACTGGAATTAAATAGACCAATGTTCCCTAAAAAGACTGAAGTACATCTCTTTCTGATGTGCGTCCCGGGCAAAAATTCATTGATCTTAGAATGTCCCTTGGCAATTATAAAATATTAAATCCAAGTCGCACTTTTCGGCTCAGCTTAATTTTTTTTTTCTCGCTTTTCACTGCTTTCCATTTGACCAATTTAGAAAAAAAAGTTAGAAATGGATGGCCAGGAAAAAAAAGGCACTGATAATAAAGACTGTGCCCACTTTTAGACATCTTTTGTTATGTTTCTGTATTGTTTTTGCAGAACATCTCAGATCATTAAATGGGATAAGGGTCTCAACAAAGCAGAGAGTGCCTGAAACATGTCTTATTACAGCATCAGAGCTTTGTTAACCAGGAGCGCAAGTGACTGGAATTGAAACACACAAGGGAGTGAAATTGGTATGACATCTTTATCTCTGAGCACAAGGTCTTCTGAGCTGCTGATGCCTGTTTCAGCACTCTGGGGATGACAAATATTTGTCAGCTGCTTTCCATTAGGTCTGTGGCCCTGGTGCTTGCCTCCCTGGCCTCTTTACGTCCCTCAGAGATTACAGAAGGGTCTACAGTTAATTGCCCAAATCATTAAATTTAACATATATCTCAATAAATATAATCAGCCAGCTGTTTGACAAGGTACACAGTTCATTAAGTCCCCTTGCTTGTTTGTCGTTTCCCTAATTAAGATTTAGAATCGATCATTGAGTGTGTAATGTACAGTGTAGCTCAGCTTGCACAGGGAGTCTCTCTGCTCAACGAAAAGGAATGGCATCCGCTTGCTAAAGCTTTACCATTTAGCACACTGACTGCAAAGGGAATTAGACATCCTGTGCTAATTAGGGAGGCCAATTAACTGTGAAATTCAGGCGTTTTTGACAAATAATCTCAGCAGAATTCAGACATCACCATGCGCATGAATGTTATCAGTCCTGAATGTAGAGAGGATAAAGGCTATTGGCTCCGGTGTTCTTTTAGATTTTTGGTTGCGTCGCTGAAGATGCTGCGTGCTCCCATGGGTGTGTTGTACGTATCAGTTAGCATGCGCGCTAACCTATTGTTTCCCAAGTTGCCTGAATAGTAATGTACATGCCAACTAAAATCCATATACTCTATATGATACCCAACTGTGTATTTAGCACCAATTACACAATAGGTTAGAAATGATGCGACAGTTAATGCATGTATTTAACCATTACATAAATAACAGAGGAAACAATCGAAATACATCAGGGTACTCTTAGAGAAGAAATAATTGTAATAAACACAGATTGCTGCTGTTTTAGAGCAGAGTGTCACCAGGCCTGACTGTAGTTTGGCCTCTAAGCAGTAGAACAACAATGTTGGCCATGTTTGGCAGGGCAGCTGCCCAGCACTTGACCTCTGTTCGCTTTTCCCGAAACAAAGAATCGGCATCACCAGAGAACCTCAATGTTTCTGTGTCTCTCATTCCCATTTTGATTCATGATCACATGTATTTTTTAGATTGCATAAATTATGTATTTGTTGGACTAATGAACGCCCTCCACTGATAGAACTTTGGGAGAGTTGTGAATAGCTAGATATGGCCTCTATCATCCACATCAGTGTTCTGATTACATGTCATGGTAGTTCTGAGCAATAGATGTGGTTGGCTGAAAAAGACCTGCCAGACCTTTTGGAGCGATTTTTATGTGCACATACAACAAGGTCCAGAGAGCCACAAAATGTAAACATACCTCCTGGGCTGGCCTGTGTCACTACGCACTACTGCTTTGTCGAGTCTTTGTGTATGTGTGTGTATTGAGGTGTGTGCTGTGCCTGTTATGCATGTGTGTGGTCTCACTCGTTGACAACTTTAAAGCAGGCCCCTGCTGTCTTTATTACCTGTCCGATCTATCCCGACTGCTTTGTTCCTACAATATAGAGACACATTGAACTATGTCTGTGGTGGCACTTTATCTTCAGTTGGAGTCTAATAGAAAGCCGCCATTACATCATGGTAGGCAATGGCTTTGGGTGTGTGCTGAAGCTGTTTGGATACCAGGCAGTGCCGGAGGTGTGTTTGCTGGGCGCCGGTGGGCAACTCCTGCAGCTGCCCGCCTCAGGTGCAGGAAGAATTGAGTACTTCCTTTTACAAGATGTGTAATTATTATGGCAGACAAGGGTGTGGATTTAAACCAAGTCAATATGTAGATAAGCGTTATATACACACACATATACACACGCAGCTGCCTGGAAAATGATGCTGTTGTATGTGGTATTATAAAGCAGGTTTCCAAAATGCTGTGCAGGTAAGAAGGAAGCCTTCTGGGCTTGTGGAAGAGGAACCTAATGGGAGTAACGAGGCTTCCAGAAAAGTGCCAACAAAACTGTAATGAGAAACACCTTAACTGAGGCCAAATTTTGCAATGTTACCTGTGATTTTTTTTTTTTACCCCCAACCACCCCCAGATTCCTAACTGACAGTGTATTATGTGATTTCACTTTTGACATTGTGTCACCAGATGTACTGTGGATTCTGCAGGGTCCTGCTGTATGTCTTGTCAGCTGAAGTTGTAGTAGCAGTAGTATATTTATAGTATAAAAAAGTTGATTTAACATCATTTTCAAATGCCCAGAATGGTAAAGGAAACATTTATTTCTGACTATCTGTAAAAACTCCAGCAGCCTTTTGCACTGGCAGCTAGTTGGATGAAAAACAATGACACTGGGGGTCACAAATGTTCACAAAGGCACTCTGCTTAAAAAAAAAAAATCCTCCAGTAAAGTTTCGATTTGTCTTTCTGGGCCATCTATATAAAACATGAAACTCTACTCTTTCCCCAGAAGAGCCTCGATTTTAATCAGACCTGCTCTTCAGACAGCCGTTTTCCTGCCTCACACTTAGCAGGCGTCACATCAGGTGCATGGGGACTGGTGACAGCGGCGCTGGAACTGAGCCTGTGATGGCTAAATGATGTCAAAAATGGCCCCATTTATGTCAATTTGAGATCAAGAACCAATTCATAGTGTGAACCTCCGCCATAAATGTGCTTTCTAATCTCCTCTATCTGCATATCTACTGTGGCCCCTTGGTACGTTTCTTTTCTTGTAAGTGAAATGTGTCACTGCTCATATGAGGATTTATGTGAAGAGTGACAGTTCAGCACACAGCACATGTCTGCAGAGCGGCGGGATCCATCGTGCTGCCTTTCAGTCTCTTATCTCATTCTCAAGTCAGTGTCTGTTAGTGCTCAGATTATGTGTTATTCAGTTCCATGCTATTTTGCTAGCCTACACTTTTCCCTAATTAGGCCATTTGCAGGATGCGTTCCCCTTAGTGTGGTCATTTATGTTCGATACCACTCTGAACTGATAGGCTTTTGTTAACTGGTTGTTCCTATTTGGAACGTTTCGCAAAGACATCAAAGGGCGGACCACAAGCCTCATTTGGCAACTTCTTCCAGCTATCCATCGGCTGCAAAACACCCTGGTGCCTTGATTATTAACTCAGTCACCACCCTCTCATTCAACTTGAATTAAAAATTAAAAACCAGCAGAAATGACAGTGCCACACCATTGAAAGTAAAGTGTGCAAAACCAACAAGGGCTCATTAGCGAGTAGTTCTGAAGACAAGCATTCTGACTTGAGACTCATTACACTTCTCCTATTTTAACTCTAATTGGGTTCATTTTATATATGAAATGCTTTGAATATTTAATGTTGAAAAAGTTCTACTTCTGATACTTTATGTAGCCAAAGATACTTGGCCTGTGTTAATTGTCCAGGTTTATGCAGGCTGTTAGTGGCTTCTCAGCTTCTCTCTTTCTCGCTCTCTCTAGAAAACAGCAGGGAGAAAAAACATTGAACACATTTCTTGGTGGATTATTGATTGGATTATGATCTTCAGGCAAATAAAGCCAATTGATACAGTAAATCACAACAACAAAATCATCATCTGTATTGTTTCATTTCTGATACTAGAGGCTTCATTGCTGTTACACTATTCTGATTGTAGACAAAAAGATTTCTATGCATTCAATAGCCAAAAAGTAACCAAAACGTTAAGAAAAATGTTATTTCCTCACAATCCTAAGTAATGTTGCCAATTTAAGCTACAAAGACGCAGCTAATAAAGCCTTTGTAGTATTTAACAAGTTGTTCAGCTAGCCAGGATTAGAGCATTTTAATTAAACAGATTAAAAACAATGTTGTGGTTTCTTCCTCTGGTTGCCTTCACACAATCTTTTGTTTCTCTCAGGTTGAAAAGAAAAAGGGGGGGGGACTAAGATTGTGTTTCCAGGCAGGAAAGTTTGAAGTTCTTTGTTTGGGAGCGAGGTTCCGGGTGCAGCACACTGTTTAGCTTGGTGACCCTGTGACTGTCTTCTGAGGAATTGTATGAGCAGCCCTGCAGAATAGTGCTCCAGGGTCAGCTTTCATCTTAGCAGTAACCTGTGGACTTTGAAACTCAGGGCGATGGAATTGCAGCTTTGTCAGTACACTACTAATTAGAAAATTCCTGACCTCAAGCAAGATGTTTTAATTATGTGTTGTGTCAACGAGTTTGCAGATTTAATCCACCGTTGATACACACTCAAGTGTGCAAACTGTGTCGCACATTGTAGTAGATCAAGTGGAATGGTGAAGGGGCTTTTTGCTCCATCTTTCTCTGCCCCACATAACCTTACACCTTTCGTGCACCATGTTTGTTAAGAGCCATCACATGCTTAAGTAGCCAAATTAGACGTGGAGTTAATGTGTTAGCTCGTGAAAAAGCTGGTCTGATTTGCCTTGGTTTGTTGGAGGCTGAACAATGTGACAGCATTGTGCTGGGTGTGAGCTCTCTGTTGCAGTGAGTCAGTGTGAGGGAAGGCAGGAAGGGGTTAAACAGAAATTGAGCGGGGATGCTGGGGGCAGCAGTGCTGCAGAACATAGCAGTGTTCGTGCGAAGGCAAGTCATTTCCCGAAACACTGCAGACACATGGCCTGCGGCGCTCTAAAACCTTTGGAGACCAAAATGGCTTGCAGGAGTTAGAAGTAATAAGGTGTTTTTTTGCCTTCTTTCTCCTTGACTGAAATTCTGCACGGTTGCTATGCATTGCCATGGAGCTGTGTAGCTGTTTTTATGGTTTATGTGTGTATTAAGATGCTCTGCAACTGGCCATTTTTGAGATTTGTTGTTCTTTAGTTGTGAAGCAAATGGAAGTTGTTTGTTTTGAAAGTAATTCCCTCATTTTTTTTGTGCCATGATCAGAATGCTAGACCTCACCCTCATCCCGTTTGTATTTTTCCCTCATTCTTTCGGTTTTCCTCTCAGCTGTTCACAAAATGACAAATTAAGAAACACATGTATGAGACAAGAATCAACAGATAAAACAAATGTTTGACTCTGCTCCATTTAAAAAAAAGCACAATGACAATGGAAGCCTCTTGTTTAGGCTTTTCCACAGAAAAGGAACCTGTGATAGGAACAAAGACTGTCTGTGTCGGTGCATAAACATAAAGCCGTGGTATTAGTCCATCCTGACCTCTCTGATTATCGGTGGACTGAACCAAAACCCTTTTCATCCTTTCCCCTGGTTCTGTTAATCTTGGCTGCCTTGTCTGCTTCAAAGAGAGGCTCCGGCATATAATCTGGGTATGTACATCTGTGAATTATTATTCTAATTCTTTATACATTTATTAGAGCTGAATAAACTCCACATCAAATACATCACTCGGGCAATGTCAGAAAGCCTGGGGCAAATCAGCCGACATCTGTTAACTCTTTCAAAATGGCCTCATCCAGCATGTCTGTGGGCGTAGAGGAGCGAGAAAAAGGAGAGGCGAGAGAGGGAGAGAGAAAGTCTCTGTTGCTGATTAATGGTGGCCGTAGGAGAGGCGTTTCAGGCCGAGTGCAGAGATGAAGCGGGGCTGCACTCCCACGGCTGGGCTCCACACTGTAAACACTGTGAAGGGACGAGGCAGCGTTCCCCAACTGAAATGCGGCGTGGAGGAGAACATGTGGGAAAGCTTTGCTTCCTGGCACATAGTCAGTCAACCAGTCAGTCAGTCCTGCAGTCAGTAAATTAGTCAGCCAGTCAGTGAGTCAGTCAGGCCCTCAGCCAGTCAGCCAAACAGTCAGTTCTTCAGTTTGTCCGTCAGTCAGCGAATCAGCGAGTCCTTCAGTCAGCCAGCATGTATACCATTTCGTCAGTCACACAAGTACTCCTTAACGGGAGGAGGCCTGAGTACCTCCAAGCCTCTTTAACTGCTCTACCAACCTCTTGCACTCCACAAATGCAACTGGACCACCAAGTCACGGCTGGCTACCTGCCAACATGGCCAGCATATACAAAAAAATTAATCAATATTTGACTGCTGTTAATTTCTACTCTGGCTTTAACTTTAAAGAATACCACCTGGTTCATCTTTCGCTTCACTCCTTTGTTTAGCTTGTCAACAGTCTGTCTCTGTTGTGCTATATATGTCCTCCTTGCCTGAAGCATAGACATCAGAGTTTAAACGGATTTTTCAGCATCAAAGTAATAACAACAATAGAGTAATGTTGCATCATGAACAGCTTATCTGTTTCACACCCAACATTGGGGCTCAAGTCTTTATCCCTCAACATGAATGCTGAGCAATGTTTTCACCTCATGTTGCAGTCTTAGTTAACACAGTATGTTAGCCACTGTGTCGTCACATACCACTACACACAGTACACGTGTGTGTGTGTGTTCTCTCACCATACAGCCCCCGTCTGCAACTTCTACTGTGAGGTGCGCAGTGCTGAGACAGCAGGTTGGCCTGTGCACGGCCAAGCAGCTCTGTGTGCCTGGCAAAGTGGGCCATTAACCCACCGCCCTAAGGTGTGACCTGGGCCAAATCCAATATTGACTCCAGCATCAAGGCACAGGTGCCACTCAGGGTTCAAAGCCACAGATCAGCAAGCCCCCACCTCTCAAACAATAAAGGAAAGGACTGAATGTAAATTCCTCAAGACAACTACAACATCACTGCTGCCGCTGCACAATAGGAGGCAAGGACCCAAAACCAGAGAGAGTGAGAGAGAGTTTGAAAACACACATTATTACTCAAAAGTAAATCTAGCAAAATGGAAATTAATTTTAGTCTTCTCAAGGTTAAGTGAATGTTGTTGGTGATTGGAGGGCCGAGGACCTGCTGAATTTGTCCTATAAAAGGTTTTCTATTATTTTAAACTTATACAGTGGATGAAGTGTCCAAACATGGCTGTCCATTCCACACAACAAAAGCTGCTCACCCACCGCATCCTATCTCTACAGCTCTTGGTTACTTTTAAATATGTGTTGGACCTAAAGGTTCAACTTTTCCTTATAATTGTACAGCCATTACTTTTGTAATCGATGTGTATGCGAACAAGCCGTTCTGAGTCCTAGGGCACCATGTGACCTGCAGTTCTGACTATGGCTACTATGCTAAAATTGTTTTGCACAGCTCCTTGCTGAGAATCCTGAACTGATAAGACTTGAATACAATTATGTAGATAGGTTTGTATAAAATGAGGTTATTAGAAAAGGTTGTAAAAGTTGAATGTTTGGATGTTGCATTATATTAGTTGGTTTGAGTGGATACCATTCTGTTGTTTTCATCTCTAATACCAAGAACTGTGACAAATAATTACTGTATTGATTAATGTATATGATACAAAAATTGCTACTTCTAACTGATTTGGATCCATTTAGTCAACACCCCTAAAAAAATATTCTAGTGCTGCTTGTTAAATACTTCTGTGGACAGAGGTTCCCATTTAACCTGTACTCTCTCTGCTTATGGAGTTCTGCAGGGCACCATTTTGGACTCTCTGTTTCTCTCATTTAAATAATATTTAATGTTGGTACAATTGCCAAAAATATGTAATTCTATTATTTACAATACAAGTAACCTTTTTAAAAGGTTGGTTATATCATGACTCCAATATACTGCAACATCACCAGAAATGTCAAGAAGAAATAATCTTGAACCACCACTTATGCTGGAACATTTATAAATCTGAAGTGAAGGTTTTGCAAACAAGAAATTCTTTTAGTGTAATTGCCAGATTCCTGTATCAGAATCATGGCGATCATATTTCTGCTCTTCCCTCAGTCTGTCTTTTATTCTCTGTATTGTTTGCCACGTACTGTATTATACTGATTGTCAACTGTACAAAGCACACTTAGGCTTGTTCCTTCTGCTTTTGTGTGCATGCACATTTGTGTGCGCGAAGACCATGGGAGTGAGGGGGTAGGTGAAATAGTGTAAAATAATGTGTCTGGCCCATTGGCACGTTGTCATGTATGTCAACAGAATGTTTCTAAAGACTAGAGCCAGCGAAGAGGCCTTATTACAGGCTCTCCTCTCCTCTCCTCTCCTCTCCTCTCCTCTCCTCTCCTCTCCTCTCCTCTCCTCTCCTCTCCTCTCCTCTCTTCTCCTCTCCTCTCCTCTCCTCAGGTTTTATCCACTGTGCTGTCTCTCCCTCTCTCTCTATCTCTCTCTCTTTCTCTGTTTTTCTCTCTGTCCCCCGTTCCAAACAAGTCAAATGTCTGAAGAGATGTATCGAAGTATCCCTGCGCGTTCTGTACGATGGATATGTCATATGACATAATGCCTCCAAGCGCCCATCACAGATAAAATGACAGATGCTGTTTTTTGCCTCATGGATCTTTCTTGGCCAAGCTGATTTTGAGACTTTCAGTTTTGCCCCCCACCCTCTCTGTGCCTCCACTCTCCTGCATTTTCTCCTCTTCTCACTTTTTCTTTTCATCCAACGTGACCTTACAAAGCCTGCCATTTTGTTTTTCAATGAATTTCAGATACAATTACTGTGTAATTGCTGGCGACAGGGAAAGCGTGGTCGTTGATGTCTCGCTTTCCTTTTTAACTGACACTCAGCCATCTGCTTTGTTTAGCGTTAGTGTTTACCGCTCCTCCGCGACATGATTTCCTGCGTGCACCGGCGAGAGGGATCGGTCTCCATAGATACCGACAACAACATACCAGTGTTTGGGTTGCTGGCATTCTTTATACGTAGGGCATATATAGACAGAGGGAAGAAGAAAGGCTGCGTTGAGTGAATTCCTGGACGAGCGCTGACCTTTCTGCCTGTATTTGGATCACTTAAGGCTGCCCCTGTCCCTGAAGGGAGAAAGGCATTCTGGGAGCTGTGGCACACTACCATTGCAGCAATGTCTGCTTGTAGTCACTGTTTCCCTCCTCCCCACCATCACCACTGGGGCCACGGCACCATCACAGCACCGTCTGCCTGTGGCTACTACTGCCCATCCGTCCAGGTGGATGGATGGCTTTGATTGGTAAAATCTGTGGCCCTGTCGTCGGGCTTACTTGTGAGTGGCAGTAATTGGCATGGCAGTAGGCAGGCCCATCTTTCACATGTGGTCAGCCATGATTGACCTGGTTAGGCTGGGGTCGCTCCCCAAAGTGAGGGTCTGGTGTGCTCTGGGGTGCTGAAAAGCTGGCTGTACCCACTTGCGCCTCGACCCAAGGCAGTTCCAGCATGTTAACTTTACTGGCCAGAGACAGTAGTTGTGGTTGAGGTAAGTTGGCGGGAATAGTGGCCCGACTACCCTCGCTCATCAACCAGTGTCCAGGGGTCAGAGAGTGTACTGTGGGAAACTTGAGACAAGGCACCGTCATACAGTGTACACAAAGACAGGGGGCGGGTGCTAGAGGGACTTTGGTTTGGTTCTTGTAAATTCATACCCATCATATGTTTGCAATTAAGGCCTGTCTGTACTGTGTGTTTACAGAGTGGTGCAATCAATGTAATTGTGAGAGGGTGTTCCTGACTGAAATGTCTGTCTTATTTCTCTCCGCCTGGGTTCAAGTGGGCACTCGCTGGATTTGTTTCCCAGTGTTTCTCATTTCCAAATGTAAATGCATCTCTTGATTTGTATCAGCCTCTGTATACACTCCCTTTTTTTATCGTTCTCATTTTTCCTGGATCAAATACAAACAACAAGGGCTCCATTTCAGAGTGGGATGTCAGCTCAGATCTACTGTATGTCAGCAGCATTGTTTATTTAGAGGGAAAATCTGTTCATATTCCAGGCGATGTAAAGAGCCATAAAACACACTTAAATACAAATGATGGTTTCCCTTGCTGTCGGAACACATTGCCAGTGTTTTCTCAGCCTCATGTTCAGCTATTTTAAGAAAAAAATCTAAGAACACTCGGCTGCACCTGAAGATCTGGACGTTATTAGTGCATCTTTTTGATCTCATTCATGCTCTGCAAGAGGGATTATTTTTATTAATAGGAGGTGTATACTTGCTTAGAGAGCACAACATTCCTTACTATTGATACTGTCAATGTGTTTGCCATTCAACAAAGATTACTTCATTTTAGTGAATGTGAAACATAGTATTTCTTACTTCTAAACACTGTTTTGTTTCACCATGGAAACTATCCCTTAGACTACAACACAGACACAGATCTTCTTCACTAAAGACAAAGTAAAGACCAATTCCCCGACAGAGAAACTGCAAAACAGATAACTGTAAAGGACAGAATAAGGCTAAAGAAACCCAAACAAATAAATAGTCATTTCATATTTATGATGAAGGGCAAACTTATTTTATTTTTCAGTTCACATAAAACACATGGACTAAAATACATATAAATGCATCATTACAAATAGTGATAATACAAAAGTGAACTCAGAGTACTCTCCAGCGGGGGCCTTAGGACAGGAGTATCGTTAAGGTTAGGGTTTAACATTGCTGTAGGTAACTTTAACAGTGCTGATAGCCACTGTTGATTAATATCAACCACGTCCACCAGTTTAACGCTCAAGGCTGGATTATTTGCACCTGTCTTAGTTTCAGGATTCCCATATGACTTTAGAAGAGTATTGAAAACTGATTTCATCATCTCAATGTCCAGAAGAATTTTGAAATTGGGCAGAAACAAGACTAGGAGTTTACAACCACAGTAGCGGCTCTATGAGGCTGTAGGCACAGTGATGCTTTGAGCTAAATGCTAAAGTCAGCATGCTAACATGCTTACAATAGCTATGTCCGAAATCACTCCATTATTCACTCGTTCACTACCCCATATATAATACAAACTAAATAGTTTACTCAACATTGACCAGCCAATTGAGATTTTGGACACACATTAATCATAGTCATTTTGCGTCATCAGCGCGCCAGTAATTTTCTCATCTATAAAATGTGGAGCATTGCATTGTGGGATTCTTAGCAGAAAGCAGATGGACTCTACTTTTTTTGTTCCATTGGTGAATTGTTGAGGGAACTATACAGTGGACACATTAACACATTCAGCATTAGGACACTAAAAATGGTGTAGGGTTAATGTAGTGTATTAGCTGTAAAGTACTGAGGCTGATGGGAATGTCTAGTTTTTTAGACAGTTGGTCAAGAATCAAAGTCCTGGACAAATTGAAATTTTGACCTGATGATGGTGCTAGATGAAAAGTGAAGGGATCACCAAAGTTATTGCAGTTTACTTCATTTTGATACGTGGTGTTTTTGCCTTTGGATGCTAAGCCACTGCAGGTATCATTGCTCACAATAGTTATCTACTGTAGTTCTTCTGTTTATACCAAACACAGTGTTGCTGTTGGAAACACTGGCATTAGGTTGAATCATTGTCACGGTTTATTAAAAGGCAACATCAAAATGTTTGTGTTACTTTTAAGACTTGAAAGCTATGATCTTTGGAAATAAAAATGTTAAGGAATCCTTTATGAATTCATCTCACCTTTTGACCCCTCCCTTGTCCTCAGGTTTCAGGCAGCATGGTGGGCTCCCCGGCCAGCTCATCCACCCCGTCCACCTCATCACGCCAGTACACAAGGCAACGCATCACCCGCGTCAACCTCAGGGACTTAATTTTCTACATGGAGCAGGAGAGAGAGACCGCCCACTCCCTCCTCCTTTACCGCGCCCTGCTCAAGTAGCCTCTGCTCCGCTCAGCGCCCACCTCAACCTCCTCCTCCTCCTTCCCAGCCACGTGCCTTCAGATCAGGTCTAATGTTTCAGCTCTGTGTTTCCATATGTACTGTAGTGATGTTTGATGTAGCTTTTAATAATAAGAAAGAGAAAGCAAGAAAGAGAGAAAAACTCAAAAATAAAACTGTTGTTTCCGTGTCTTCTCTGTTTAGCCTCACGGTGTGTAGTTAGATCATTCAGTTTTAAGGCCATATCAAATTCTTTGTGTTGAAGTTGGATTTATTTAACAAAGGAACAAAGTGTTTTTTTTGTGTCACAGGACTTGACCCAGAACTAGTTCCACGTATGTCAGGTAGCTGTTTATTTGACGTTCTTGGCAGTAGCTTCAATGAACCACCTCAAAGTAAGGGTCATTCTGGCAAAGAGAATTATGTTCACACCTCAATACAGCCTACAATATTCTCCACGAGCTATTTATTGAACATAGTTCAATGAATGTAGTCGAGCTGAACTTAATAAATGAGTGACTTTACAGATTTCTATACTAAGACATCATTTTGAAACACTGAGATTCCAAATAACAGCATCATGTTCAATTTGCTTATTGTATGTGTAAATAGTTCTTTTTGAATTATTTTACAGCATGTATATTTTTATCTCATGTGAGCTTTGTAAGAAAAAGACTAACCCATGTGTCATTAAGAAAGCTAATGTTTGGTAAAACCATGTATTTTGAATGAGTTGAAATTAGACAGGTTATTCTGTTCACATGTAGAGTATTTCTTATAAGTCAGACTCACTCTGACCCCTCCACAGAGGTCACTGAACAAAACCACAGTTCGCACTATGACACCGGTTTCTGATTGGTCACCATTGTTGCGTGAGTCAGTATTTTTTTACTGACACATAATGTGAACATTGTTTTTATAAGTAGATATTTGTAATTTGTGTCCTATCATGCCCACTTCTTCAACATCACTGTTTAAGAAGGTACGTTTCGGCTCAGAGTGATTGATATTAGGTGTAGATGGGATGGTGAGGTGGGGAAGAGTGAAACCTCTGATAAAAACAGACATTCCTTCATTTTTCCCTCAAACTGTCCTATTTGCACATTAATGACATTTTTAAAAAATTAAAAGTGAACTATTCTCCATTTTGCTGGTGGCCCCCTGGTGTCCCTTTAGTCCCCCTCTACTGTGGAAATGACTGAATGGCAATGGTAGTCAATGAAGCATTTTAGTGCACAGCATTTATACTTGTCTGTATTTTTGATCTGAAATGAAATATCACAGCTGTAAAGTAATGTTTAACTGTGGAAGGAAACATTTGTATGATTCCAGCCTAAAATTGATGTCTTTTTTTTTTGTATTACTGATTGAAGAGAAATATGGGGTAAAATGCTTGGCTTTTTACATGTCAAATTGCATTGTCGCCTTGTTATTATTTTTATTTTTTTCAGATTCTTATTGTATTATGTAATATTGTCCATTATGTTTTTGTTTGTTTTACATGTGTTATTTCTATTTAACGTAATATCTTGGCCTCTATGCAGCTTTTCTTGTCATATTGAAATTTATTTAAATATGGGCGACATTTGAAACAATTGTTGTGCATTGTAAATTTAGACAGCACTTTTTTTAATATCTATTTTACCTGAACTTAAAGCTGTCATTGTATTATAGCAAAGAAATTACTCTTTTAAGTAATGAACAGTATTGCCAATTTCTGTCAAAAGACACTTATTTTTAATATATTTTCTTTTTTTTTTTCTTTGATTGGATTTTATGCTTAACACATTTTCATAAATTTTATCTCCAAAGTACCATGTTTTAAAACAAGCACAACAGTATCGATTGTGGTGAATTCAAAGGATTTTAATAATGATTTCTATGGTTTCTGGTGGTTTCACAGGAGGACATTTCTACTACTACAGCTTTTTAGCCAAAATATTAGGACAATATTACTGATGTAAACAGACTGGGGAAATAACATTTCAATGTAAGGATGATTTGTAAATATTGTTTACAAAACTATGTGTTTATTAGAACCACGTTATTTTTGGTAAACTCTTGTATATATCTTGGAAATTTCCTGTTTGTGTGAAAAAACAATACTTATGTATTTGTACCTATTTTGTAAAGGAATAAATAAGCTGTTTACTAAACTCAGAAGATGCTGACTTCATATATTTCTTCTTGTTTTTTTTTTTACTCAAATGGCATACACACTAAAATGTCTACATAGGAGTCTTAGCAGGAATTTAAAAAAATGTAAATTTTACTGTAAAATGACTTGTATATCTTAAATAAGCAATCTCTCTCTGCTCATTCCATGCGCTTTAAAAGGAAAAATAAGCTGTTATGTTTTTGCAAGACAGTTTTACCAAAGTCAACGCCTAATTCACCCTGCATAATTTCCACTTCTAACATTGCACATGCTAAGTAAGTGAGTCAAGCGCTGCTGCTCAACTATGAAAAGTCCCTCTAGGTTTCTGCTGCTAATTAAGCAAAAGCATTTTTGAAAAGACCAAACCGTTTAACTCAGTGCAAAATATTGGGGTTTGGGAGCATATTTTGTTTTTTTTCAAGATCTTGGCCTACTCCTCAGTCCCTCTGGAACTGTAGACTGCTGATCTGGAATCAGCCTTGAAGACGACCTTCAATGGGCAGAAGCTCAGTTACAGGACACAGAGTTTGAGGTCCTCTAGGTGTATAAGTCAACTATATTTTTCATCGTGGCATCATCTGTAATTAACGCGTTTATAGTACCAGTAATACAAGCAGCAGTGAGTCGTCAACGTCTTTAACAACATGAGAGCAATGAGACACATCAGACAGATGTACAGTACATCCTTTTATTATCGCAAATATGCAAGAAAAGTCAAATGGAGACACTGTAAATGAACACATGCCCTTTAATACCACAGTCTAATTGTTTTAAACACTTTAAATAATATACATTTGCACCTTATTATACCCTTTGAAATGTTTTAATCCATATGTACACAATGTAATGCTTTGAATTCTTTTCATTCTTTTTGAGAAGAGGACTAAGAGGTCTCTTAAAAACACGAGGGTCCCGTAAAACCCAAAGTCCTGATAATTCAATATACAATAACTGTACAGCTGACCCGCCTTAGAGGTGGTGCGAATGCCATGTGAAATGGCTGAACACTGACCAGTACTTCATCTGAAATGTCGGCATGTGTGAACATGTCTGTGAAGTTTCCAGTCCTGTGGAGTTTGTCTGGTTCTGTAGTTAACCTGCCATATATACGCTGAGTTGAAAGGGGCATTCCAGGTTTGGTTATTGCTGCTGTTGGAAAAAAAACAAACACCTGCAATTTTAGTTCCTTCTTCTCACTTTCTGTGTAGGTTTGAATGATCATGTTTTGTTTTTATTTAGAATTCCAAGACCCGTAGCTCTTTAAAGCTGTTAATAGCCCATTCTTTGATTTCAAAACGCCACATCAGTGAGAAAATATGCCTTCTTTCCTTCTTCCCTGAAAAAAGTATTTCTTACAGATGTGTGGTTTTAGTACATTGATCACTTTTGTTCAAGAACTAATCCAGATGAGTTTCCACACCTCATATCATCAGATCAAAGGCCTTGGGATCAGCAGCAGAGTTAAGACGCCTGGCTGTACAGTATGTTCTGGGACGAGCTGCTGGCTGCTCAGATTTGACTCATCAGTTTGTTTGGTTTGTTGCGGTGTGGTCCAGTGAGCCACAGTGTAGGAGGGCATTTTGAAAACCAGGGCATGGGGATGACACAGCAGCAGGGGGTACAACCCGAGTTTCTACTGGCACCACTGAGCTGGGAGCCTTCAGGGAGGCAGAGGGGGGTGAGAAGCGCTGTGAAGAGCCCAACATGCCTCAGCACATGAAAAGCCTGGTTGACCATTCCCTTTGAGGTGACTGGATGCAAAGGCGCAGGCCACTGGCAGGTCAGAACAAAGATGGGCTTGATTGTGAGAGGGACCCCCAGGGAGGACTGCGCTGGACTGGGAGCTACACTTACACCGAGCTCATCTTTATCCACTCACTGGCTTTGCTTAATCAGCGGCCATCCGGAGAACGCAGATATTAGAGAACGTGGTCAGAAGAACAACTGCCCATTTTTAATGAACATATTTCAACTAGTTTATAAAAACAACCCCAGTTTAACTCAAACAACTGCCAGCGACCACAAAGATCAGAATGGGCTTCTTTTTTATATCAGTCTTTTGGAATGGAAGAAACAGCATCTGTAAGTTACACACAAATATAAAGCATGAAAAAATGGCCTTTCTTGTTTCTGTCTTTGATCCAGAAATGTTGAGAATAAGACCAAAAGAATGAGAGCAGGATAGAGTAAATGCCGCCCACTCGCCTCTTTGTGAATAACACACTGATGCTTGGAGTACAGTTAACTTTGGGTTCTGCCATACATACATGCGAAGAACCACTGAAATAATCTTGACTTACAAGTGACAATATTGGTCTGAAGGTACTGTGAGATATTCTCAACAAAACTGTCAAGGCTGGAGGCCTGGAGGAACAAAGGTTGGTACCCTTCATACAGTTTTGAATAATGTATTGTGTCTTCTTTAGCTGTAAACTATAAAAAGAGACACCATCATTATGTTTGTACAATCAATAAAATAGGCACCTTGTCCCCTTTGGTACCTACAGTACAGTATTTGTTGTCTTTGGAGTTTTACCCCTTGACTGTTTTTAAATGTTTTTAATATTCTAGCCTCCTTATGTGTTTTAGAGAACAGGGCAGGGCAACTCTGTAGGAAATGTTTAAGTGCAAAGAAACATTAAGCATTTAGAGTACATCTCCTGCTGATCACAAGACATACTAGTAAACGTCAGCTCTCCATGTTGGTCCTCAAGTCTTTAACATTCTAACTCAACGAAACTGCAATACACTTAGAGCTTGTGCAACTTCAACCTGAATTCCAAATTTAAGAACTTTCTTAAACTTCTGCAAAATAGGGAAAAAAAAAAGTTTTTTGCTTGTGTGAGAGAATCCGATCAGAGACCCAAGATATGTTAGCTAATAAGCAGAAATTCCAGAGCACTTTTTTATGTGTGCTACACATTTGACTATAAACAATGTCGAAACATCCAGCTTCCATCCCCATTTGAACAATGGGACTTTTTCTGGCTCTGAATGCATTGCCAGCCAGATCGCTTTAGCCACATAGCCTGCAGACATCTGAGTTTCTGCAGCTACTGCCAAGAAACTCTCCCTCACAAGCTCTCAAAGTCTAATGAATACAACGTTCGTACATCCTTCATATTGGAGAAAGGAAAAAAGAGACATTAAAAATAATCCTATTAATAATAATTGTTTACACCATGTCATGATAAGAACAGCAAAAGGATCAAGAAGAACATACTTTAGAAACAACAATGAAAAACCGTAATAAACAATCAGTTTGGCAAACGATGCTGTTTTTCGGCAAGGCCCCGACGTCTCTGAGGCCTGTGGGGGGTGACTGGATGGGGTTGGAGGGTCACAGGGTCACAGGGATTGGGGCCGTTTGGGGGACTGCGAGATTGGATCATGTCCTCTTCCTGTCATCCTTTCAGAGTCCCGTCTGCTAAAGCTTCCTTGTCCCACAGCAGGCCAGACTTGTCCCCAGTCAAACAAGACATGGGCTTCATACAGACACAGAACTGGACGAAACACCTCTGAGTGCTGGGATTGGATTGACTGGGATTCAAGGAGGGAACAGTTGCGTCCTCACAAAAATGGTCAGGACACCTTTTTCACAAGAAGATGAAGGAAAAAACAAGCGGTCATGGTGCTAAAGTGGTTCAAGTGAGCTGCTGTTGAGTCCGTTTGTCATTGTTGTTTTTCATCACTGTCCCAGATTATTTGGGTGTTATTGAACATAATCAAAAACTTTTGTTGCTGATGCATTTTTTTCCTTTGTTTGGTACTACATTCCCCTTAGAGTTCTGCAGAGCTGGCGAGGTTAACAAGCCTCTGCTAATACTTAGGTATGTTTCTCGCTGAAATTGCAGGGGGCATTTTAGGAAGGTGGGGTAGAAGGGTGGTGGTGGTTGTGGTCCTGTTAGAGCAGGGATGGGTCAGGGAAAGGCAGGGTGGGGTGGTGTGAAAGGATGGAAGGAGTATGGGGGTTGGCAGTCCCTCTCCCAGAATGCTCTAGTCCAGGGGTTCCTGTTTTATCCTGATGGGCGTGTTGATGGAAAGACTCCTCCGGTCCTCGCGACACAACACATACTCGCTGAACTGGGAGGAGTCCACGCCGCCTCCACAAGACGCTGCCACGCTAAAACCTTTCTGAAAAAGACGCTCCAGAACCTGCAAAGAGAGAGGAGAGAGAAGAAGAGAGGCAAGAGAAGGATGTTAATAACAGCACTGCCAATTAGTTTTACAGATAGATATCCAGGTTTCATGCTTTTTCCAATGTAAGCATTTAATGCTTTCCAGCTTGAAAGATGTGCTTTTCCAAACAGAAACAGACCACAGTCAGTCATTTCCTCCCATGAAAATGATAATCATGGCCAACAGAAATGTTTAGTGACATCTCATTATCAGAATTGTAAGGATGACCAGTGCATTTTAAATAAATTCTCAACAGCAGCAAATATAAGTAAATCTTGGATAGGTTTTCCTTTTTGACATCCATCCATCCTAACATCAACCTTAGATCTTCATCAGTCACAACATGCACCATGTGTCATTAATCTCCCCCTCCTCCGATCACACGGACTGATGGAAATGAAACCAGAGGGCTCTCCGACATTACACCACCTCTGCAATATTCATGCCGCTTGTGCTGGATTGGCTACTGAACCGAGGGCATGAGCTCAAAGGGATGAGTAGAGCGGAGTGCGAGCGAGGTGTGTTAAGGAGCTGAGGTGAGCTCAGCGCAGTGATTACTGGAGCCTCTAATTTGAGTAATGAGGCTGGGGTGAGAGGAGAAGTGAGGTCCATGAGCGAAGGAGAGAGCGACGTGTGGGGAATGAGGAAAGGGAGTTCTGGGTGATGGTCGTGTGGACAAAGTGTTGGTACTGCAGGGAGAGAGTGGAAGACGGGAATGAATGTTAGTCCTCAAGTTGGGGCATTGATACACACACTCGTCCAAATGCAAATACGCTCCGACACAGACACGTGAACTCCAACATCACTTTTCTCTCCTCATCTGCTGTAATCCTTGTGGGATGTTGTTTTTTAGAGAGGCTATATCTAAATCCCTGTGCGAGGAGTGCCGTGTATTTACTTATTCCCCCGTCCTATTAATGGAGTGTGCAGCGCATGGAAATGAAAGGTCTCGCTGAGGGCTAAGCCTTGCTGCCAGATTCCGAGCCAGAGAAGTTCACGCAAAATAGATCGTTTTCTTCAGATGCCCATGCACAAACACACACTGACGCACACACTTGTGGCAGAGGATGACCTCTCTAATTACAGGAGCGAGGGCCCCATCGGAGGGCTGAAGTGGGGCATTTAAGCCTCCAGGTCAAAGGGCCGCAGCCTCCCCTGATTGGGGATTAGCACACAGAACACAGAAGAGCTGATAAATCACACACACAAACATACTGTCATGATACATGTGCAAGAGTGCACACTTACAAACATGAACTTGTTGATCAGATCTGTAAACCTCCTCACTACCTGATTAAAACTAAAATGTGGGCTGACATGCTGCATGTAAGCTGAAAGGACCACTTGGAAAAGTTAACCCCCCCTCCTCCTTTTTTGTCCTCTGGCCATACTACGACAACAAACTGTAATTTGTGAGACAGAAGGGGCGGCAGACAGCTGATGGTGAGGATGGCTAATTAAGAGACCTGCCCAAGCATCAAACACTCCCAAATCCATGACAGACGACAGAGGAGCCTAACGATTATGGAAATGATATTACATAGCCTTCTTTGATCATTGCATCACATTGCATTTTTCCCCATCATCTCTTAACGCATGTGGGACTCTGTCATGTTCAGCAATGAATTTGGTCACAGAGGAGAATGGCCTGATCAATAAAGATAGTCTGAAAACACTTGTATCATTAATGCATGGCAACACAAAAGACTTAAGGATATTATTATAGATGGTTGTAACTGACTCAAGGATACTGTAATGACTATAAGAAGCCATAAAAAACTTTCACATTCAGTCTAACACAGTGAATTAGTGCCACGGGGGAATAAACAATACACTGAATAATTAAGATGTATCCAAGCAAAAGGTTTTAATGTCCACAGGACAATGTCCTGAAATCAATCCCAGCTGACAAAAGAAAGAAATGCGCCCTCTTAAAAAGCTAAAACATGTCCTGGTGGCTCAGTTTAGCACTACATACTTGTGACCGCAGGCTCTCAGATCTGAGCTTATGTTGTACTTATGCAGATTTCTCTGCTTACTTTCCTGCCTCACTTGAGCGAAACCATAACAAAATATGCTAACAGAGAGTTACATGGAGCAATCTGATTGGTTGAAGTCTTATTCAAAGCATGATGATTTCCGTGAAATGGAATTACAACTAGTTAGCTGTCTTTGTTTTTTAATATACTTGACCACATCTTTGAACTTACACAAGGCCTTCCCAGAGTCCAGCACCACTGCTATCATGCTTAAGATTTGGCAATATCCTTATTTTTTTCAACACAGGAAATAAGAAGACAACAGTACAAAAAATGTGACAACACTTTATCAAAGTTTGCCAGTTTTATCCTGAACTTTAACACTTCTTGTCTTTTCCTCCTTGTGTGATTGAAACAGACGCTGAATAAAAGCTTCTCTTTGCCCTCTTCATCCCCAGTGATCCTTACACATTTGAAACATAATAAACTATTTTCACTGTTGCAGGGTCGACTTGGCTGCACAGGGATCTGTCCCCCAAACACAGACACATACACACACATGCACACACACCCTGTTCAACTTAAAACTATCTCACTGAGCTGCCACTCAATCTGGGGTCGCCAAGGGGATGAGAAGTGGATATATCAGCCTCACTCCTCTAACCTCTCAGCATCGTATATTTCCAACACAGTGAAGATGGCAAGGCAGGAATCAAAGTGGATGAGTCTCAGGGTTGGAAACCGGAGCACAATGTAATATTGATGGCCACCGGAGTGCACACACACACACTCGCAACACCTCTCTGGAGGCACTGGAAGACACTTGCTCCTCATGGCACAGGGCTGAGAGTTGATTGACACGTATGACACACACACACTGTAGCATGTGATGGGCGCTGCACTCAGGGGGTTGCTTTTGTTTAACTATGCACAGTCTTTAATATGTGACAGGCAGCACTAACTGCAGTCTCTGCATCGTATCTTCTGCTTATTGCAAGCATCTGGCATAAAACAGCCGAGAAGCTCCAACTCTTTCTAATTCTCTGAGCCATCTGCCAGCGTTTTTAGGAATCACAAGCGACAAAAACACTTTGACAGTGTAATATATTCTTATACTATTTGCAGCACATTATCAAGTAGCTGTGTTGCTGGAACTGACACGGCAGAGCTCACCGTAACAAATGGACAGTTTAATTCAAAGCGTCTTTAAGTATCATGAATTCACACAGTAATTTAGTTCAGGTGACACTGGTGGGAATGCAGCTGCTCATCCTGGCAGTGTAACTACCCACAGAGCTCGACAGGGAACAGAGGTGTTCAGGGTTAGGTCAGGCTTCAAAGTGACTGCAAGTACAGTTCAGACTAAACTGAACAGACTGAAGCACATGAGGTTCCCACACCACCCGACTCTCACTGGGTAACATTTTTTATTCTTCTGTGGCCTGTGGTTTCTGGTTTGCAGCTATATATAAGCTAAGATATAACATACTGAAGTACATTTACTCTGTAATGTACTTAGGTACAATTGTGAGGAACTAGTACTTGAGTTTACATTTCAGTAGGAAACATACTTCATAAAGCGCTTCATCTACTTGACAGCATGCAATCTTACAGATTAAACTACCCCAAAGTATATGATGTGTTTAAAATCATTTCACTTTGACCAACCACAACATTAAATTACTGCTTGTACACAGTAATCCACCAGTACTGATAACCCAATCATATAAAATACAATAATACTCGCAAAGGACATTCTGCATCATGAGCCCTTTTGATACCTCAAGTACATTTTGCAGCTAATACTTCTATACTTTTACTTAAATATGAATTTCAATTAAGGATTTAAACAAAGTATATTCACACTGTGGTAACATTTACAGCTTTATTTGACATTACTGTCTGCTTCCCAAGGGCATGCAACACTGTCAAATGCTCACTTTAAAAGTAGTTTTCTTTATTACATTTAGAAAGAGTACAAAGATGTCTCTGCACCTGATGAACAGCCAAAATGTACTAAATTCTAAATGCGATAAAGAAAAATATCTTAAAAGGGAGCATTTTGCAGTGTTTGGAAACAGAGAGCATCCATAATTTTTTGGACTCAGCTCCTGGACATGCAAGATGTGTGTTTATTATGATTGCTGGGATGTGACATTACTAAAAATGGATGTTTAATAACACATGTTTAAATGTATTTATATTTGTGTGATCAAGTGAATAGAGACACTTTTTCCCTCCCTGTTCATGATCTATTTCTTTCCTGTTTTAACTCCCGTTGGCTGTTGCTACAGTTACTCTTAGAAAGACAAAATATGAAACAATTTTCTGGCACCAACTGCTCTGAAGCTGTCAAAATGTCCAGTCACCATCCTCTCCACACTGTGGGTTAACATGCTGCCTGTTGAGCCTGAGTGCCTGATGTTGTTTTCGACCTGCTGAGCCTAACAGGGAGCACAGGGAGCCTAGCCACAGCAGTGTTAATGTCTTGTTCTGCCAATCGGGCTACTGAGGAGCACAACTGAGGTGTTTGTGTGGCCTTGTCAGCTCTGATGAGCTGTGCTTTCTCTCTTTACTCAGACCAGGATTGATGGAGTGGCAGTGTGACATGTAAGAGAGTGTTGCGACGTGTTGCGTTCCTTGCCTGGGCAGCAGGGGGACAGGGAGCCCTTCTCTACGACCGCCTCCGCTGTCACATTGATGAAGGACGGATTGGCTCTGGTCTGATCTGAGTGCTTCATCATGGTGATGTATGGGGCAGTAGGCCCGGCTCCGGCTCAGGGACGCGCGTGTGTGTACACCTCTGTGGCTCTTTGGCTAAATGTTTTCCCTCCGCTAAGTGCCTTTCCTGCTCTCTGTTTCTCTCCGCTGGATCTACATCACAGCGCAGGTGGTTTGCATTATTCCCTAAATTCCATTCATGACTTCATGGAGAATCACGTGCCAAGGTGGAGTTGTTTATTCTCACTCTCTCACATCTGAGTACACAAGATGAAGGACTAAAGAAGGGGTTGCATTTACAGTACACAATGTAATAATATTTTCCAACATGTCTTTTCTGTAGACTGATAGAAATAGCTACTATTCTTACATCTAACTCTTAATAGAAGATCATTTAAAAATGTGCAGGAAATTGACACTCTTGAAAAGAGCCTGAGAAAAAATCTTTGATCTTCATTTAGTAATTACTTGAGATGTATATATATAATATATATATGAAACAATTTATAATATATTGTTAATGTTTCCATTGAACAAAAGATGGAATAAATGCTGTCTTTACACAAAGACAGCATTATATATATATATGAATAAAAACTGAATAATAAACTGCAAAAACAAATCACTGTGCTTAGTGTACAGTAAAGTATTCAGAAATGTTATGTTATCTCATTGTGACCAAAGTATCACAAGGTCTAGTAGTTTCAAGCCCTGGGCAAGACAGCTACAGTACCTTAGCCCTGGTAAAATCATTTGAGACTCAAATGAGTTCTCTATGCCAGTGACGTACATGTAAAGGCTGTCACATATCCGTCTCTTTTCCTGTCAAGACCTCTTCAGAGGCAGTCGGTTTCTTAAACACATATTTCCAGACAGCACTGCATCTGTCCCCTTCCTTCCCTCTTTTTCTCTCTCTCTGGTCGTCCTCTGTGGGCAGGGTGTGGTTGTGTATGTGTTCCCCTGGGTTGGGGTCCAGGACTGAAATCAGATCAGAGGCTCATTGTCTGGCGGGTAAGACGAGGATTATTTTCCTAACCTTCTCATACCTTCACACAACAATGAGAGAGGACAGAATGAGTAAGTTGTTTAGAAAAATCTCCCCTTACACCAAAAAACACCTCCATCTGCTTCTTGTGTCCTCATCTACATCAACTCAATGAGCCGGGCCCCTCTACTGTGCATGTGTATGTTTATGCGCTTTTGACAGAATTTTGTGTATCTGTGTGTCTTAAAGGGGCCTGCATCAGGCATAAAAAAGAGAGCCTGACACCACAGCTAACACCACCTAACCAAGAGAGGCTATGCTGTGAGACAAAGGAGGGCATCGCTTACAGGGAACCTTGAAGATCCACCTCCGATTTCTGTTAGCAGTTTGTCTGAACGGAGGAGTTCAGCTGCACCTCGCCTTCAAAGGAGCCTAATAAAAACCTAAACAATAAAAAGTCCTTTCAGACCATGTTAGTCAGATGCGCTCACATCCCATAACCAGTCTCACTGGTAAACAGAGTAGGAAAATGTTGTGTTAGTTGATGCGGCCAATTAATTATATTGCAAGTCATTTAAAAATCTATAAAAGAAGTATAAACCGGTTTAGGCTGTTTGAGAAATTGTAAGTATGGTATTAAAAAATGCAATACGTGTATTTCAATTGCCTTGAGCGGTGTTATATTGGAGTCTTTTTAAAAAAGGAGCTGTGTCTTAAAAAGGAGTAAAGCGTAAATTATGCATATCATTTTCCCCCCCTTTCCATTCCTCTTTTTCATTTTTTCGCAGGAAAACATGGCCGCAGTCCACACGTGCTTTGTCCCGCGCTCGCTCGGCTCTCCTTCCCTGGAGGTGGTCTCTCGCACTGGCAGGAGGGAGGTGGAGGTGTCAGAGCGCGCTAGCCTGCCTGGGAGAGGCTCTCTATGGGTGCTGGAGGGGGGGAAGGCTCCTCTATGTGTTGGCCTGTTCATGGCTGTGGGCGGTGAAGTGTGTTATATCGAGCCTGTGGTGTGAGGCTGATATGTTCTCCCTCTCACAGACCTCGTTTGGTAACACAGCTGTAAAACTAGTTTTCTGAAGTTGTTTTTAATGTCTTACTACCAAACTACAAACTCTTTTCAATTATGCTTTGAAAAAGGAGATTGTTACTCTCAATCAGACAACCTGGTTGAAAATGGTATTACACACCAATGCTATGTGCTCCTGTGTGTACAGCGAGTACGATAAAATAATAAGGAGCAGGCAAAAACTACAAAGCACAGGCCAGGCTCAGATCACGTCATACAGAAGCTACAAGAGCCATTTGGAAACAGTGAAAGTTCATTTTCAGACAGAATGAAAAACTACAGACACTCAGTGCATTTGCCATTATTCTCTTAAGAAACTGACTGGAGCCATCACAGTTGAAATGATCTTTAAATAATGACAAAGAGCACTTAGCTTGACTGTGGCAACATGCAGAATAAAGGGCTACAAATTGTGCCAACTGCCTTAAAGCAAATGGTTGGTAGAATTCCAGGCTATAGACACTAAAAGCCAGTGAACACAGGTAGTGTAAAGGTTATAGAAACTGACTTGGGACTAATGAAAATAAAATCTGCAGACTGATGTTGCATATCTGGGCTGGGAAAGTGCGATCTGTCGCTATCAACTAGGTAGCTAAAGCTCAGTAACTCCAGTGGAGCTGTGCAGTGTCCATCAAAGCTCTGGTTGTACAGTGCAAATGCCAGCCAGGTGTTTAAGTGTGTATGAATGTTTTGAAGGGTGGTGGTGAAAAATGATGTGCTTGCTCAGCAGAATCCTTTGCTGGATAAATAAAGGTAGAAAATGTCTCCACTGTGGCAACATGCAGAGTGTTTACAAGGCCACACATCATGTTGAGTGACTCACAGTGGAATCTGCGTTCTGTGGCTAACCTGAAGGATGGGATTGATGCCATAAAACACCCACAGTGTCAAATCAAACTTAAACATATGCAAAACTCAGTGTCTAGATAAAATGCAGGCTATACAAGGGTTTCATTGTGAAATTGTAATGAGAGCTGTGCATTTAAAATAATTATTTTCACTTCCTGATGCCGAAAGATTTAATCCTTAAAAAAGTTTACAGTACGCTTGCTAAGGAGTGGTTTGGGTAAAATACAGTTTATGTAAGGGAACACTTTACTCTAAGTGCTTTATGTGACACTGTAACTGTATATTTAGTGTTTCAGCACTATAGCATTACATAATGTGTCCTGTCATCCCTTTTAACATCTTGTAAATCTGTTGTGTTACTTAAAGGTACTGTATACTTGCTCCGGGAAGTATTTAACACTGTTTGCTGCACATTGTGTGAGTTGAGATGAGCTTCATAGTTAGCTGCACTTGATGCCATTTGTTAATTTTTTTTTTGTGTGAAGTTCAAATCTTTTCAATGTTTCATATTCACACTTTTGAAAACAGCCTGCTGTCTATATGATAGAATGGCCTCTAGTATGAGCCTGATAACATGAAGCTTCATCAGAGTTTTAGATTAATTAATATCCAATAAAAGGACACACTGGGTCTGCATATCATCTTAAAAACACAATCTTACACCTTCAAATCTGTGCATTTACAATATTTTATTTCCAAACTGGCCTATTTAACAAATTCAATTTCCCAACGTGCAAAACGTAATTGTAAGTGTTTAAATCTTTATTAATTATTATATTTTTATTTTATGTATGCATAGATAGGGACTGCACTGAAAATATAATTTTACTCACCATTACTAACATGTAGACTAAATGTCTGGGTCTCCATTGTTTGGGTTGCATTATACATTCAGGATTTTAAAAAGAGATTTTATAAATACATAATAAAGGGGATATAAATACTTTATAAATAAAGTTTGCTCTTTCCTGCCCAGTTTCCTGGTTCAGTTTGAATATTTACTGGCACATACTACGCTGATGGGAAATGTGATTAACATGTTTTTCATGACTGCAAACTGACTGTGGTGACTGTTGAGTTGTATTATTGTGTATCTTTTTGGCTTTTAATATTCTTTATTTCCGCAAATCAGTCTGTGTGAATTGAGAAGGTATTTGTTAGATAATTGTTGTATTTATTAGATAATCTGTCCCACATAATTGCAGACTGTCATGCATTACTCAAAACTGCATTTGCATTTTCTGTTAGCAGAATATTCATGATACACCAACATCAGGAACACCACAACCACCCACGGAGCTGGTTTATGGTACTTGCTTGATTCACTAATATGACAAAAATGTGTATTGTTGATAAATGTTTTGGTTACAGCTATTTGGTAGTTTTGTTTTGCATAAAATGTCTAGAATGTATTAAATGTATCACATGCAGAGAGGGAGGTTGGGATTTGTTTGTGTTGTCAATCCTTCAACACTATAACAGGCAGGAGAGGCTTTTTGGTGCATTACCTGGACGGAGTTGAGCCTGCAGTAGCCATTGAGGGGGAAGCGGATGACGTGTGTTGGGTCCTGGTTCCAGCCTGCGTTGACTGAGTTACACATGACGTCTCCAGTCTCAGGGAAGATCTCCTCGATGAGGACCTTCTCCCCACTTAGGGCGATCCTTTCGCCCAGGTCGGGTGTCACGCGAACGACCAGGCAGTCGCAGGGCTGCGCCATCCGTCGTTGCTCACGCTCCTGCTTCCAGCGCTCCAGCTCCTTGATCATGGGTGTAAGCTGGTAATAGCGTGCCTCCTCATACAGCAGGTGGAAGTCCTATACAAGCAGAATAACATTGAGAAGAGAGATCAGGGAGTTTGCAACATGTGCGGTCGTGTGCGGTCCTCTTGGCTATATGTGTGACTAACGCACTGAGTTTTGGTACTATACATGTACATTACATTACAAGGTCACAGAGACAAAACCGGACATGTGTATTGTGCAACGTTAAGATGACAGCAGCGGTTTTTTGCAGGGTATCCCAATGGCTTCCCCACAGCAACTAATGACAAAGTGTCCTTGAGCAAGACACTTAACCTCTAATTAGTCCAGGAGTGCTGCTCCTCTCTGCATCTGCACTTCGACCTCTCTACAGCGGTGTAACACATATTGTGTGGCACAGGGCTGCATTGAGGAACAAATGACTAATTATACAGTGATGGATGAGAGAATATTTATGAATACTTTTAGGGAACATATATGTGTGTGTGTGTCAGATACCAACAGTGTTCTTTGTCCTCACAGTCAGTTATAACTATAGAGTGCAAAGGTCAAGGCACCATGGCTTTAACCCTCACACTTGTTATCTTGGCTGCTTGAATGTCAGCAGTGTAGGACTTTAGGATTATACTGCTGAATTCTCAAGTTCACCTAAATGCAGACCTGAACAGTGGCATAGTTGGTATAGGCAAATGCTAGGGGCACCGTCCATCCATCCCCAAATGAGGAAAGAAAAAAAATCAAAATTTAAAGTTTTACTACATTTTACAAATACTATTTTAATACTATTATTTCAAAATATTCCAAAAAGCCCAAAGCAACATAATTACATAGCATAGCCTATTAAATAGAACCTATTTTCTGTGTTGCCTGCAGCATCACCCTGGCACATCAACCCCCACCCCATTCTTAGGTAGACTTACCCTATTGATTCATTCAACAACACACCTTCATGTAAATATCAAGGACTACAGTCAACTCCCAAAAATATAGATATAGTTAAAACAATTTAATATACAATGAACTATTAATTCCAGTTTAACTAAAACAGTATAGTTAATCATAATTATACAAATATAAAATTTCTAATGAATAAGCAACAGAAAGAGTATCACACAGAAAAACAGGGTCTCACTTCATCAACATTTAGATGTAGTTAGAGACGTCAGTTTGTCCTTTGGCAGGCAGAGAGGGATCATCACAGACCATTTGCATAATGGGTTTCATGGTTCTGTCTCATTTCTGATTGGTGCAATTTTTGTGGTGAATTGTCACCAGTCTACTCTTGCTGTTTGTGTTTATTATGCTATAGGCTATAATGGTCTTAGGTGATATTATTGGTTGGGTTTCACTATCAGCAGCTTTTTTTATTAATGTAATCGAACACTCAGTGGTTACATATACTCCTCTTCTTTCTTCAGATGTACTTCTGAAATATTTTAATTCCACCCCTGCAAATCCTGGGCCACCTGTAGACCTTCTCCACCTCAGCACCTTCCAGCGATGCAGCATCGGGTTGAACTGTTTTTATTTTGTGGGTTTTTTTTGTTTCTAAAATAAAGAGTTTCTGTGTGAGTGTTTGAACATTGGTGGTAGAATTAGCTGTGATGCCAGGGGCATCAGCTAAAATCTTGCCGAGGGCACTAAATCAGTTAGGGCTCTATTGTATGGAACAGTCAGGTAGGTACCCCCAAAAAAATGTAAAAATTGTGACCACAAAATTGAAAACAGAGCATTGTTCAAATTTGCATTGTGTAGGATTTAGTGGCATCTAGCGGTAAGGTTGCAGATTGCAACAAACTGAATACCTACGGTGGCCGTGAAACTCGCGAAAAGTGTGAAAGGTCCTCTCTAGTGTTTGGTTTGTCCATGGAAGAGTACTCGCTCCTTTTGTAGATATAAAGGGCTCATTCTATGGTAATGAAAACATGATTCTCATTTCTCTGGTTATTATAGACTAATTAAAACATACTTATGAATATTATATTCCATTTCTGCCAAGTCCATACTGCTAGAAACCACTAAATTCTACACACTGCACCTTTAACATCTCACTTGTAACCACGTAATACATCTTCTGGAAAGAAGAACAATAAACCAAGATCGGCGATGGCCTCCGACCAGCAGGACAACAGTCTCAATAAGCAAAGCATAATCATGCTGCAGCTCCACAGTAGCTCTTGGCAGAGTTATGCTAGCTTTTAGCATGTTTTAGTGAGTCGACTCCAGAAAGGCCATCAGTAGGGCTCCAGTGAAGTGGGATGGCGCATTCCTGTGTGCAGACAGTCTGCAGCAGATTGCCTGACTCTCCCTCCTGGGCAGGGCTTGCTGGGGGCCATTTGCCCCTGCGCACTTGCCTCTAATTTCCCACAAGACCAGATGGCACCATCATTCACTGCTACCAAAGAAAATACGGGGAGGCGGAGGTTCGCTATTGGAGGCAGACGGGAGGTGAGGAAAAGATACGTGCAAGTGAACATGAGGACAATCATCAGCCAGAGAGGATTTTAATGTATTCCTCACATGGAGGGAATTTTATGTTAATGAGGCTTGTGGCCCGATGTTAAGCTCCTATTAGAACAAGATTTAATTAGGTTACACCTAAATGCTGCAAATCTTTCAGCTAAACAATTAGTAATTAATAAATCTGTATTCTGATTAGTGTTTCACTGTGACAAAGAATGACAGCTTAATTCATTCTTAGTTCATGAAGTGCCATTGCTGCCATTCAAAGTCTATTCTTACATGATGTCCATGTTCCTTAGCTTGTGGCTATAGTTTGTTTTACTGTATGGATATTGTGAAACTGTGGCAAGGCAAAATATTTGATATATAATGAATACAGATATAAGTTGCTCATCTTGGTGCAATGCAAAGTCTAAACACCCTTGAACAGTGAGACAATATGTGTTTGTGCGGCGGAAACAACATATGTTTCATATAGTCTGCATCATTGGTGGCTGTGGGTGCCGTTGCTGCCTGGGAGCCCTGATCTAAAAAGAGGTTTTCCCCTTCCCTTCTCTGGACCACTGCTGGGTACAGAAACAGAGCATGGCAGCACACAGCATATTCATTAACCCTGCTGCTTCTGTCAGACTCTTTAGCCTTGAAAAGCCTCCCTCACTGGTTTACCCCTTCATTTAAACTGCGCCTTCATCTGAGGCGTGTGAACGACACCCAAATACAACTCCATCTGGACTGAGCGTTGACGCAACACATCTTAAGCTGACGGCCTAATATTTAAGATTGCAGAATGCAAAAGAGAGGGGGAGTGTGTCCTTTTTTCCCTTTTTCTCTCCTTTTCTCCCTTTCTTTTTCTCTCCTGGCCTTCTTGCTGCAGCTGACAAAACTCATACTGAGACGCTCCCCTTCAGGCAGCTCTCTGTATCAAAGTGTAGCTCCTCATCCTTCACAGGTCTGAAGCCATGGATGGATATGTTTTTAACAGGGGTCTGTCTGCGAGGCACTTTAGTCATCCTGAGCAGCGCAGAAAACAACAGAGTAATCCTAAGCGCTGAGGTGAGGATGAGAGGGAGACAGGGCCAACAGCTCTGTCCTGGCTGCTGGAGCTGCTGCTACTGCTGCCAGCTCTACCAGACTATTCATCCCCCAATCCTGTGTCCAGACAGCCCGTTTGAGCTTCAAAATAATGATCCGACCTGATCGCCCACCGGCAAGGCAACATCTCAGGGAAGGACAGAGGGAGGGAGAGACAGAAAGGGAGGCAGAGAGAGAGTGAAGAAGAAGAAAATGATGGAAACTGTCACTGTGAGGGAATCGGAGGACTTTTTTTGACAAAAAAATGACTAAACCCACACAACAAGAGGTACACAGGTTGTTGATAAAACAGAACACTGTCGGAAAATCCAACCAACTCTCATCTAATATGCAGCTTTGCAAAAAATAAAAACATTAGCTCTTCCCTATAGCTTTTGATACCTGAAGAAACAAAGCATTATTGATTTAAAGTACAATATGAAAGCCTGAATAAACCAACGCAGAAACCACTAAGTCTTAACGGTTTATAACCATGCCCTCAATATGACTGAGCATTGCTTACAATCTTGTGATTAATTGTAGTTTGAATAATGAGATGAGGGAGGATATTAATAGTGAATATTTTGTTCCACTGATGTAGGCTGAAAAATTTCTTTTCCTATTCTGCTCAGACTTTCACATTGATTTAGCAAAACACACAGTGCCGTGGCTGCCAGCAGCAGAACAGACCCAGCCCCCGGGCGACGGCAAGCCTGATTGTGTTCAGATAAGGACATGCTCAATTCCGCCTCGCACTATTTGCATTTTTTTCCCCGGCTTCACGCAAATTGAAAGGTATGCAGATCAACACAGGCTTATGCGAGGGGATCGTAATGAGTTGAAACAATAAAGTCCAATGTATTCTCCCCAACCGTGGTGCCTGATTGGACTGTCAAGACTTCACAGAAAGGGAGGGAAAGCATGAAGAAGAAGGGGAAAACTAATCGTTACTGAGTCAGGCCATCATTTGCCAAAATATGCAGGGCTTTCATGTCATGTTCTGTTGTCTGATGTTTGGCTCTCGTTCAGACTATCCGTGAGGCCTGGAGAGTTTGCCTCTGGCTCTGAGCGGCTTGGCCTCGCCTTGTTCCCTTGTAGAGAATGATGAACAAGTGCCAGCCCAGTGGAAAGGTCATGCAAGTTAAGGTGGAGTAGAAATGAAGAGTAGTATACACCTAGGAAACAATATCACTGAATAAAAAACTTGAACAGGAAGGATACTGTAGCTACATATGGCCATGTGGATAAGTGTGGGGTAAGACCAAGTCGCTAGTAATGCTATCAGTTTGGTTTAAAGCTGCACTAACAAATATCTTTTTTTTTATTACTGATATATTAAGTTACAACATGTAATGTGAGAGGGGTTGCTTAGGTAGTGATGAACGCTCAGTTAATAATCACCTGACTCTGTAGATTCTCTCATCTTTACTGACCATTTTAGCATCTTTCAGCTCATTGCCCTGGTCCTAGAGCCTGCAACTTAGAACCTCAAGTGTTTTCATTCACTCTCACTCTTGCTCTCATCAGCCATTTTCAGCAACAGCAGGCAGCTGTTTTCAGTAAAAAAAAAAGCTCTGATAAAACTGCTGTAGACTACCTACCCAGCACCAAATGGCAGACAAAGTTAGTGACTAACTGGTAAACACAGCAGAGCATTTAGCAGCTAAAGAGAAAGATACTTCTCTCAAGAGTTGATGGAGACCAAAATACAGCTGAAACTAAAAGGGTTAAAAAAATAAAAGTAAATGCAAATAGCCAACTGTTTGCAAACATGTTCACCATAGCAACTTTATAAGATGATATGTCAGTGGTGTGTTTTTAGCTTGTTGTGCTGTCCCAAAAGATCAAGACAATTCTGTTTTAACAGCTACTAGCATCCCAAAATTTTATAATATTAGTTACTTAGCATGAATGAGAATCTACAAGTATGTGCACCCTGCTAAACTCTTATCGTTGTCTGTGTAAAACATTATTTGATACCCAGCCTGAAAACATGTGTTCTGTTGCCATGAACATGTGCTTTGGATGATTTAATACAGTACAATAATCAACATGATATAATGTACCGTATGTGAGTTCACTTACAAGTTCGTTCATGCAAAAAAAACAGGAGCCAGGTGTGTGCAGCCTGATCTCACAAAGACTAAAGTGTGTGTGGCTGTGTGCACAGATGCATGTATATATGGGTAGGGAGCATGTTAGCATGTATTAAACTGCACCAACATGCCACAGCTTTCCCTGTGAGTCCTTGACTGTCAAAGAGACTTTCTGTCAGCATGGTAGCCGGTCATCAGAGCGCGTGGAGAGCAGAGGGGCGCACAGGCTATTTCACCTGGACTCACCTCTATAGAAACCACTCCGAGTGAAAAACAACAGCTCAGGGCTTTGGCACACACATCACGGGGCCATGCTCCAGTTAGCCAGTTAGTGATTTACCTTTCCACCACTGTACACTCCAACTGAGTCTGTTCCATGTTTCTTTTTTCCCAAAAAGTTTTCCTAATTACTGCTTATGCTTATACTACAGGTAATTAATGTTTTGAATTGGAGCAGGGTGAGTCTACGTCACTGTGCACTGTGAAAACAGAACTGGTTGCTGTGTTGTGGAGGGCCATCAGGTCTATTTTAAAACATATAGCCTTTGCGAGGCCAAGTAAACACTAATAAATACAAACATATTCACATTATCTTCAGAAAAATCAAACAGAAAAGGAATTTTGGGCAATACTGTTGTGTGTCTTTGCAGATGGCTTTATGTACTTAAGCTTTTTATGTTATGTTCAAACTGTGGAAGCTGATGAAGCAGACAAGTATACACTTAATACAGTATGTTGTGATGTGTATATGTACCTTGAAGTCATCTGGAAGGAGCAATTTGCTGGTCCTGAGGAAACTGAGAATGTAGCGGAATATCTCGCCGTCCCGATCTATGAAGTAGTGCTGCTTCAAGCTGTCCAACACGATGGGCTCGGTGCCATTGAACAGACGACTGATTCTGAAAATTGAAATACACACATACAAACACGCACGCGCAGACAGCCGTGCACATAGACATAAACACAGCCATACACACACACACACACACACACACACACACACACACACACACACACACACACAAACACAAACACACGTAATGGAATGAGCCAGCTCCCTTCAAATGCATGAAACAATTACCCTCCATTTATTTTTCAATTTTATTAGCACTAAGCTTGAAATGCATTAGCATCCCAGGTTGAAACAAGGGGCTTAAGGCACAGTTCCTCCATTCCAGACTTGTTTGAAGTGTCCCTTCTGCAGAGAGATTACAACAACACACACGCTTGCTGCTTGTACTTACAGAAATTAATGGCATGAATGTAGCATTACAGCTCTATTATTCCATCTGTCAGAGGGGTGGAAATGAAACAGGGGTGCGAAGTGGTGGAGGGTGACATACTAATGTGGGGAGGACATCTGGACAAAGATATTTACTTTTACAGTTTGACTTTGGTATGAATGTGCTGCGAGGAAATATGGACATGTTGCCTAAATATCAGTATATACTGAGCATATATGAAGCTATGTATTACATGCTTTGTTTATAAGAGACACATTTCACATAACATCTGTCATTACATTGTCTCTTTCAACTCAAGTATTTGATTTATGGGTGTTGGCAAGTTTACTGTGTTGATTGTGAAACAATAAGGCGATGACTATGAATGACAATGTAAAAATCCATTATCCTAATTTCACATTCATGTTTTGATGAAATCCGACCACTTTAATAAAGTCAACATGTTTTATTGTTTCCATTTCAGGAAAAGACACTCTCCTTCATACAGCAACTCATCACAGAGGATGCATTCTCTGTATACATTAAATGCATATGAACTATTCAGAGGACCTGAACATACTGTATTAATCTAGTTATTTGTTTCATATTTAGAGGCAAAGCAAAAGTTTCAAAACATCTAAAAAGGGAAATAACTGAGATAATGAAAATAGCATTTCCTGAAATTACAACAATAACATTTTCCAATTAAGAAACTCAATAATGAACTAAAAACATAATTAGATGTATGTTTTTAAGCTTTAACCAAATATTGACAAGACTTTGGTGTAATAAGAGGACACTTGTTGCTGCCTAGTGTCCCACAGTTAACCCCTTCGACTAGTGAACTATAAGATTAAGGGCTTAGTTGAAGTTGGCTACAGGGGCTCATCAAGGCAAAGAGTGGAAATTGCTGTTATCTTTAAACTTTCATCATGCCATGTTGGCACCATGCCTCGAGATACCTTTGGACAGATATTCATTTCCCCTCATCTTTGTGTGGTTTTCCTGCTGCTTTACTTGCAGGTCCTACTCTTGCTGTCCAATAATCTCATCTGGGCACCTCCACTCTATCTGTTTGCTCATTTCCAAATGCTAAATGTCCCTTTTAAATAATTAAAAATACTTTTCTGGTGTTCAGCATTTAGTCTCTCTAAAATATTGAGAATGCAATTTGTACAAGTGTTTCATTTTGTTAACATATCATTTCCCACAGCACAAAATAACTCTGAAGTACAATAATTTGCTTCAATAATTTGACTCATTTTGAAATGAAACTTGCATCTCCCTCAGCGGAGAAACCTGGAATGCCTGTGCAGTGTAAATAAGCCATACTAGCAATTTACACAAGAAATCTGTTGCATGTAACCTCTTTAACGGTTTCACTGCACATTCCATCGTCTTTCTCAGAAACAGCTCTTGGCAGGGCGCTGCGTTGCTGTTATTATCATCATTTTGATGTAATCAGCTCTTTAATCACAGTAACAGCTCCTAGGTCGGCTGACAAAGTTGTATGACAAAGAAAATTGTAAAACCTATTTGCAAACACGTCCACCAGTACACACACACACACGCACACGCCCAGCACTGCCTCAGTACTGGCATTGTCAAACTCTATTACAAGACACTGGAAGGGAGCCACAGTGGGAATGTCAATGAACAAACAGCAGGGCTGGCTTCAGCCTCACTCATAAACTCATTTTACTGAATTTACAAATTCAATCCTCTACTTTGGAACAGTGTGTAAGCTTGCATTTAACGGTTGTATCAGGTATCTCCTGACCCCGATGTGTCGGCTCACCACATTGAAGCTATCACGTCAAATTCATCCTTTTTCTTTTCTTTGACTTGACTGTGTGAAGAAGCAGAGCAAAGATGGTTCTACTTCTCTCTCTCCCCTCCTGCCATCCTTTCTTTCTTTCTTTCTTTCTTTCTTTCTTTCTTTCTCTCTCTCCGTCTCCATCCTTCTCCCTTACTCGCTTTCTCTCTGGAAATCGATGCAAAATGCTTTATAAAAAACCAATACTCATCTCCCTGTTTTGCCTGAGGTGTTCCTTTCTCATATGGTCTTGCAATTCTTCCAGCTAGAATTTCACCATACCCCTCCAGGCTAACTCTGTTTTTCATCTCCACTTTTTTAAAAAGCAATTAAAATGCTGCCTGTTTTTCTTTTTCTTTCCCTCTCCTCCACTCCCTTCACTCTCTCTCTCTCTATTTCTCTGTTGGTCTCCTCATGTTTTCCCCTTTCTGCTAAATCCCTGATTTGAGGGGTGGGGGGTAGTTTTTAACAGGTAGGGGGAGAGAAGAGGGTATGTGGGGTATATATACAGAGAAATTAAAAGAGAAGATACATAGACAGACAGTCCAGAAGACAAGGAGATTGATGGGGAGAAAGAAGAAAGGGAAAGGGAAATGGAAAGAGAAAGCGTAATACACAGAGAGAGAAAGAAAACAAGACAGAAAAATCAGAAGAAAAAAACTATAACAGAATTAAAGAGGGAAAAAGCAAGAGAGAGGCAGAGAGAGAAACAAACAGAACACAAGAAGAAGATAAAGAGAGACTGAAAGAGTGCGAGAAAAAAAAGCTAAGACGGAGAAACAGAGAAAGACAGAAAAAGTCAGGGAGAAGGAGGCAGGTGGTGGGTGTAGGAGGTTATCAAGGACAGGAACAGCTCAGATCTCCCACCCCAGTGATGCAAAGTGAGGGCAGGCAATAGGGCAGTAGGTGGGCAATATCTGGCAGGATCCTCGCTGCAGCAGCTACAGCCGGCCAGCGGCACCGAGCTGCCAGAGACGTGTCTGCAGGAGCTGGGAGAACCCAGCGCAGGTAACACTGATTCTACTAGAGCAGATGCTATCTTGAAACTGTAACACTAATGGATGTCTTATGAACGTGAGACATTTGGCAGCTTCCTGCAAAGTGAAACAAACACACCCAGGGATCTCGATGAGTGTGTCCAGTTTGACATCAAGGGCCGCCTACTATGGCTTCAGAGTAGGGAAAGTCAAAAGGGGGAGTTGCTGTACCTGGCTCTGATTCACTCAATCTGATCCTTCTCAATGTCATATGTAAAATATCCAATAAACTGGTTCCCAAAACAAGCACTCCAAAAGGATGCTTGAGAAAAGTTTACAGTATACGGTTTTAATTTCACTGCACTTTAAGAGAATATATGATAATGACTGCTCAAATCAGCTTCCTGAACTCTCATTACCTTTCAATTTTTCAGTAGTAAATCAACAACTGCAATAAAAACCTTATCACATGGTTCCCTGGAATGAGTTTGATCATGTAGGGCTCTGTTGCCCAATATTTGTCTACACGGGTCCATGAGATGAATTTTTTTGAGAAACTCAATTGCTCTTTCACTGATAATGTGACTGTATCAGAACATATGAATGCTTTAATCAAGCAGTCTGCAGATCATGAACTAATAAACATATGACATAAACATGTCTGTTTTTTGGAGCTACATAACTTGTTGTTTTTTTTTTTTAAATGTTTTATAAAAGTGCATCAATTAATTAGCATTATTATTTAATATTGAATAATTAAACCTAAACATTTTGTTTTGGATAATGGCAGTTACTCAGCGCAATATCACCTCTTAAAAATCTTTCAGATAAACTCAGGTTGAAAAAAACCAATATGACACTTAAGGCCGTGATGAGAATACAATAAGAGGTTTAACAATAAAAATTAAATAAAAACCCAAGAAAATACAGAATTTTATGTAACTAATGCACAGTAAATGATGTGACATTGTTAGCCATGTTAATTATGGTGATTTGAGCTTACAGAAAAGTAAACTATTAGATTCAGAGGACCATTAAAAGAACATGAAGCCAGTACAGATCTATTGTCTCTCGACATAGAAGACTCATCTTCAAAGAGAAAAATGTCCAGTGGTCCTTTCAAAATAGTTTCCTAGTCTCTGGAACATTTCCCCTAATTTCCTCAGCTTCTGTTCAAGTGACTGCTGAGACTGTCCTATTTGAGAGCTACATAGAGTGTGCATCAATGTTTCATGACCCCTGTCCCTTAATATGGAAGATGAATGACCACACATTAGTTACTAGACTAACTTTCTCTTGGCATGCTGCATTATTTAGGGGCCAATCTATTAAAAGTAATCATCAACTTTAAACTCTTTAACCCTGGCTTTTTAGTCGTGACGTTCTCAGTTTTGCCAGGGCGCCCTGCTCGATCGGCTGTGGCCAAACGCGGCATATACAGCTATGCCAGTGTAATTGTTTTGCTTTCTGCTGTCAGCCATTATCCTAATTCACACAAAAGGGCCCCTCCTTCCACTGGCTCCAGTGGAAAGTGGAGCCCTGAGGCCAACTGTACACTGAGGAGGCTGGGAGACAGAGAGAAACAGCGAGTGTATGTGTGTGTATGTGTGTGTGTGAGTGTGTGTGTGATCCAGAGTGAGAAAGAAACAGAAAGAGACACAGACAGAGAGAGAGAGAAAGCAAAGGAGCATGTGTGAAAAAGAGAGGCAGAGAGAGAGAGAGAGAGAGAGAGAGAGTGAGAGAGGAAAGAGCACTCTAACCAACACTCACACTGGTATCCGGTCTTTACTCTCACTGTAACAACACTGTTTGGGTACTCTGACATGACTCTGTGCTCCATTTACATGGTGCTCTGGGTCTGTCCCCCCAATGAATAACCTCTTTGTAAAGTGTAAAGCTGCACCAGAGCATAAAAAATAAAGAAACACAATAGTAATACACAAACACCAATAAATAAATAAAGTCGTGCTATATGAGATGTCTTCAGACATGCTTTAAAACAAATGGAAAGCTCCCAACAGTTGTGACTGGCTGCAACAGCACACACACACACACACACACACACACACACACACACACACATATATATATATATATATATATATATATATATATATATATATATATATATATATATATATATATATATATATATATATATATATATATATCACTGTAACAGGGAGCAAAGAAAAAGCCTTAATAGCAAAAACAATCATAAACCCTTGTCTGAGATGAGCTTTATTTTTCTCATGACATGTTACAGTCAGGAATAAAAAGAGAGCTGTCAGGGATTTCCTGTCAGCGGACTCTGTGAATATCAAGGCTTTATTACCAAGGGATTATGTGGATTGTTTCCTGTAGCCAATTTGGCAGATTTTCTAACAACCTGGTGTATGTTTACCTTGGCCCACATGGGACTCTGTCAGCTGATGCAGAAATAAGACTGTATAATGTAATGAATGACACGCTGCATTAGAGGAAAAAAGCAGAGGGTCTTACATTTTTAGAGGAGAAAAATTCACATTTCATATTTTATCATACTTTGTAATTGTGTATTTTCTTTAAGAGCTACCCTCAGTGGTGTCACCTTGTTTGTGGATGGTGCTAAAAACGTGAATAAAGTGGGAGGGTGGATTACCAACAGCTCTTACACAATCTGAATCATCATGACTAAATCTTACAATAGAAGAGAATCAAAAATAAAAACGCTGTTTGATTTATCCATGAGAGAGCAGAACTATCAGATAATCTGACAGTTATATTCAGATGTCTGAGAGAACCCAAGCCCTTTCTTTTCCTGTCCCCACAAATACTCAATAAATAGTCCCTCTTTTAGCTGTTAACGTTTCAAAGTTTGACTGCAATATGAGTTATGTTTCAGGCTATTTGAAAAATGATAATAATGTTTTCTCACAAAATGGGAATATACAGTATAAATGTTTTTTTTCTGCAATATATATATTTTGAGATACTGTATATCTTTTGATAAAGATATATTGTATCTTGAAATTAATCCCTGTTTTTGAACTCAAATAATGGCAACAAAAAATATCTTGCTGTGCTGGTAAATGCTAGTTCTAAAAAAAGAAAAAAAAAAGAAAAAAGAAAAAAGTCTATATGTAACATGCCAACAAGCTAGATTTTAATCAGATTTGAAGCTGCCTCTCATCAGCTCTGATGACAGAGATCCGGACATTTACGTCATTGTTTTTCCTTCAAGGGTTCCTAACAGCACCCTCATCTACTGGCAGGGGAAAAAAGGCTGTAAAAGGGGGAGTAGTGCATGCAGAGATGTTTGCATGGTGTGTAAATTCACACAAACACTCTCATTCAAATCAGAAAAAAAACAAACACGTGAAAGGTACTGTACTTGGCAGCTTGGCAGCAGCCTAATTTTCAAATACAACTACCATGTGAAAGGAGATAAAAATAAATCATTGGATGTAATTACTTAACTGGTGAAATAATCATGACGAAAGCAAACAAAAACAATCAAATGCATCATTTTAAAGTTATGAGAGGACAGAAATAATGAAGGGAAGATGTAATGTTCTCACAATGTTTGAAAAGAATACCTTTTGAGGGCAATTTTCACTATAGAAGTTGCAGTGTAGTTGTCCTAATGCCAGTCAGCTAAATGACTTGTCAACAGCACAAACCCAATTAGACTTAATTAAGACAAGCAGTAGTCAAATAATGTAATAAATCATTTGAGGAACTAAAATGCAACATTAAAGAATTAAACAAACCAATTTAAACCTATCTAAAATTTAATGAGAAAATGTTTATGGTAGAATAATCGACTTCACATCCTATAAATTCAGAATAAAGTCACATTTCAAACAAAAACAACATTAAAACTCACTCTCTCTTCAATCAATCAAAATGTCCCTAATAATGATTTTCCCAAAATAGAAATGCTATAATAAAGAAACTCCAGCAATAAGTCCAGCAATAAATGAAGCTGCCTTACCTTGAGTCCGGGTACTTGGTGAGAGTCGCCAGGCTGCTGGTGTACATGTGTCCCCCGACATCGATGTGCACTGGGGCGTTCGCCTTGGTCAGCTGAGCCGGCAGAGGGATCCCCTGAGCGGCCAGAGGAGAGACCGGGGACCGGGTCAGAGACAGGCGTGACATGCTCCTTCCCTCCTGAAAGCAAGTGTACAGGAAAGCCATGGGAATAAAGGTAAAGAAAAAAAAAACACACACACACACAGTGATCCTACACAAGGAAGCAGATAGTATCCTTTCTGAATGGTATCAGATCACTTCCATGTCTGTCTGGTTGCATATTTAGCCTGGAAATTATTGCCACCGCTCTAATTAAGTATGTTTGCATCTTTTCATGCAGCACCGGAGGCGAGGATAGGAGGATGCTTATTAGAGAACCGGGGTGAGGGAGAGCTAGAGAGAGATAGACAGATAGAAACAGAAAGAGAGGGAGAAAGAGAGAGAGAGAGAGAGGGAGAAGGAGAGGGAGGAATGCTAGGTGTCAGCCTCCAGGGGAATAAAACAAACTGCTGCTGCAATATTCTAATTAAAGGTCGCCTTATGTGTTAGACGTGATGCGCCCAGACACACCAACCACCAATCTGAGAGCAAAGAAAACACGGCATGGAGGGAGGGGGGTAACTTTTTCCTCTAACACACACACACACACACACACACACACACACACACTCACACACACACACACACACACACACACCATGTAACACACCATGTAACACACCATGTACTTGTGTTTTTGTGCTGGTAAAGCTATAACTTCATAACTAAACAGGCGTAGAAAGCACAATCCGTCTTGTCTACATTTACAGGCCAAACCAAACATTATCTTATACCAGGTAAGTTGTGGCTCAATACAAGACACATGTTTCCAATAACTGCAGTTATAAATGATAAAGAAACCTCACAATAGATAGGCCAATACAATAAGTTGCGGAGGCGCATATTTGGGAGACCTGTCTGGATCTTATTGGGAGCTCACTGGTGCACTCAGAGGTCAGGACGGAGCTGAGTTTGGTTAGCTGATAAAATGTTTGAGAAAATATTTTTAATTCACTTCGATACGCCGCCATTTGACTCCGTCTACTGCTCCGGGTAGAGCAGAGGAGGCGTTTATCGCCAACTTACGGGTGCGTAATTTGTTGGCAAGCACCTGCAGGTAAACCAGCTAACCTCAGTTTGGCCACATATTACTACAGACTCTTGTTTGTAATAAAGATATAATGTAAATCATAGAAGGAGTAAATAATGCCTGAGTTGTTTAGCTTAGATGCGGAATGGGTTTTTTTGAGGAAATGGAACAAATGTGATGCTGTTTTGAATCTAATTTGGATGTTTTCCGAATGATCACTGAGTAAAGGTCACAGTTTGCCCAATTTATCATTACTCACATATTTCCTGCAGGCTTTGGTTGAAATACAGACCTTTCCTGACACATAACTTCAAAACCATTTAAATACTTCACAGTACAGCTACATAACTGACTTTAAAACAGATTGAGATAATAGCCTACAGTTTCACCCCCTCGGCAGAATTGATCAGTTTGTTGTTGCACATATGGACTGTTTTACTGTCGTGACTGGTAAACTGAAGGCCGTCGTCAAAGTCCAGATCATCCCTTCGGCTCTGAGAGATCTGGTGCCTTCGGGGCACAAAGTGAGAGACTGGAGTTTTTTTCTCAGGGTGTTGCCCGCCTCACAGCAGTATCATGTTCGTTTAATATGATTACAGGAGGACGGGATTACATTTCAAATCCCAGGAAAAAGAAAGAAAAACTTGGAAAGACTAAAGAAGTTTGGGGCACATACCAGCAGCCTGTCCCACCACCGGTAACTCTCTCTCTCTCTCTCTCTCTCTCTCTCTCTCTCTCTCTCTCTCTCTCTCTCTCTCACACACACACACACACACACACACACACACACACACACACACACACACACATATATATATATATATATATATATACACACACACAAAAGCAAAGATAAATAAAAAAATAGGTCTCTAAATTCTCGCAATCAAACATTATCTCAAACATTCAGCCTTCTGTTTCTCTCGCCGCACAATATGATAAATTCCTCCACAAAATCACAGCAGCTGTAAAGGCATCAACTTTCTCCTCAGTGCTGCTGTTCCTGCTTCCCTCCACTGACCCCGTTTAGGCGTCGTATCTTATTTCACACTTAAATGACATCCACATGATAACCCTGACAGCCCAAAATTTAAACTATTCATAAAACGGACACGGAAACGTTTAGCATAGCAGACAATACAACGTCCCACTCCACACGAACACCATGCATGTGCTCTGCCTTTAATTCTACCAAATGCTCAATATGGCGTCTTATTCCTGCTGTACAATTAAAAGCATAATCCAGACATGTGTAATTCATCACCCGTTTGATAAAACCCACACGTGTGAACTCTGTGAGAAAAAGAGGTAAAACCACTTTGTTTCGAGCAGTATTCGCGTTGCTCTTCAGTACTTGCTCGCTGACTGACTATATAATCTTCGAAAACTGTAAGCTTTCACTGTGCGTAAAAAACATTGGATTCTATAATATTAATTTTTCACCCTACCGTTTCAAACATTGTAAGGAGTCCAGAGGAAATCCGTGGCGGCGGCCAGTCCCAGCTGCTGCGTAACCCCAAAATTCTCAAATATTTGATCCAAATGCCCCCGACTTTGGCACAACTACACCACCATCCAGCTCCAGCACGAACCTATTCTGCCGTGCGGAAAAAACAAGTCTTCGCACTGTATCCCACACAAAACTGTTTTTTTTTTCTTTTTTTTTTTTTTTTAAAAGCACTAGGCTGTGACCGGGATGGACTGCTTGCAAAGAGTCTCTGTGGCTTTAAAGGCTCTATTGCAAGGCTGGCTCGACCTGTCCTCACCAAGCTTCTTTGTACCAAAGCGCACAGGAAGCGTCCTTACCTTGAACATAGATGAGATGATCTCCTTCCCCTTCTCAGTTCTTATTTGGATACGCGTAAAAATGTGCGCTCTTGTTGGTATCCTGCTTCGTATTTCGGTTTCTTGTCTGCCTTTTTGCCTAAATGAAACTGCCCCTGTGGTTTGTTATGAGAAGAAGAAAGCCAATAATCCGTCTCTAAATAACAGAGCAGAGCTAAAAAAGAAAATTCTTGCTCCGGGCTGCCCAAGCGCCTCTGGGCCAGGGATTAGGCTACAATTAGCTCAACTCCACTCTCTCGCCCAGGCAATTTTCTCAAGGAAGAAAAACGTGATACCCCCCTATTCTCTAAATTATGACTGCACAGATATAATAAGTTATCTTATTTTTTCCCCGGCAAAAGCAGACCGTTCCCTTTAACGGTGTGAAGTTGTGATTTAGAGGGGGATAGGAAACCCAACAGGCAACTGTCAGTCGCTCAATAGATTTAGAGCAGCAAAAAGCAGATTTTAATCATTGTCATTTCGTCTGATGTAATAGTTCCCCAGGCAGTTCCAGCTAGTAGGCATACATTTCCATCTCCAGCTCCAGCCTAAATTTAAAGTTTAAAGCCAGGCGGGCTGCCATAGTCCTTCACTCAGGCAACATATAATAAAGGCGCAGTAACTTGTTGATAAAGTCTCAGTAGAAAAATATGTTGAAAATGAAGAGATATCCTTGAACCAATATCTTTCATGCGGTGATTTCCCTCCGTGTCCCCGCTCCCTCTTTCTCTCCCTCTCTCTCTTGCCTTAATGTCTGGAGTTGTAACGCCAAATTTCCTGCAGGCCATTAAAATCAAATGACGTCTATGGACATGCATGCATGCTGCTGCTGCAGAAAGCGCCCTCACAACCTGCCTGCAGCCAAATGCGCCATTTCAATTATAGCGCAGGGCTTAGATGGAGATATCTGCCCAGAACAACCCCCTCCTCACTCTCAAATGAAAGCGGACAGCCTCCAGACTTTTGGAAAATAAGATTTTGGCTGATTATTGTTATTTTTCAACACATAAAGACACAAATGGAAGTGATGAAGCGCTAAAGTGTTGCGCCACTTTCGCACCGAGTAAAGGGGAAAGAGAGTCAAGCAGGTGCTCACACCAAGGAGACGATTATTTATTTATTTGCATGTTTGTTTATTTGCGGGTAAATAACTGTGAATAATTGATGCAACATTGAGCCCAGTAATTACTCTGTACCAGCATCCTGAGAGAGGTGTAATATTCGTTCCTTGATATTTGGCGCCAACCAGTGTAGGAACTTATTATTGGTCCACAGGAAACAGATGAATATAAACTCACTATTTGGAAACCTTTTCTATTGTTTATTAACTGGCAGAAACTATGATGTGTTACAGATCTTATGGACCATTAAAGTTGTCTAGTATTATCTTTTCACCTATAATATTTCCTTTGACTTCTAGGGATTGACATTAAATATCATATAGCTTTTGCATTCAATAGGCCTAAGTATGAAATGATCAGAATTTAAATAGGAAATAAAATAGTGGTGCTGGAGATATTTGACAGCAGGACTGGTGGGAGTGTGAGAATGTGTCTCCCTCCTTGAAGCGGGCCAAGTCTTCGTAATTAGGCAGACCTCAGCGCGCCTCAGAGCTCTCCCATCTTCCCCTCTGGCACAGATTTGTTGTTTCCAGAGGTATAAACTGGAGGGGAAACTGAGTTTTTTTTCTCATTAAAGGAAACAAGCCCGGAGTTAGTTCAATTACATGAAGTATGCGGGGATGTTGTAAATTTAAAGATTTAAATAGCTTACAAAGTGGCCCCGGGCCCCATCAGTTAATTTCCTTAATTTATGGATTTTAGCGGAGTGTCTATGTGAAAGGGAAGAAGTAGGTCATCTTGAGGATTTGCATGCAGCTTTGAGATTTCACAACAGATCCAAACAGCTGCCCTCCTGACCAGCAACTCAGCAGGTGAAAGGACACTCCAGCTTTTTTTATTTCACTGACACAAACATGTCGCCATGATGAAAAAAGGGACTTCTTTTCGTTTCTCCTGGGAACAAAAATGCAGATCTGATTGTACTATTTGACCCAGGTAATGAGATTATTGATGCAGGAGCAGACAGAGATAACGACTCTGTTCTAAAGGATTATTCCACTGAATATCACACGAATTTAAAATGTTTGCCTTCCTGAAATTGTGGAAGTCAAATACAGATAGATTTTAAATCTGAGTTAAGATTTTTTTTTTTATCTATAATAATCGTTCAGCTGCATATATGAAAGGAACAACTGAAAATCAGTCTCCTTCAGACATACTGTATGTTAATGAAGTGTTTGAATTAATATCGTAACCCTATAAGAATAATAACTTTGCCTCCAGATTCAAAAGCAGGTGCTATTGCCTGAAGTCCTACAGAGGAAGATTTGTATTGTGCCTTTTTCTTCCAAAGCTTTGTCCTTTTACTAGAGGATGATATATGATGTTTTTATTTATTTTTTATTTTTTTTATTTTTTACTATATATCAATTGCATAATGACAATGTGTAGTATGCTTAATTCAAGTGTTATATTCTACTTAAATTGATTAAAAATATTCTCTCACAATTACTTGGACAGAAATTCTGAAATACAACTTTTCTGAACTCAGATTACATCAAATTACTCATAAACATGATTGAATACTTGACACCAGACTTGTTTTGTTGAACTAAATGTCTGTTTCTACCATCATATATTTTTTTGGGAAAGTCAGATTGTGCTACCAGGTCAGGGTCCCACACTGAAGAATCACTAAGATCTGCTCTTTCTATACATAATGATGCTGAATCACTGTAAGGTGGAACATAGTACCATCTGCTGGTTATCAGTAACACTGTGCATAAACCATCATTGTGGACAATCATTGTATGGAATATCTAGTTATGCATATCTACTTCCTGGTAATTTGGGAGACCAGTGTAAATAGATAGAGGTTAGTATAACACATATACAGTAAGAGGTTTCAACTCCCACCTAAGCCTAACTGTTAAAAACATCTACTTAATGTTCCAAAATGGCACATTAGTAATTTCCACTTAATGCTCCAGGACATCTGGCCAATGGATGTCTTTATTTTTTGGATCTACATAACCCAGGTCACCTACAAACTGTACTTATGCACTGAGGTTGAAAACAGTAGGTACAATACAGTCACATCCAACCGTCTAAACGCCAGCATTTGCAAGAATCTCTTTCAAGCATTTCACATCAGATCAACACTCCTACTTTCCCCTCTGGCATGTGGAGAAAGTTTGAAAAGAACATTCAGAACTTGCTTTTAGTAATCTGCATGCTTTGTGGAGCCCGGTTGCTGTCAATCGCGCCGTTCTTCCAGCCATTTGACATTCTGCTTGATGTTGGTGTGTGTCTGAGGTGCAGCAGCGACACTTATTGTTCATTATTTCAGAGAAAGAGAGAGAGAGAAGGAGAGAGAGAGAGAGAGAGAGAGAGAGAGAGAGAGAGAGAGAGAGAGGGTAAGAGGGTGTCAGTTTATTAATAGAACGTGTGGGGTTGTGTTGCACACAAACACCCAACAAGCACAGCGCAGAATTCCCTCAAGTGCTTAATGCCAGCAATTAAGTTTCCGAAAAACACAGAGAGTGTACCTTCTGTGTATGTCTGAGAGATGCTGTTATGAGTCAATCCTACACAGGTAAAATAGCAATGACCCTGATGCTTTCAAGTTATCTCTTTTGGTGCACTCCGAATATTATGAGACATTTAGTGAATGTTAACCAACTGGAAAAATGCTGAGTACCACTAACAGTCTTTTTACTGCTTTGGACCTTGTCAGTGTTTATATATGTCTTAAAATTGTGAGCATTTTGAAAGTGAGCTTTCATTTTACTAAAGGAAACTATAGGACAGAGGAGGCAAAATATACAGTCATTCAAAAGAATCAAGCAAAAATTAGAGAAAAGGAAAAGTTTTTTCTTCAGATTTAGTTAATCAATAAATCCACAAGCATTTACAATATGCTTCACAGGCAGGAGTGAAAACAGTTAGTTGAGCGTAGTGTAGATAACCATTGAGTTGTAGTCACTGGTGGCTTGATTGGAATTGAAATAGAATTTGTTAATTTTTCAGCTCAAACTAGAGAGAATGGCTGCTTTTCTCTTAATAACTCAAGAGCCTATAAATCAAGTCATTACATCACTTTTCTGGTCAGGTATAGGACATAAATCATGACAAGTGTTTGAGATTTGGCTAAAAGAATCTCTTTTGCTGCCATCATGTGGTCTGGGGCTCTAATCACAGAATATATACAAGCTGTAACTAACTGCTTGGTACCTGTGAAGAAGGCCTGTGGGTAATAGAGGCCTTTTTCATCATGTTCGAAGGATGATCATTGTCATTTTCTATCAAATTTATGTATATGGGTACAGGGTTTGAATTATGATGCGAGGGTGTAAAGGACACATTTACAAAATGTCAAAAAATTAGGCATTTTGTCTGTTTAGTCGTACTGTGCCTTTGTGTTGTGTCCCCTGTCGTATCCATCATCAAACTCTCCTGACCGCTCTCTGAAATCCTTAAAAAAAATCCTCTGAAATGTGTTATTCTGCTTCTGGCTTTAACCAGTGTTACACACATCCAGCATCATGCCTTGCATATGCGAACAGAGGAAAAATGATCTTTTGCCTTCGTTGCTACTACTATTTGGTTAGCAGTAACAGCGTGAACAGTGTGATGTCTCCAATCACATCTGGTATGCATCACATACTATTCCTCCCCGCTCTACGTGCCTTCGGGGAAGTCCCTGGCACTGCAGAGCACCCACAGTCCTCATTAGAGTGCATGTGTCATGATGGCATCAACCCGCAGCCTTGACTTATGCTTTATATTTACAATCATCCATCACAACACAATCATGACAACAGTCAGTCACAGATCTCGTCTTGAACGGTTTGAGCTGATCCGGCTCGTGTTTGTAACTCATGGTACGTACAGCATCCTCAAGGGTATTTTTCTGTCTGTAGCTGTGTTGTTGAGACTAGTAATGGCCTGAGACTGAAACTGGAGTCCCTGTCCTTTTGTTGTGCACTGAGCTCCCTAACAGCACAGAGGAGGGACAGGGTTTGATGTGTCTTCTGAAGGCCTGCTGCTTTGTCAACACTGAGGCCTCAGCACTGACTCTATGGAAGCTGAGCGCCTCAGGGTGACAGGGAGGGGAGGGGAAGGGTGGGGTAAGAGGGAAGGGTGGGTCACTGCAGCCTGGTAAAAGAGAGACAGAGAAAAAGAGACAGACAGAGGAAGAGAGAGAGAAAGGGGGGTGGGGGTGCCAGCAAGTGTGGCCAGCGCCCAAGGCTAGAGGAGAGAGCTCTGTGCAGCAGACTGCCTGATAGGGACTGAGGCTGCTGGCTGATGACATTTTATGGTCACAACATGCAATCCCACCAACTTTAGTTGGTGAAAATCCAGTTTTCATACGCTGAACGGTGGTGGGTTTTCTTGTTAGAGCCACACAAAGAATGACGGAGTTTAGTGTGTCATCATGTCCTTTGAGTTTTAATTCTTTTACAGTAAACAGAACAGTGGGTGGTAAAATAATAGACCTTCTTCAAGTAATTGTGTAGATTTTATTTTGCAAACACAAGAGCTTAAAAATCGCTGTGCATAATTGCACTTATGAGCTTTCATTTGATAAATTAAGGCAGAATCTGCTGGTGGAAAACATCAAAATACCTCTACTCATACTGCACTGAAGTACATTGTTGAAGTACTTGTACTTTCCATGACATGCTACTTTGTACTTTTACCCTACTACATGTCAGAGGGAAAAATTGTACTTTTTACCCCTCTACATTTATCTGACAGCTATGGTTTGTTGTAACTTTCTGGCTTGTCCCTTTACAAAAAAACACTGTTAACTGTTAACTTCCTGCTAGATGTCTATGAGCTGTTAGCAGTTAAACATTTTCCCTCCAAACTTCTCAGATGGTTTAATCTGTTTTTTTTTTAACTGTTTAAGGCCCAAAGAGGTAAAATGATCCAATAGTTCATAAAAAATAAAGTAAAAGTCGACAAAATAAACATCAATTTGTGTAGCAGAACAAACTAGCTACACCTTGACCACCTCCTGTAAAATGCTGACATTGTTTTGGTACTTTTGCTTAAGAGTAAAATAAAAAAAAAGAGTTTCAAATCAATGCAGCAGAACCAGAGATAACTTCTTCCTTGTCAAAACCCAATGCCTACATTACCCAGAATGCAGCTCAACTCAATTCACTTGATTACTAATGTAGCCTTCAGCCCCAACCGACACCACAAAGGGTTTTATACAACTGTTTCCAGTTATACTCACCAAGACCTGTGATCAGTCTTTGATGTGTGATGTAATATAACAGTGGCTGATATGATACCACTTCCTGTATGGTAGTATTCATCAGTAACACGTCCATAAGAACAACCACAGCCACTGGTTTGTGTTGGATATAGTATTATGGGCCTGTTAGCTTATGATAAATCTATTTTGTGCAGTGAATCAGAGTCTGAATGTGTTTGCTGTCCTCCAGAGGGTGAGACAGAGCTGTGGCTGGGGCTTGCCAGAGGCGCTGCTCTCTCCAAGACTGGCCTGATGCGGGCTAAAAACACTTTGTGTTAAGTGGCCATAAGTAACACTGGCTTTCCATTGTGCATGCAACCAGAGAGTTTATTCTCCCACACATCATTATGGTTCACTTGTGTCTGTGTGTAGTCTCAGTGTTGCTTTCCCCTCTGTTTCAGTTCTGACCTCATCCTGTCAGTTTATACCTCTGATATGGATCATTACTCCATTTCTGTGAAGCTACTGTTTAGACGTGGAGCAAAGCACTGCTATCCAAGAGCACTGCTTACAGTGGGGATCTTCTTTGGTTGGTCTTGAGGTCAGGTTTTGCTCAGACATGTGAGTGGCAAAAGACAAAAAAGCAGGAAAATATACAACGCAGAAGCCGGAAAAATCATATCCTTGTTTATTTTACTGTTCAGTAATGTGGAAATATGTCCACAAGTCAACAACCTTAAACCTTTCAAATGAGAGCTTTTATTCCAAAGTGCTAAATGCTACAATTTGTTTTCTTCAATTAAGAATAATAAATACAGTATTTCAATATTTAAAAACTGCACTAATCAATATTGTCATATTATCAATGGATAGGATTAATGTATGTAATGTGAAATGATCACTTGACTTCAGTTCAGCATTTTAGCATATTTAGCTCACTGTTTTGGTTCAGTGTCACTGCTCCTTTTAGCAAAAAAAAAAAAAAAATCTAACAAAACCACTGTGCAATACTTGCTCAGCACAAAATGGCAAATGTAGCAACTAGCTTGAGCGCACAGCATTTAGCAGCTAAAGAGCCAGATATTTCCCTCTGGAGTTTGTGGAGAGCAAAATAGAACTAAAAGCAGAGTGATCGCTGCACTTACATTTGCCAGGTAGCCAGAAACAAATGAATGCTAATGTTGCTCTCTGTCTGCTGGATGTGTAAATAGACCACTGTTAGCTTATATGTTATAGTTATAGTATGTTATAGTATGTCAATTTTGTGTTTATAGTTTGTTGTGCTGCACACACACAAACCTAACAATTAATGCAGGTCTTAAAAGGAAACTATTTACGTCTAAAATGACTTTCTATGCCTCAATCTCAAATTACTTATCTAAACAATTAAAATAGTTGGCTGAAAATTTACAGAATTTAAGTTATTCTGAATGTGGTTACAAAAACCTCACTGTGTGATTATGATACTTTACTTTCTGTGCACTGAGAAAAACTTTCTCTTTGGAAACCCTGAGTCTTGGGATTCATCATCACCAGGGTCTAATGAATAACACCACCACTGTGACCTGCTCGGGAATGAACTGCTGTGAGTCGGCGTGGTGCACCTGCCTTCTGTCAGGCAGCCACAGCACTGCAGCCAAGCCAGCCAGCCTACAGGCACACCTAGATAACTCTTGTCTGATTAGCTCCTTAGGAGGACATTGTTCCAAAAGCAATTCAATAAGACTCCCAGTATTAATTTAGTCCCGAGAGAGAGGCCCATCCATCCTAGGTAGGACGGGCCGTGCTTAGGGCCTACCCTACGGCCTGCTAATAGCACGGCACCTCCCAGCCTGTCACTATAAGTGATAGTCTCTGCAAGTTTGTTGCCTTGTTGTGTGTTTCTCCCATCAGGCAGTGTGCCTCCCTCCCTCCACTTCTCCTTCTTTCTCTCCGTCTTTGTCAGCGGTGGTTCAGGGCAGGTGTCTTCTCTGTCACTTCCATCACTCACGCTGCTTGACGAAGGGAAGACACAGTTCAGAACACGACGGGAGCAGGGGATGATTCATTGAAAGCTCGCCTCTCTTGTTGAAAGGGAGCAGGAGAGAGAAACAGTGGCTGCCTTTTTTAGTATTTGTGGGAGCTACCAGCCACGAGGAAATAAAGAGGAGAATGTGAAAACGCTTTCAATATTGTTGAAGCTCCGTGAGTTACTCCAAAGCGAATAAACTTCTTTTAAAAATGAGAGGTTGATGCATACTCTGATGTTTGTGCACCTTTATTGATAAAGAACCCATGCTGTTTTGAACTGGCAGGGGATCCCAGCTGGGATATGGAGAGCACCAGTCTTTCCCTTTTACATGTTTGTTGTTTCTGTTTGAGAAGCAAGGCTATAATGTTGGGAATAGGTGAAGAAGACTGTAGGTTTATAATGTGTTCCTGTTGAAACAGACATAAAAATGAGGAGGATTTCTGCAGGATGTTGGAGGTCATTTCACCTGTTGGGCTTTAAACATGAAGGAAACATTTGAGATTTTTTTCATAGGTGGTGTTACCTGATATAAACTCTGTGTTGTACTTTGTGTACATATATTTGTACAGTATGTGTCGAATGATGGAAAGATACATTCAAATGCAAATAAATTGTCTTATATTTGGAGAAAGTTTTCTATATTTTAGTTAGCATCTTTGCTCACCTGCAAAGTTAACTGAAGTTCCACAGTGCAATATGTAGTGACACAAAAACTGAAATTTAACATCATGCAATATTTTCTCCTTGAAATTTAAGACACTGTTGCCAAATAAAGACACTGTTGCTAAATCTCTCACAATCGTTGACAATTTAAATTCTTAAAATCAACAAGTAACAGCTACTCTTTTTGGACGATGATAGACAATTTCAATATCTTGGCTGTTAAAGTTTTTGGGAGGCAAAACTGATATTATTCATGATGATCATTTGCTTTTCCAATACAAGCAAGTCTGATTCTCATGCTTTTACACAGGAAACATATTGAATTGCACACTGCTTTGTGATGTCATCTGACTTTTCTGTGCAGCCAAGAGAGTTGGCAACGTCGTTTTCAACATTGGAACACTGTGCTCAGTGTTGGAAGGCATTGTTGGGAACAAACGGACCAACACTGCAACACAAGTTAACTGCAAAAGCTCACAAACCTTGTTCTCATGCCAATAGAAGAAATGACAAAGTTGTATTATTATTAGTTATGTGCATAATTAATATATTATCTCTAATATAGTTGGTGTTTAAGTTAGATATCCAGACTAATTAGGCTACCTGCCGTTATGGATATGTGTGGGTTTTGTTACATTAATGTGTGGTAATTTGTCTTTCACTGGTATATGTTTGCATTTTCTCAACTGCTCTTAACACTCTCATCTCAGCGTACCTCCTTCCTTCTCCTGTCCATCAGCATCACCACCCAGATGTTTGCTTCAACCCTTGATGTGTTTTTACATTAAAAATAAATCCACAATATGCTGTCATTAGAGGGTGGGTGGGTGGAGATTTAGGGGGGCGTGATTGTATAAATATGAAAAAGCAAAGTGGTGCATTATTTTGTCAACCCAAATGTTTCCCAGATGTAGAGATATAGCCCCAAGGTTAAAGAACCACTCTGCCCACAGCAGCTTGTGTGACTGGCTTAATTATAGATCCTGTGTTTATTGATTGGACTTCATTAAAGCTGCTGCATAATTCATGTCAATGGTGGCGTATAGCTTAATTAGAAGACTTACAGTGGCTTTCATGGGTATTTTAGTGTCAAAATGGAAACATGACAGGTGGTTGCAGCAAATTGGGTACCAAAGTGCACATTACTATACTACACATACCTCCATGTGCGTTAAAATACTTTGGGGGCATTCTTCTTTGAAAAACAAAACCAGTGTTGGGGTTTGTTATATTTCACATACAGTACTGCCATCATGTGGTTATGTACAATATGTCTCTGGATTGAGGAGGTAATACACAGCAGTGCTTTCCAGCTTTCTAAATATACAGTGATAACATAGATCGTTCAGGAAACAGACACAGATCTCAAAAGAGACTTGATAGGAGAAGAGCAATGAGAAAATGCGATGTTTGATCTGAGTATACAATACTGATGAAAGTAAATCATTCTCAATTTTCCTTCTTCGCAGTTTTTGAATTATTAAATAAAAACAGTATACAAATGGAAGTGATTCATACCACTGAAAAGTCCTGCTGGTGCACAAAAGGAAAAAATTAAGTTTTGGCAGATTAAGATATTAATTCTGTAAATCCATTCTCACAGCAACACAGTATTATCACAAGTTCCATCCTGCCAAATGATGCACAAGTGCTGGTTTCCAGAATGAGCACCATGTTGATTAAAGGGTTGGGTTAGTTAACCAAATGACTTGTTCGGGAAGAGCATGTCCTCAACAGGACTAGAGTTCTGAGATTTCCCCCATAAAATTATTTCCCACTTGTCATTTTGCTTTGCTTGATTAATAACAGAGCTTGGGCAAATCATTTTAATGAGGTTTATATCACTGAGAGACATGTCTGGAATGTGCTGCAATGCATTGCCAAAACAAACAAGGATTTCATGTGGAGGGGGAGAATTAACCTGGCATGCATGTGAATCAGAGGAGTTTTCTTATTGACGTTTGAGGAAATATTGTCTGCCTCTCAAATGTCGCCCACTGAACCGAGGAGTCAACCCCTCACATTGTTTTTGTTCTGTTAATAAATAGGAGATTTTACAAAGGCATTGATGCAGTTGTTACCATTGTTGTGAGTGTGTGTAAGCAGCTGGGTGCGTGAGTCTTTGTACTATACTTGTGTGTGTGTGTCTGAGAATGTTTGTGTGATAGAGTTTTGTCGTCAGAGAATCAGCAGAAACCTGTCATCAGCCATGTTAAAGCTGGCTCGAAGGCAAACATGAAGATTAACTAAGGAACTTATAATAATAATACTTGAAAAATGGAACAAAGTCTCTTTTTACAGTCCTCCCAACCAAGGCGAGGGTTGTTTATCACTTTGGGAAGATGTTTGGTTGCCTCCCTTGTACGTCTGCTTTGGGCCCTTAAGCTGATTTAGCTACACAAGCACGTTCTCTTCAAAGCATGTCAAGATTTTTCACGCACACTAATGAGGTAAACGGATGGCTTTTGTTTTCTCCACAGTTTTAACTTCCCCCAAAGTGCTCTCATGACTTATACAAGAGCTGTTGCGGAAATCAGCCTTGAGCATTTAATCAAATTTCTAACTCTACAGAGTGATCAATTTGTGCTGCAATATTCATCCGCCACACAAGCATACACATAATCTCACACATACACACGTGTACATATATGTCAGCACAATAACAAAAGAAGTACAGCTGTTATTTTTTCTACTAAAACAATGGAAGGAAAATGCTGCTGTGACAGATTTTCCCCTCTTATAATTCTAGGTAGTGTGAATAATGCAAATAACTGTACATGCAGGCACCATACGGTGCCAGCTCTAATCTAATAACAGAATGTAAATGAAGCAAGCACTTTCCTTCAGAACAGCCACTAAACAGTATGTCTACATATGATGGAGGGAAAAAAGCACCATTTTCTTTTACTTCTAGCAGTTGTTTATTTGCAAATGTGTGGGTTAGTAAGGAAGGATAGATGGATGGATAGATAGACAGAAAACAAGAAGATAAAAAGGTAAAAGATTAAAAAGTCATCTGGTCAGATAGATTTTGGTTTTGATAGACCGACATCCAATAACCGGTAACTAACCATTTAATTTTTAAGAAAAATTGTGATTTTCTCTGACAGTTAGCATTTATATGACTGCTTGTTTGTCTTTTTGAGCTCGTTTTCACCTGTGACAGGGGTATTTGGCAGCTTTATATGTTGCATTTCTGCAGTAGTTTGAAGACGCTTTGGACTTGTTTTCAATAGCCATGAATTTATTTCCTCCATGGCAGAAAAAATGTTACACGAAACTACTGTAGGTTAAACTGGACTAAAACACTTAGTACTACTCACACTCACTATAAATAGACTTTAAGACACTCACTAGCCTAGCAACACTAGGGCTACGAACAGCCCATAATGCAACACTCCATGTAGGAGTCGGTTTTACACCAGTACCAATGATGTGTGTGGTACCTGAGTGGAGTGTGTATACAAATTAACCTATAGACTGACATGCATAACAGGTTAACTTATTAACGGTTAACCACTGACATCCCTAAATTGTACATTGGTAAGGTCCATGATTGTCCATAGATGTCAGAATTGAGTGTACTAAATAATTATACCTGAATAATCTACTCAGTGTACATACATGTGATAACAACAGCTGATATAGACAGTACCTCAAAGATTATCAAAACAAGAATCTAAAATACAACAGATGTTCTATTTTAGAGTTCAGCAATGAGCCAAAGTTCAGGTTCAGCAATGAGCAAAGAAAAGCCTTGTAATATCATTTCTCTTCCTGGAGCTCGTTAGTGGACTCTCCAAAGATCATAAACCACATTGGATTTTAGACAAATGAATTAACAACACAACTGCAAGTAAGAAAAAGTAGAGGCATATTGAAAATGCTAAAGACAATTTATTAGTAGACACTCATCAGCCAGAAATAGTGACCTCCTGACGAATGTCTTCCTGAAATACACCATTTGATTGGCAGTGTAAAATAAGGCAAAGGGTTTAAAGATCATATTTTATACACTTTTGCACCAACAATAAACAGTTATACATTCACTTGTTACTGTTATTATGCTTTTGATAAATCTGTTCATACACCCACATACCAAGAAAACTTTATTAGCAAGGGGGCAGTATTTGCAAGAGTAATACTCATCATAATGCAATATCACTTTTGGCCAGAGATTGGCTATATCTACATAGAATCTGACCACAACCTAAACAAAGATTAGATTTTTGAATTGCAAAAGCCAACACACTAATGAAAAAAAGTTCATACAATTACCATCACCATGAAAGGGTAATACCAGCAACATTGTTGAAGGTCTTCAAAAATTGATTATAGTGTGTATAGATTGAAATAATGTGAATTTCCCTTAACCACAGGCAAATACATCTCTTTATAAAGTATTTTGTTACATAATACACATTTCAAGCATGTAGCTGAATACCCACTGCTACTTTGCAGGATAGAAGCTGCAGGTTGTTCCCAGCACCCCAGTAATAAATCAATCAATCCGTCACAAAACATATAATTTAACTCACACAAGTGTTCATTCCAATCTATTATTTTGGTGTCATAGTCATCACATTTAGTCCCTTCTCCATTGCACCTGCATGTTTTATCACTGTACAGTAAGCTTAAACTGTGAACAAGAAACTTTCATTTGGAGAAACCTTGGCTAAGGTCTCCATTCAGTCAATATAATCTCACAGATTTACAGTACATTATTAGTGTGGTGAATGGTGGTTGTGTTTCAGTTTTAGCTCCTTTTTACTTCACATTAAATGTAAGAATTTTTTTTGGCATATTCAGTATCATAAAGTGTTCCTATAGATCCCTAATTTAAAAATGTTTGGATTTAAGAATTACCAGTCTGTGCACTTTCCACCAGTGCACATTATTATGTGGTCTGATCTGCTTCAAGTATTATGTAAGAAAAATGTTTTATTACTGCCAGCTGGGTGTTAGCAGTAATGTTACACACAGGGTACTATACCCTCAATTGTGTGTCTTTTAGCAATGTGTGTGTATATGTTTCCAAAATTTGCAGGCAAAAAATTAAAAAAATTCTTAACTGCTTATTCAGTACCACACACACACACACACACACACAGCAGAGTTGCTATGGGTAAAAATGTCATTAGCTGGGATAGGTTACTAGGTGGAATGCAGCTCATCTGTACAGGGTCTATTATCCTATTGAGAGACCAAACAGATCAGGGGAAAGTAATTAAAGAGCTCATTTCCAAAATGTTATATATCCATTTACATTAGAAAAAAAACATCTTTTGCTATACCTCTAAAGCACAGAGTGGTATCAATTCATCAATCAAACTTAATTATCATCTTTTTTAAATTGTGCCACAATTTTTGCAGTCTGTCAGTTTCTTGAGAGTTAGAGTTGTGGTTTTCAGCTGGTGGATATTTTGTTTTGGAAAGAAACTCTTCAGTTATTCGACACTCTACACTGGTATTACTGAAAGAACAATCAATGACATCAAAAAGGAAATAAACATAACTTCACCAAGAAGCACTGAATATATATATATATATATATTTTAGAAATACATAGAAAAATATATAGTCATCTGAATGCCCATAATACAATTTTACACAGTAGAGTCAGAAAAAGCCTATATGATGGTGTAGATTGGATGTGATTCATATAGAGGATACAGTGTTACTGACAGTGTGAGATCTGTTAGTAATAGGAGTGCAGTGTGATAGACAGAGAAAGTAGGGCACACTCTCTTCTTCTTCTCTAAATGTCCAAATCATAAAATTTTAGACTGTTATGGAACCAGATCTAAACATCTGGTTTTGTGTGCGTGTTTTTTTTTGTCTTTATCAATGGTAGGTATGGAATGATCACTAAGTCTGTAATACTAAACAGGAATTAAGAGATAGGATATCCTGCTTTTAAACAACCACCACCCAAGTAAATACCTCTAGTGATGGGGGAACTACATGTATGTGTTAGACTAAAACACAAACCTAACTGACACAGTTAGAAGTACAAAAATGCTACAATAAATGCACACAGCTTCTGAGCGGACAGTACTTTTTAACATTTTAAAGATTTTAACTATTTATAGTGTCATATTTTGTTGTGGTTTACGTATCTGTTTTAGTATTCATTGATAAATGGAGGTATACTGATGCCTACTCTGCTGTAAGTCAAATAGTAAATGCAAATTTTTCAAATTTAAAACATACAAATGCAAAGAGTCCATTTAAATAAATTGCACTACATGGCATCGTGGGTGAGGGTGATTGGGTTAGTGTTCATTACTTGGCCATCTGAAGTCAACCAAGGACTAAAGCAATTAAATTCATAAATGTCAGGGTATAATTAATTTAAAGGTGTGTTTCAATTATTTAAGATGACACATTTTGAATGTTTCAAACTCAACATTTTTTGGGTTTGTTATGATCTCCTCAGAATGGTAGGGGCTCACATAACCTACTGTATCCTGAAATAACGGTAATGCTTTATTTTACAGGTTCCTTAATTTTATATTGATTCCCTGGTATTTAAGAGTTGAAACAGAAAAAAGTGTTAAGTTGGTGTAGTTGGTAAGTACTCACTCATTATATTTGGGTTCATAGTTGTTAATTTGCAAAACTTCTAATAAATTATACTCTTGACACACAATATTACACACTGAAAACTAAATATTTTCTGTCTGTTAAAGAACTGTCAAGTGATATATTAACATATTAGGTTTTTTCAATAATTTCCTATGTAGTTGCTGTGTAACTTAATCCTTAGGACGTTTCTTTGTTTATGTGCTCATTATACAGGTTTTAAGAAACAATTCAATAAACCAATATGTAGTTTGACACACAAAACTGCACACTGAAAACTAAGTATTTTCTGTCTGCTAAAGAATTGTAAAAGCCTATTTAATTAATTAAATCAACTATGTCTGAACTCTAATGTAAGGAAAAGGTTCTTATCAACTCAACCAACTTAACACTCATTGTGTCTAATAATTTGCACCACCCTCTCTGTCCTAAAAAACCCATTAAATAATTGCAAATTACTCTATTTTCTAGGAAATTAGTTTAAAATGAAAGGATCTGTAAAATAAAATGTTACTGAAATAACATCTGAATTTAGCAATGTGACTGGAACCTATATCAAATCGCACCCACACCACACTTAAGTTGGATCAAACATGCATTTGCAAATGCTATATGACTCACAGTATGGCATAATTTAAAGCCTGCTGAACAATTATTAATTATTTCTGAGGCATTACATTTATGATTTTACAATTGAACCTCATCATGTGTGTTACTTGTGAATGAATACCTTGATTTCAGTTAGAAGTCATAGTATTTAATACAGCACATGAACTTTTTCATCCCCTAGTTATTAAAAATTTGAGATACTGTAATCTGGTAGAAATTTATTCATAAAAAGCAGCCAAATTCAGAGGAAGTTTGGTCTCTGATCTCTCTGCTTAGATGCAAAGATCCATGTGGGTATGTGAGTGAGCCTCCTTATATTGGTAAGATTACTATCATGGTAGAGATGTAGAAGTAGTGGAATGTGACTGTGTTTGGAGAAGAGTCTTGATAGGAGTCAGTCAATATAAATCTTTAAAAGGCTTGGAGTAGTTAAACATCAGATAGTCCATGTAGTAGAAGTCATAGACTCGCTGTCTCTCCAACATGCTGACCTGTGAAAAGTATTTTTGTGTGATCGGTGTAGAGGTCTTCTTGTCAGCTGGGTTCCTATCTTTAAAACTGGGCAGCCTGACATTGGGTGGTGCCCCAGTCAGTCGCAGGAGAAAGTTGGACTCTTCCTCCATGTTCTCAAACTTGCCGATAAAGTCATAGTCTATGTGACAAGGGTTGCAGATCTGATTTGCCTGCTCCCAATGGATGTCCATTCCAACAGGTCGATGGACGTCCAGCAGGTACTGGACAAACTCATGGAATGTCACCCCGTTACCTGTCTCCAGTGCTGCCTTTGATGCATTCACCCTGTACTTGTTGATGATGGGTTTCCCAAACAGGGAGTGGTAGTAGTCGTTGGGATTCTCAAACTTGTCCCTGTAAGCAGACACTAGTCTCTCCAAGGGCTCTCGGACAAACATGACTTTGGTGTAGGTTTTCAGACGGTACATGATTCCCTTTTGGTCAAAGCTGTTAAGCGTCCTGAGATGGTTTCCATTGTGGACTGTGTCGTGTTTAAGGTTCTGAATATCGGAGGCCTTGCCCGCCAGCACTATCAGGGTCCTCTTCCAATTGGAACAGCCTGCCTTGGGTACCTGGCAGTACAACAACTTGTACTTGTCCTCAACAAAGATGTCTTTGACGTGATGACGGGTGACAGTTCTGGAGATGCTGCTTTTGTACTTAGCACACATCTCCTTCATCAGTTGCCGACGTGCTTCCAGGATATTGGAGAGCTTTCTCCACCTCTCAAGGGATAAAGAGCCTGTGGCAGAGGACAACACTGAGGCAGAGGAGGACAAAACTGAGGATGAGGAAGATGAGGAGGAAGAGGTGGAAGAAGAGGAAGAAGAGGAAGAGGAAGAAACATTATTGGTAGTGTGATGGATTGGGGGAGTAGTTTTCAGCAGTTTGCGCTGTCTTTTGGAGACATGAATCAAGCCTATGTCCTGCTCCGGAGACCCAGGGGTGGCTATCTGTCCACTCTTCTCAAAGTGTGGGAACTGCATTGGAGGTATCGGGCTGGACAAGATGTCTTCTGCTGTTTGGAGGTCCTGATAATTGTCAGATTTTCCTCTCCTTCTGTCTTGAGTGGAAAGAGTCTGTAAACAATGACAGCACAGGTTACAGTAGACAGCAGAAAACATGTGTTTTGACCAAACAAACAAACAACATTTTCAGGTGACAACATGGATATTTTTGCAAGCACATCGAATTTAGACATTTTTTGTTTAATAAGGAAGTAAATCTGAGCTTTATTACCAGAAATAATTGACTGAACAATCACATTTGACACACATGTTGCCTTCAGTACTCAAAAAAGGCCACTTGATGGTACTGTTTCACTATACCTTAAAAAAGCCCAACTTTGTTAAAGGCAAATGTCACGCACTGGCTGATGCCATACATGACCTATCAATAAACTGAGCTGTAATATCATATAAATGTCTTATAAACACTTAATGGGTAATCTAAATTAGAATCATCTACTGTGTGATTACCATCAGAAGATGCCCAAGGCCATCATGCATTCTGACATTTTATTTCAATTAAATGCTGTAATGGCATCATAAAGCCAATGGACTGGATGTATAATTTTAATTTTACAACAGACAAGGTGAGTAGACCATCATGAATCTTGGCTCATCCCCCCTGACTTAAATGGCCATATCCCTTCATCTGCAGGGACATCTGGAGGGAAAAAAGGAAGGAGTGGTTCCTCCCTGTCTGTTTAACGTGCAAGGCGAGCACAGAGCAGCAACCTATATGCCAGACGTCACGTTCTTCAGGGTTTGCTCTGATGCAAGTCTCTGGTGCTGATGATCACAGCAGATGAGAGCAATCTGGGGTCAGCTCAGAGAACATACAGTAGTACGAGTGCTACGTGTCTGACATAGAAACCTAGTTTATGGATTGTCTTGGAGTCAAAAGTGATGTTACTCTCCTCTACTATCTGAACCTTGCAGTCAATACTATGATAAAGGCTTCGGTCAATTTAGGACACAATTTACCCCTGTATCTTTTTATTCATACCATTGAGTTTAATATTGTTTTGTTAGAACAGGTGAGAACAGTTCCATTCAAACTTGCAATTGTACCAAAAATGGAGGAACTGACCTTAAAATGCAAAGACAGATAATCATAGCCAGCCATTACGGCTGTGCTTAAAAAGCTTATTGCAATAAATGAGCTCCTTATGAATAATTATACCTTTGGTTAATGAATGCTGGTTAACTAATAACTAATAAGAATAGATGAAAAAACCCTAAAAACATACATTCAAGAAAGGAAGGTTCTACTGTGGAAGATGAAATAATAATAATAATAATAATAACTCTAGGTGTGATCACTCCCTGAGGGACTAGGTATGGTTCGACTGTGCCCGACTGGCTGAATGCACAGTGTGAGGTCAGACTCTCTTCACAGATGCTATCAGACACGCTGAGAGGTACAAGGCTGACAATCACTTTTTTACAACAGATAACAGGTGGGAGCAACCTGCGTATCTGTGTGTTGGGAGAAGTGGAGTAAACACGTACCTCTCTGGACTGCCGTGGAGTGCTTCCCAGCTTCATGCCTGGGGAGAGAAAAGAGAAAAGAGACAAGAAAATCAGCACTTAAGTAAACATGTATTTTTGTCCTTGTGGAAGGGTGTTAGGCACCTCCGATGCATCAGAGGCACCAATAATTTAATGCTTCCTATCATTTAGCACGTCTACTTCTGAACCCCAGCAAGCCACCACTGCTCCACTAGTCCACAGAGGGAAGACAGGTAGCTCTATCTGTGTAATGAGCTGCCACAAGCATGAAAAGTTGGTAAATGAGTCTGTGCTCCCAGTAGTAAGTACTGAGGATGAGACAGGGAGAGGAAAAAAAAGAGGCAAAAGAGGTAAATGCAATGTTATTTGTTTAAATTTTGGAGGAGAAAGAAAGAAAGACAGACAGACAGAAATTAAATAGTTGTAGTTTGCAGACAGGTAGAAAGACAGAAAGACACACAAAGATAAAGTTGCAGTTTGTAAAATTTCTAGAGTGATAGAGACATCCAGATTGGTTTTGTGGCAGCCTTGGGGATAGGTGGTATGTGTATTGGCAGATGTGAGGCAGCAGGACAGACGATGTGTTTAGTGGTCTGTCTCCAGCTGGACATCTCCTTTCCTTAGGTCCCCCCATCCTTCTGACATGTAATCAGGATGACAGCTCTGAGTGGGGCTGCATGGCTGCTGATGGGGGGAGCGCAGACACCTCTGCCTGAGTGGCCTGTCACTTCCAATTTGAGGGTGGAAGTGATAGGAACCTGCACAGGGGGAAAGGAGGGAGGGCTGTAGATGCAGGCCACAACCTTCCCTAAGTGATGAGATCTGCAGAGCCCTATCTCACACTTAAACACGCCTCGGTGGGGAGGGAATAAAACATGTTGCCCAGATGCAATGTTGTTTTAGATTAGTATGCGCTGGAGAGCTCTGCGCTGGTGTCTGGCTCTGTGTGTTGAATCTTTACTTGTCTTCACTCTTCTGAACCAGACACTGGAGGAAGAGGCGCAGGAGGGATAAGAAGAGGAGGGGGCTAAGGGGATTGCGTGTGACATTTTCTAATCTTGTTTAGGTGCTGCTGTGCTATTTGATCTCCTAACCCTAATGATAGCTCATGTAGGTTGTGGATCTTTGATATCAGTTTACATTGGTGTATATATGAAATGTATGAATATTTATTACAGCACACAGATACTATTGCCAGAGAAACACATAGAAGGACGACAATATCTACAGTCTTTCAGTGTCTGCTGAACTGATGAAGCGGTGCAAGCCCCTTGTAGCTCTGACCATCTTGTCAAGATACACGCTTGGTTATTGATCCTGAAAACCCCATCAAGGTGGTAATTGAAATCTCCAAAGGTCTAATTGGTTCCTTCTAGAGGTGTTTTGTCTGGCTGTTGTTACAAATTTGTCACAGCTGTTGGTGTCAATACTCTGGCACTTCCCCACTCAATGTCTCATCTTAAATTTTAAAGCATTTAATGTGTCAGTCTGCTGAACCACAGACAGAATTCATGACAAAAATGTATGATGGAATATATTATTTAGTTTCTTGAATATTTGACCTTTATTTACATCCTTTGTTCTGAAAAGGGAAAGGCTTTGAGAAACAAAATAAATAAAATGAACCAAGGCTAAATTAGATTCAAGCCCAAGGCACTGAACTGAGCATACAGGACACACAGCTGTCCTTTTCAACACTCAGTGACAAAGGTGTCTTGTTTAAGTTGTTCTGAAAATGAGTCTGACATGGCTTGATGTGATTAGAGAAATTTAGGCTTAAAATCAGCTACAGAGTTTGAATTTGGGCTTTGAAAATGCAATGTGCTCCCAAGAAGGGAGCCAAAAACACATTTTATGAGAGGAACATTGTAACTCAAACAAGTAATATAACAATGTAAACTGAATTTCAAGGGGATTTGTAAACATCATTTATCTCTGTAGTATCTATTTGGTTGAGGGTAATAGTTGCTGTTTGATTGCAATTTCACACTCAGTCAATTCCACTCAGTATAACTATGCTATTGATTTTTACTGCTGTGCAGTGAAACAGTGATAAATTGTTAACACTGAGGTTTCATCCAGTGAGATGCAGAAAATTCATTCTGGTAATTCCACATACAGATGTACTGGCTACAGAAGAAGCCAAAACTTTTCCGAAATGTATTTTAAAAAGATAATATAAATCTAAATGTTTCTTCTAAGATATAGTTTGGCAATGGAGACAGATTGCCATTACTGTATACTGTAGCATTCACAAAAAAATGCTCTGCAGCACTACTGGAGAGATTCAGGATAAATGTACCAATGGGGAATTCTGTAATGGGAAAAAAACAGGCAATCAATAACGCTGAAGTCTTTTTATTAATGCACACACATTAAATGAACAATTTTGGTAGTTCTGCTTTGTGTATTTTATTTGAGACGCTCTAACGGGTTCCAGGAAACTCTTAAATCCAGTGCTCAGTTCATATCAGAAGAGGGCCTCTGATAAGTTTTGCTTTGATTCTCAGGTATTTCACTATAATTTTGGTGATGATGGAAGCCGATTTAAAAGCAGAATGGACTCTTGAGCCTTGTCCTCTGATAACCTCTAAAGTAACCTTGAGCATCCACCTCTCTCCCAGAGATAAAGCATCTGAATATTCATGTAGACGACCCTTCATTACTGCAAGGATCCACATAAGCAAGGGCCACATCATTAGCAGATCCATTATCATCCTTCCCTCTCAAAGACCCTTGTACAACTCTCTAACAGAGACACACATCAAACATCTTTCTCCCTGCCACTGCCGCTGAGGAGGAGCAAAGGACAAAAACAATGTGAGATAATGAGCTTGTTAAGTGAAGGATTGTGGCCCCCATGTTCTGGCAGAACTTGTTAAATGCCAGTTTTTAACCAGAGAAAGGCCAGGAGGGTTCTAGAAACCAGACAAGGCGTGTCCTCCCCCAGTCCACTATTCAGACTAAGCAGTCATGCTGTGCCACCATAAACCTTTCATTAGTCATTCAGCACACTGAGCCACTGTGACCCCAACCAGCTGCACTACCCTCTCTACCCAACAAACCACCCATACCTGCACTCTGCACACATGCTTCTCCTCCACTTGACTCTGTGTGGGAATACAGAGCTCTGGCATGCTGGTGTGGTTTATTAGAGGAAAAACGCTTGAGAACAGAGGTATTAGGCTTTAAGCTCTGGTCCATTGATGTTTTAACTTGTTGTGGTAAGAGATAAAACGATGTTTCAGTTGGTGCTGAAATCCTCCAGGACTGGGCCAGCGAGAGCAGCTGCTGGGGAGGAGGAGGTGATGGGTGTGCAATCAGTGTTTCTGGATTGAAGGTATGCTTTGCAGAGGCTCTCTAAAGACCAAATGCACCCTGTCTAAAATTTGTTTGTATTATCTTCTGAAGATTGGCTTGTGAAAGAAGGCTGGGAATCTCTAAGGCTCCCTTGGGTGTTCACAGTTCAAAGCGTAGGTTTGGCCAAAAATTAATCAATATCACATCTTTAATCGAGTCAGTCCCTGTAAATGAAACAAGCAACCAGAACAACAAAAGACAGATTGCTCCTACCATTTTCAGCAGTAGGAACCATGAGGCCATACTAGACTCAATCAATCAGTAGCATTTTGTATGATTAGAGACATTGCATTCTGATTAAATAATTTAAGTTTCACATACTAATTCTGTACTGCTGAATATGAAATACTCAGCGGCCTAGGATTTGAATCAACAGGGTCATGGGCTGACTACAGCCCAGTATAGTAGGAATTACTCATTTTGGACGATTCTGCACCTCATGATTTATGTCCAATGCCCAATGGTAGAAAGTAATGAGTAAAGTATTTTTTACTCAAGTACTGTGCTTAGGTGCAATTTTTTGGAGGTGTTTTTATACCTTTATTACAGATAGAAGAGAGATGGCATGAAATGAGGGTGAGAGATGCAACAAAGGCCACCAGCTGGATTCAAACTGGAGATGTTGTGGTTAATGGTCTCAGCCACAACACTGAGGGACTTCATTCAAGTATTTACTTTCATATACAGGTGGTCATGTGATCAATTAACAACATGAAAATATTGATTATAGTTGTAGCGTTGAGTACATTTTCCTGACAGTATTTCTGCACTTTAACTTGAGTATTTTTATCGTGGTACTACTACTTTTACTTGAGTAAATGATCTGAACACTTCCGCCACCACTGCCAAAAAACCAATGTTCAGAGCCAAAGCAGGAAGTATTCTGCCATTTATATCACAGGTGAAAAGTAAGGGTGTGGGGGATCAAGGTGATGGATGGATGGATAACATATCTGAGTTTGCATGAAACATTTGCATTTTTATTAACCGTAATAATTTCCTTGACCTCAATTGAGAACTTGAATTGTCCGTCCTAATCATACCTCAATATAGTTTAATTTACCATAACCACAATCTTTCCCTGACCTTCACCACACTGTAGTTGCCATTTGCAGATATTGTAGAAGGCAAGAGTTTAAAATTATCGGTGCATGATGTATAAGAACAGTGTCATTGAATGTACTGTAATCTAGGGTTTTTCAGAATCTTCCAGTGTAAACTTTCTTGACTAGAGTTGGCTGACAGTCTCCTTTGTGGTTGTGTAGTATCTAGAGTTTAACAGAAGTGCTACTTTGTGTTAGCATATTAACTTTTCTTACAATGCACAACATGACCACAGTGTTTCTGCTTTCTAAGATACCTGGCAATTAAAACTTTACTCTTTACTTTTTCAAATAATAAAAATGATAATAATAATAATAAAAATGATAACAACAACAACAACAACAACAACAACAACAATCATTCCTTTCCTCCTCCTAATTTCTGGACTGGTGGAGCATAGTGCCAAGCAACTAGCATCAGAAGACATACCACCTACAAAGGTTGTAAAGCATCAGAGCTGAAATGTCTTCTTCTAAAGCCAGAGGACAGATCTGTTTGATTATTGCTGCTTTTGGCATGCTGATAGCCTCTGTATTCATTTGGCATTTCTGTTTCTGGCTCTCTGCCCTAATTACATCTTATTAGTGCAATATTATTATGGTTTGTTTCAAGCACAGGATAATTACAGGCAAGATTTTTGATACAGGTGGAGTGGAGGTCTTCCCCATGTAGATGTACAGGAAGGCATCTTCTGTTAATTCTGCTATATTCCTTTCTGCTATAGAAGTCGAGAAAGGTCATAGATGGCTTTATGCTCCTTTAAAGCTACATTATACTTAATGAAGCCAAACTTACTAATGATATGCCACTATAACTTTATAACACATTTATGAGAACCTGACAAAAGTCAAATGAAAGAATGAGACAAAAAAACCCACAAGAGGGTGTGAGATTCTGACAATATCTGCATGATTACATTTTGTTTAGTGCATTAGTGCTGTATTCACATTGAGGTTCTGTGAACGGTTAAATATAATGTCTGGTAATTTTCATGATGAAGGGCAATGCAGTGTTGTAAACAGTGGCTTACTACAGCGGTGTGTTAACCTGCCTTTCAAGCTCTCCTCCTAAACCCCATCATGACATTCTTCTGACCTCCTCAGCGCAATTCCTTTTTACTGCACCTCAGAGGGTGCACATGAGGATAGAGTTATTAGTGAAATCCATAAATTACATGATGTTCACAATGCCATGTATGGGCTCCCCTTCCACCTTTGACCCTACATGAAGGCCAAGTGTTCGGAAGACTCAAAACATCAGGGGTGTGCTCTCTCATTACTTGAAATTCAAATGAAATAGGGGACACTTCCTGCAATCCCACTGTCACATTAATTCAGTGTGGCCTCCATGCACCATAAATAACACATGGTTTGGCTCATAATTGTCTGTATTAGAGCTAAACCTAGAAAGAATACATCAACATTCAGTGAGATAAAAACTGAGCTTGGTGGAAAACTATTTATGATATGAAACTGTGGCGCTGCATTAACACCTTTGCACTATTTTCAGAGCACTTTGCTCTGTTTCTCTGAGGCAGTGCAGCTGCTCAGCTCATACATCAGAACTTATACCATAACATCACTCCTACATATGATTCATGAATGGCTGAAGTGGTATATATATTGTATTAATTATTTGGTAGATAAAGAAGATTTCATTTAGAACAACATCGAAGTAAACATTTAACTATTAAAATGTTTTGTCTAAATGTAATCTGATATTTATAAGAATGTCTAATTCCAACAATGATGCATTGATTATATGAATACTTCAAAAGTAATGAGGCTACCTTTTATAGGCTTTTCCACAGACAGGATCCTCTGTATCTCAGTAATTAATGAAATTGAGGCAGTGAGATTTTCTCCCACTCTAAATGGACATACTGTATAGTGCTTTAGGAATGAAACCTTTCATATAGAGCTAAAAAAAAAGGGAAACTGCACTGAACGATAAAAGGAAATGGTCACTGGGGGGCAATAAAGTAGCTAGCTATAATAATCTGCCTCGTGTTTTAATTTGCTTCAAATTGTTTTATCTCGGCTTCTTTTTGTGTGCAACTTTAACTTCTCTTCTCACTCTGGTAACTTAGGCACTGAACACAGCGGGAGGGGAAATAATGAACTACATAGATAGGAAGTTGCTCACAGAGGATATCAAATGTGGCACTGATTACTATTATGACAATTCATTTGACAACAATATATTCTCAAAGTCGAGCCTACTTGGGGTACTTTCAAGGTTAGGAGATACAAAGACTTCCTAGGGCAGATTTCCATGGAAACAGAGAGTCAGAGAGCTGTATGTGGGGGTGTGGTGGGAGGCGGGTTGTTTTAATGCCATGTAGAAGATGGGGCCCTGGCTGCTTGCATGAGGAGGGATGTGTAAACAAATGCTGCCTGTCAGCTGCGAGCCTGGGGTTAAGTGAATTATCTTGGCTGAGACGAGGCGCGGCAGGCTTTAATTGGCACATATCTTATTTAGACACTGCAGAGCTCTTGACCTAGGCACACACTGCAGCACTCTTTGTGAGCCACTCCTGTGTTGCTGAAAATAGGAAGCCAAAGGGATACAAAAAGTTCACAAAAGTCTGAGTGGAGATTTTGAAAGTTTGCTGGTTAGAAGCCAGACATTTATGAAAAGAGTTCACACAGTCAAATCTGTAGGCAGTGTTGCTGTATGCCGTCCTGGAACTTGCACAGGCACAGCAAGATAAAGAAGAGGATTCAACAGAGCTGATGATGACATGAGAGAAGTGATGTGCTCTCATGTGTCTACAGCCTGAGCACTGAGTCGACTACTCAAAGGGGAAGAGAAGACAGACTGTGAGGAGAACTGCAGTCGGGACCAACCAACAGTACAGTACTACATAAAGAAGAAATATAAGGATGTAGACAGTGAAAATAATTTGGCAATTACATTGCCCTCGAAATAATAATCTATAATATACTGGATAATAACAGCCACAAAGCTGGCCCTCCACCAAAATAACTTGGCCTAATATGAATCCTTATGACACCTCAAAAGGTTAATCCATGTTTCAGAAATCTACTTTAGCTATAACAATATAAATATATTGCCCATTTAATCCCAATTAAAATAGCATGAAATTGTCATTTAATAATCAGTATCCTGTGGTGAGTAAACAAAGAGCTATGTTATGCTTTAGTTTTTCATACAAAAGCCTGTTTCCGTATAAGCAGAAGAACAGCACAAATGATGTTGATGTTTTCCTGTTGCATTCACTCCCGCACAACCCAGACGCCCATGATAACCACACCGGACTACTCTTCATTGATTTCAGCTCTGTGTTCAAGACAGTGGCACCTAACAATTCAGAAACTACACTGAGGCTAACTCCTTTCCTCCACTTGTCCAGAGGATTCATGATTTCTTTAAGCAACAAATCACAATCAGTAAAGACTGAAAACACACTCATCATCACCGACATTATCAACACCCATGTGTACAGGGCAGTGTCCTCAGTCTATTCCTCTACACAGTGTGCACAGATGACTGTAAGTAGACATTGTGTTACCAAGTACTGAAAATGTGTACATGTGCCAATAATGACACAGCCATTATTGGCTTAGTAACTCAGTACCGGTAATTATGGACTTTGGCAATATATTCCTTAACTCACCTTTTCCACTAATGAGAGAGAGGAGGTTGTATGCATTCACATATATTGGCATTACTTTATTTACAACCAATGCATCAGGCCATTGACAAGCACTGCCAACAACAACTTTTAAATTTCTGAAAACTAAATAAGTATCAGTAAAGCCACACCTCTTCCTGCTATACCAGACCGCCAACTATTGTATTCCATCCTATTAGTTATCACAAACTGGATCTAGTTACTTGAAATTTCTAGTAAGCATTTGAATGGTCTCCCCACTCCCATTTACTTGAATTCACAAGAGAAGAGATTTGCACCATTTTATTCTCCCTCCACCCTGCTGCTAATACAGGATAATCATGTACAGGAAAGACTACTTCAGCAAAAGCTTTAGTCCCCTTATCCACCTGCATTTCTATTTTTCTAAATGAATAAATACAAAGCAAATGAGAATTCCAAATGTTTTGAAACCTTGCTTATTCAGCTGGTTAGGACACACCAGTTAAACAAGGGTGAGTATAAGGAAGTTGCTGTGGACCATGGACAGCTCCTGGTGCTGAAATTGTGACTAAATTTGCCTGAAGTGAAATTGATGGAAAAAAAACCCCACTAAATTTAATTAAACAATACTATATCTCTTTGGTTAAAGTACAAAATGATGTTATTTGTTAAATGAGGCATCAACTGAAAAAGGTCCCTCTGGCATTGGCTACAAAGATTAAGAACATTTCTGTCCTTTCTTATATTGTAGTAAAACAGTTTTTATTTTTTTTTGTCTTGAGTGTGACCCGGCGCCTTTTATCAAACTGAAGGCTTTGACTGTACCTTCCAAATGAATAAAATAATTAAAAACCCCTCGATTTCTGTTTTCTTTTTACCAAAGCCATTTGGAGCTTCGTGCACTGGCTTTGGGAGGGATTAAATGGCTTGTTTGATGACCTCTTTTAAGTTTTTTTCACAATTTTTCATTTCTTCAAGATTAAAGTCAATGCCAAATCCTTTTATCATGACCTGTTGGTACACTGGCGGTGCGCCGAGGTGCTGTGATCAGATGCTGCTATGTCTTCGTTAAGCCTCCCTGCTCCCATTCACCTCTATTTGCAGTGAGATTGGGAACTGGAATTGGCCCTGTCACTGTTTACCCTGGCCTCTCATTTGAGTTAGCTTCACCTTCTCTTACACACCCCTTGTTTTCCTGTCAGAGACTGCTGATTACAGCAGCGACTGATGAGTCCAGACATGTGAGTAAAGCATAGGGACCCTTGCTGAATACTAAATGAATAGTTAGGGGCCACCTCGACACATCAGTAGATCGGCTTCAGTGTTCACCCGCTGTTTTCAAACTGGCTCACAAAAGTGAGTTGGTTACGGTCAGTGTACACAACACTTGGCATCTCAGAATCAAGGTAGGCATGGAAATGATGCAAAGTCAAGATTAATGGCATTGCTTCTTTTTCTACCACTGAGTAAGCTGGTAGGAGTTGAACTTCTTGGAAAAGAAGCTAACTGAGCGTTCAATACCTTGTTTGTCAGACTGAAGTAGTACAGTGTCTGCTCCAAGATAGCTGGCATCCACATGAAGCTTGAAAGGCTGATCCAAGCGGGGAGCTAACAGTACTGGAACAGAGCACAACAAAGCAACCAGGGTGGACCAAATAAAGACCGTATTTGAGCATATTCATGAGTCAAAACTATTAAACAGTATGAGTGAGCAGGACAGATGGTGATATGAAAGCAGCTATTTATTGAGCTCTTGGGGTTAATGGCACCTGCCAGTAGCTTTTTGATAGAAAAAATTTACTCATATTTTGCAGCACGCAACTGGATCAATAGTCTTCAACACAAAGCAATTGAGAAGAATCAGGCTTTGTCAAAGCATTTACTTTGCAAAAGTCTGTGCAGCATCTTGGTGATTTATCTTATTTTTCAGTGAGCAAAATGGAGAAACCCTACTAGAAGAGGAAGGTACAGCAATGTTGTTATGGAGCATGAACTTAACTTCAAAATCAATTATTTTTCGCTTCTCTTCCGAGACAAATTGGTTTTGCATCGACTACATCAGTGTCATGTTCAAACAGATTTGTTTCTGAAGTTGTGTCTCCAAATAAGGATGGATAACTTTTCATCAGTTCAGCCAACTCAGTACACTTTTCAAATGAGCCAACAATACAGGTTAAAATGACTTTGGGATCTCATGCAGTCAGTGAAATACTACATTCTTGTATTTCATAAACATTTTAGGTGATAACTGAGACTTATGTAACTGTACATGAGAAACAATAAGACCAATAACAATTTCTGAAACTTTTCAGATTTCTGAAAAAATAGAATTTTGCACGAAAAATACATTCATAACTTTTACAGAAAGCAAAACTGCTTCTGAAGAATGGAGGAATATAGAATATGTGTTAGCTAAAGGAAGATGGTGGAAAAGAAATCACCCCCCCTTCTCAAAAAGTCAATTTGCATACAATTAGTTTTATCAGGGGACCCCAGCTTTCAATAAAATATGGTTGTAATTTAAGATTTATACAGTTTTATTATGTACAGAGAGCAAATTCATACCAATTAAAGTCACAGAGAATCTCTGCATATTTTACAAATCACTGGACCATCCTGGCCAATATTAATTCTGTGCTAATAGGGCTTAAGCTCTATTTGAACTAGATTAGTTTTACTACGACTATGTCATATAATTTTAATTATTAACAGTGACGTACAGAATTGTGACCCAGTGCAACTTTAATCTGTTGATCCTTTTTATGAGTTTAGAAAGAACTTTCTGTCAAAACAAGATGATTTGGTAAAAGCAATGGAATCGCACAGTGATGATAAGCTGCAGCATCGCCCTTGTGGTTTAGCAATGAACTTTTGGGGATTACACTTTACTGGCTGTGCTTGTTTAGTGAAGGTCAACATACAGAAAAAAAGAGCAGATCATATCCATCTGGTCAACAAGCAATAATTTGAGTGAAGTCTCAAGGATCCTTAATCCTGTATGAACAGTCCTCTGAAAATTACACATAGTGCTAATAAAATTACATATAAGCCTCCCCAGATAAACCATTCCAGTTCATAGACATAAATCATTAAGGTTGTTCAATTCTATCTTAAGTCTCCTTGACACTGAAATGTAAACAGTACAGATTGATTAGCTGTCATGAGCAAACACACATTATAGGGAAGAGAAGACAACAGGATCTGCACCTGGATTCACTCCTCCAAGCAACCTTATTTCTCTGTGTCCTGCATTCTTAACATGCCTGCTAGCTCACCTCTGGGCTCCAACCATCCCGCAAACAAAACCATTCCAGGCCTTCATAGCAACTCCTGATCAGCCTCGAGCACTTTCCTGTTTTCTTCTTACTTGCCTCTGGTCTCGATTCTGTTTTTTCTCCATTATCATTCTTTCCTCTTCCTGATGCTGGTCTTTTACTCCATCCTCCCCCAAGTGCCTTATCTCTTCTCTCCCCTCCACTCCACTGCTCTCCAGCGCGTCACCTCTGGCCTCCAGCTTCCAACCTATAATTTCCTCTTTCTCCTGTCTGTGCCCTCTAAGTCGCTCCCCAGCTATATTCATGATAACCACCAAAACAATAAAAATAGCAGCAAATAATAAACATAAGACGCCTACAAAATGTGCACCATTACAACTTTTCTCCCTGTCTTCAACTCTGCACAGTAATAAAGATGAAAATAATGATGGTAAAAGTTTCCTCCTTAGACACTTTCTTTCTTTCTTTTTTTTTATCCACAGAAACCTCTCGTCCCACAGTGCTCTGTGTGGTTGGGCTATGACAGGCAGTGAAGTGTGTGTGAACATCCGAACAGAGCAGCACTTACTCAACCCTTCTACAGCTCTGTGCTAATGAGAGCTCTGTGTATGTGTGTGTCTGTGTGTGCGTCTGTGTGTGAATGCTGCAAAGGGCTGTCGCACTGACTGACACTCCTTTATGCCTGAAATAACTCTTACACACGTCAGGTGGCTGTTGCCCCAAGGTCCCCAGAGCTGAGGTGTCATTTAAGAAACACAGCTTGTTTTTGCTGCAGCTTACATGCTGCTGACTGCCAGCCCTCTACTCTGCCTATTGTGGAGCAAACAAAACAAAAAATGACTAGGAGAAGCAGTGCTCAGACAGGTAGCAAGCTTCAAAATAACCAAAAATTGTCTGAAATCTGAAGCAAATATATGTAATTTCACACTCTTGTTTTTTTTAAATTTACTTTTATACATCATAAGTATTGTTGAACAAGCTTAATAAAGCCCTGATTCTACTGATTGCTATGTAACTCCCAGTAGTTATGTTGTGCACAGAAACACTACAGCAGAGTTACTCATTTCAACTGTAACTGTGTATAAAGGCTCTCCCTGGAGCCAGTGTTTGGTTTGTCCATTGTGGGCTATAAAAACATGGCGGTGCAACATGGCAACTTCCATGGAAGATATCAAGGGCTCATGTTAAGCTAACGAGAGTGATCAATTCAAATGGCAATATCAATCTCAATATCAATCAATATCAATATCAAATGGCGATATCAATTCATACTAATTAAGACATATTATATTATTAATATTATATTAATATTATATTCCATAATAATATTATATTATAGTTAGTTCCACTAGATGCCACTAAATTCTAATATTCTACGGACTGCACCTTTCAATTTTATTTAGTGTCTTGTATGTGAAACACCTGGTCAGGTATTCATAAACTACTTTCTTGTTTGGAAAATCAGCTGAAAATCATCCATGGCAAAATGTCTTCAATCCCACAGCTCTCTCCTTGTCTCAGCCTGAGTCTGTCTGATTACCTGGCTTCAGCATTTAAAATGCTCATTGAGCCCAAAGCTCTCCTTCGTTTTGCTATCTCAGGCTCCTTTCTTCTCCCTGTCAGAGAAAATGCCAGAGAGGTGCTGTGAGAGCCATGCTCTGCTCCCAGCACTGGTAATTTGACAGCGAGCAGAGAGGGCGCAGAATAATTGGAATAGCATTTATGTGTCAATGTGACATTGACGGAGAGAGCTCAACATTTAGTGTGTCCGACTGGAATGGGAAGGGGGAAAAATGCAGATTCCTGGAATAGATTTCACAAGTTGTCTAGCTAAAGAAGTAGTGGGTTAATCAGACAAACTAGACATCTGGCCTTTTGTCAGAGCTGTTAGTGTGTGAGGCTTTGGGGGAACAGACTGTAGCAATACAAATGATGACTTTGGCCAAACTGCAGTCTTGTGAAGAACAAGCCAATGATGACCAGATCTGAGGGTTGCTGATGGTTTTAATTGGACCTAACTCAGTGGGACAGATGAATCTTGTACAATGGACAATAGAATGATATGATTGGCAGCTTTCACACAGTTTTCAGAGAGCCAATCTTCCTGTTATCAGCTGATGCAAGAAGTGCAACAGCGAGTAATTTCAGTCTGAAAGTGCACCTGTCAAACAGCACTAACCAAAATCAAAAAGCAGTGAGATGATATGTTTCACAGAACATTTTTAATTGGTTCCTTTCACTGAACAGTATAGATTCAAGGCTTCTGATGTGAAAGGAGCGAATCGTGCTATTAGCAGATGACATATGAGCAAAACAGCAAGACTCTGTAGTTCTGGTGGGAAAAAACCCCCTCATCCTTCAACAAAAACATCACATAAATTTCAGCAGCATAGGAGATTTTGTACATGTTGGACAATAGAGGCTGCCATGTTCAAGAGATGCTGAAACATAATTTATCAGAGCGTGTGTTTGTGTGTCAGGTCTACAGTGAGAGCTGAATACTTGGGAAATCATCAAGACACAGACAAGACAACTACCGGTATTGCTTACAGCCTTTATGGCAGTGCTGGCTAGCCAGTGAGTTTTTATCCCTCCTGTTCTCCTCTCATACTGGCTGCTGCTAATCTCAGAGTAGAGGGACAGCACAGTGTAATGAGCAGGATTACCAAGGGAGACTGGCAGGAATAGTATGGTATCAAAGGAAATCCAGTCAGTGAGGGATATTCAGACAGCACTCTCGTTCTTTTATTCATTGCCTGCGTGCCCAGAGTGACTCAGCTCACTCTCCTGCTGTCAAACCCTGTCATTATTCATTAGTGTGTTCCTGCCTCACCGGGGACCGCCCACTGCTGCTGCTGGCATTTGTTAGTAGGTGCCTTTATGTTTGTTTATGTGCGCACTTTATGAGCAGGTACGCAGCAGGTTTATGTGTGCATACATACAGTACCTATGTTTGCATGCATGCACATAATACTCTTTGTTTCTCCACTTGAGGTTGGGGGTTTACCCTGCAGGCTCCTGGCAGAGGGCAGGTTTTCTGTCTTTATTGTTGTAGATGTGTTAATGCCATGTTAAGCTCTGTGTGTATGATAAGCTAGATCACTCACTGGGCTTTGTGCGGATGACCTTGTATGTGTGTGTTTTTATACCTGCTTGTATGTAACCGATTCATTACAATCCTACATTTTGTGATTTTACATTTACATGAAGGAAATTCATTTTAACATAAAACTTCATACCCTTTCACATTAGATAATAATGTTAAATATAGGAGTGAACTGAATATAGGAGTGTAATTTAAAGGGAGACAAAAGTCAAAAATATGAGCACTAATGTGAATAATATGATATCTATCTAAAGTTTCTTAACATTAACCCCCTTAGATCTTTTTCACGCTGCACATTTTGATAAGTTGTAGTAGGAAAAACACAGGTGTAATCAACAACATTAATGATGGCTGCTTACTTAAACACTGATCCATCATTAATATACTATACTATATTGTAAGCACTAGTGCCCTAGTGTATATGGCCAACATGTTCTCAATCCCAACCTGTCACATGTCAAAGTTTGGTCAGGACCCCTGGTGTCACTTTTTAATGCACTTGGTACTCTTTAGCCTCATTTTTCAATGGACAGTATCATGGTAGTCACTGTTAAAAAATAATTATATTTTATGATGTGACAATGCAGTGGTTAAGGTCTGGTTATGTTTAGGCACAAAAACCACTTGGTACATACACAGCATCAGTCTCATGGTGTCTATTTCAGATGTTGTGGGAGTTCAACAGAAGTCTATCAGACTACCCTGCAAGTTTAAGAAAACAACGCTAAAGGGGTACCCAGTGCATTAAAAAGTGACTCCACAGGATCCTGACCAAGCTTCGATATGTGATGAGTTGGGAATAAAAATGGGCTGATATGGCATGGACACTACTACTTTTTGTGTCACAGTCATGTGACACTGTACCAGTGATGGAACAAGAGATTCATTAGTGTCCGAAATCTAAAATTGTATGCACTATAGAGTAAACTTTGTATAGAATATATTGAAGAAGTGAACCAGGGAAATATTTTGAACATAACTAAAATATTTGCTATGAAAGTTTCTATAAGCCTAGTGAGGCTGTTGCAGAACAAAAACCCTGAATTGAATTCATTGAGTAAGGGTGCATTCTATTGCATATGAATTTCTTTTGTATTATTTCTTTGTCACACAGTTAAAGATAAACATAATTAACCTCCTGTTACAAAGAAAATGAGGAGGTCAAGTGCTCAATCAATTTCGCATTGAAAGGTGGTTAGGAGGAGAGGTATTATCAAGGAGGAAGCAGTGATAGTAATACTAGTATTTCTTCCCTGATGAAGACACTTTGAGGTTAAAACAAGTTGGCTTTTTCACCAATATGTGGGATAAAATAAAGGCTTTTGAAATAAAACCTCATCTTGCTGTGCCTAAGAGCCTAAGAGAATTTTCTTTTCTTATATTTTCTTATACTTTAATGTAATGTCTAAATATTGCTTATGGGTATTATTTCCTTTTAGCCACTATACCAGATCTATCTTAATTGCACACACAGGTATAAAACTCTGAGATTACCTTTTTTGCATTAATAACTTTGAATGAAAATTCTGTGAAATAAGGAAACAAGGAGAACACCATCCAATCCTCTGCCACAAAGAGATCCATTGATTTGCAAATATTATTAACTCTCACTTCATTTGACATTTGGAGTAAGAGATTCTCAAAATTGTTCACAATGCACTTGAAAATGTAAGCAAAGACCTTTCTGAATTGGCCTCCAAGTGATCCGCCAAGCAGCACTTCCCTCACTAGAAAAAATGTCACCTTTGAGAAGGCAGCTGTCCGCTCCATCACCACTATTGGGAGGGCTGAGGCACATCACTGCAATCTTTTACAAATGCAGTATATACGTTGAATTTTCTGCAAGGCCAGTTTGTTAAATTGTTCCAATTCTGTACAATCAAAAGTTCCAGTAGTAGAGAAAATAAATGCATCCTTTCCTTTCAGCTTGTGGTACAGTGAAAATTGTGATTCATCAGGAAATGTAGCTGTAAGAATTGCAATTTAGTCAAGTTGTAAGGTCCCTTATGCTCATGCATAACTCTGCACATTTCTGGTGGTATGAGTATATCAGTGTGTGCGTGTATGATAAGGTTAAGGAGGCTGGGCTTTAGGCGTTGCTCCTCTTTTCTCTCCGCTCAGCTGTGTTCCCCCGAGGAGGGCAGGCAACGGGCCAGAACTGCCTGGCTGGTGGAGATCAAGATAGATGGACAGAGAGAGAGAAAGAGAGAAAGAGAGAAGGGGGGGGGGGGGTTGTGCATCAGTGCATGTGTATGTGTGTGCACATGTGTGAATGAGGTTGGGAGGGCAAACATATCTTGTCAGAGAGAAAAACGAAGAGTGAAATCAGATGAGAGGAAGACAGGAAGAAAGCAAAGTGAGAGGGGGAGGAGTAGTGGGAAATAGAGACCAATATAGTGAGAGAGAGAGAGAGAGAAGAGGCAAAGATGTGATGGAAAGATACAGAAAATACTCAAATGACAAGAGAGGAATAAGAAAAACGGAGGCAGAGGGAGAGAGGCTGAGAGGTAGAGGAGAAACGTACATAAACAGTGATAGAAACAGAGAGTGAGTGACAAAAAGGGAGAGAGAGAGAGAGAGAGAGTGAAGGGAGATACTGACTGAAAGAGAGAAACAAGCAGAGGCAAGGAGGGCATAAATTAAATGGAGTGAGAGAGTTTCATTCCAGCAGTGAATACTTTCAGACCTTCTGTCAGTTGTGTGCACCTGAGGGGAAAACCCTCTCTGACCATCTGTAATAGCAGCTTCAATCCAACCAAACACCAGTGTTGATGTGATTACTTTTTCCAGTAACAAGTAGTGTAGAGAACTATAATTCATAATAGGTATAACATTCCTTCTCAGTATCTCTCTGTTGTGTCTTCTTAGCTGGTAACAGGTAAGCCTATATAGCCTACAGGAATCACTTGTGTTTTTCATAATAAAGACTGTGAAACCCTGCAATTTCATTGAGATTGAGCGAACTGTGGATGGTCCACGTAAAACTCAACTGCTGAAACTTTCTTTTCCTACTTCTGTATAAAAACTGCATAAGTTGATCCTTTGGGCACTTGGTGGCAGTGTGAACACAGCATCATTAGAAAAAAGGTTATTTACACATTCAGGAGATATGGAGCAACATTTGCATTCGTGTGGAGCATAGATTGTATAGGTGTGGAGCCAAGCCCAATATTCACTCTTCTTTCAATGTGCTTTGGACTCCACTCCGCAAACCCCACACTAGGTTCACCATCTAGCTAACTTTGTCAGTCTGCTGTTTGGGATTGTTTGGGTAGTGTATAGTGAGTATGGAGGTTTTTTTGTTGAAAACAGTGGCTTGGTGCATCTGGAATGATGAGAGAAGCGTGACTGGAAACAATAAAGTTAAGGCCCATAAAACCTGTAGGTCATTGTCAGTTGTTGCCTAATTTGTGCTGTTGATTATGAATAAGTGCTCTCAATCCCAACTTGACAAACTGATTAAATGAAGATGCTAAAAGGTGGTTCGTAAAACCATAACAGAACTGAGGGAAACTGCAAATGGCTCTATAATTCTGTGGGTTCATAACTATGAGCAATACCTTTCACATTACACACAGTCATTTTTTTCAAGTGGAAATAGAAACATATTGATTTGAGCAGCTTCATCAACATGGGTTTGGCGGCTTTGCAGTTGTTGGAGGACACCTTTATGAAACTGGGCTGAGTAAAGAAAGTAACGTAACAAGTGATGTAACTAAATATTTTTTCTGTTTAGTAATTATTAGAGTAATGCATTTGCTTTTTCAATTTGTTGTAAGTAATGAATAATTGATAGTGTTTTTAAAGTACTTGTCAAACACAGACTGACACACATGCACAGAGGCAGGCAAGCAAATCAAATCCTCTGTGGCTCAGTTGTCCTCCATTACATTGTGAAGACCTCAACATGTGCCTTCAAACATCAGGCACAATCCTAATTTCAAAGTTAATGAGAGTGACACAGGGTGAAAGCACAATGAGTCCGATTTAGTGAATTGTAACCAAAAGGAACTTAAACTGCCATTCACAAAAATGGCAGAGATGTACTCCTTTAACGTAGATTTGTTAATTTAGTTTTCTTATTTGCACAGTGAATACACAGAGTGAGATTAAAATCTCACATCAACATAAACAAAAGACACAAAAGAAGCACAAAAGAATCTAAATGACAAAAGAATGAAGCACTTCTTACCCAAGTGTTTTAAGTGAAAGAAAGAGAAGTGCTTTTAGTTTGCATACGTTGTAACACCACAGCAGGGACTCTGAAATGTTGTCTTGATTGAACTCAATTCATTCATTTGCTTTTAGTGCAGTCTGGATAGGATTTTTATGTAGGAGGTGTAGAGGAAGAGGGAGGTGGAGCAGCTGACTGTAACAACAATTTCTTGAATTGCAATTGATTAGTGCAAGATTAGAAACCAGTGCAATATAAACATTGGTATTAGAATTCAAAGAAGAGAAAACTCAATACAGATGAAAAATGTGAAAATGGATGCAGAAACAACTGTTCACTCAGACAATTAACTGTAATGTACATTGACTAATGTTAACATAGACTGATTGCTGCAGTAGTAGTGGTGTTTGCTGATAAATTATAAATACAGATCTTTGATCAATTTTAGATAAATTCTTTCTCTAAATATATCCAGACAGCAATATTAACTGTCTTTGAATAGATTTGGACATTTGCTCATGAGTCAGTATCTCTAAATTAATTTCCTTTTTTTTTTGAGTCTTGTGCCCTGTCATCCTTGCATCCTTGTATTATGCCAAGTGCTGTGTTTAAAACATTCAGCTGTTTTGATTCAACTTTTTTAATTAGCATTTAATACTTTAAAAAAAAAATCTTGTCTATTTTATATAAAAGCAGAAATGAAAAGTGGCTACAGATCAAAGTATTATTCACTTCAAGATGCAAAACAAGTAACCTAACTATCATCTAATTCTGTAGCCAAACCCTGTTGGCTCAGTACATGCAGGCTGTTATGAGACTGACATAATTATACTGGTTTTCTGGTTCTCTATGTCCAGAAATTGAAAAATGTTGACGCTGTACATATCTGTAAAATGTTCACTGACCATATATTGAATTTGTTTTCCATCAATGTCTAACTTGTCATACAATATTCACTTGTAAAGCAACAAAAGCATTAGTAAACTTCACACAGCACTTTGTTAAAGTTAGGGAAAGATCATGGTCTTGGTCACAGGCCGTGTTCTGACTGACATTAGCCCTGCATGAAAAAAACGCAGCCCTCTCATTCATTTGGATGAGGGCAGTCTGCTGGTGCAGTGTGGGCTGCCAACACAGAGGGCTCCAGCATAACACAACATGTCATGTGGCAAAATGCTGCATTGGCTGCATGACATACAGAGCCAGTCAAAAGTTTGGACACACCTTTGCCTTGAATGAGGAAGTATGTCCAAACTTTTGCTGGTATTCTACATGCAAGCGCACATCCCTGGTGGACTTTGTAATGTGAGCACTGTGTTTCTACTTTTTACCTGTGATTATTGCAACACAAGATAAAATCCTGATAACTTTCCAAAGTTGTAAAATTCCATCTATGAGTACCACAAAACGCTGTGCAATGTTTCATGTCTGATAAACCTTTAAATGCATTCCTATGTTGCTAGAACAGATTTCCTGGTTTGTATTTCATTTTCTCACCATGCCGTAAACAACATGCCCCCGCAGATGCAGGTTTCGGTCTGAATCTCCACTAATACAGAAAAAGTCCACTTGAAACATGAGACAACATGAATCCGGTCTTGCTGACCATCATCCACATCCAGCACCTTGCAGTGACCTTGGAGCTATGATACAAATGTAGCAGTTCATTTTCTCAAAAAATTCACTGTTTCTGAACATGTCACCACCGTGCAATTTGGAAAACAACTTAGTGACAGGTACAAACACAAAAAATAAGCCCTACTATTTTGTGTGAAAAAATGTGTCCCTCAGAATTAAGAAATAGAAGAGCTGCTTCTTTACACCATAACTGTACTGGGAGAAAATTCACTCCTGAAATTGCAATCCCCAATTCGGTTGACATCTTACTGCTATCAATGCACATTTAAAACAACATATTGCTACAATTCCAGTGAGCTTCACTGGAATATGTAGAAATATTTCTCATCAGAAAAAAATCAAATTATTGCCTGAAGTAGTAATAACAATGAAGCAGCTTGAAATGACAAAATAACTTCTGTAATGCACCCATTATCACAGACTGATAATACTGTATATAATAGTGGCACATAAAGGTATTTGAGGGTGTAGTTTGCCTTCACTTCTCAATACCTTTAGAGAAGCTTATATGCTGATGAACAGTAGCTAGAGGACTGCAGCTCTGATTGGCAGCTGAGCTTTAGTCTGTGTTATTGTGTGCTGCAGAAAGTGTAACGTTCAACTCCATGGCCAGTCATCTTGTGTTAAAATTATGTAGCTTCCGCGACACTATTATTGTGCTGCTGACTGTTTGATGTTACTGACCTAAAACTTTAAGCTTATTTTAACAGTGCACTCACAGCATCAGTGAAATGCCTACAATGAAAAAGTGAAAGTAGCTATTCCTTCCCCTGCTGTGGCTGCTTCCTTCTGTAGCAGAGTCTTTTTGTCTTGTTTTGTACTGTATTGTGCTATGAGACTTTGCTGCAGAACTTGGCCAGTTTCTACCCTCAGCAGGTCGATCGACTGACAGCTCTGATGTTGCATGAAAAGCAGGTTCGACTGATGAGGGCTCTGGCCGAGCGGGAGTTTGGCCGGCGGTGCGTTGCGAGAGTGCTGGCTCTATGGGAGATCTGTGTTATTGAATGGGGCTCACTTTGAACTCAGCCCCTTGCTCAGTGGCTGACAATGGACTTATAACGAATGTACCAGTTCTTCAGTTTGTGCAACTTCAACAGCCGGGACAGAAACCCTGGTGGGCTGTATGGGGGGTGTTGGGTGTAAACAAAAAAATGAAGCAAAGAGTTCAGAGTGAGAGAGAGGCAGTGAAAAAAATGACACCAAGGGGCAGAGTGAGAGACACAAAGATAATAAGAAAGGGGAGAAACAGAGAAACAGAAAGCAAAGAAGCACAAATAAAAAAAGAATACCAGTGGAGTGCAACGAAACAATATGTGACCCAAATATAACAGTGAAATAATACAGAAAGAGAAGCGAGTAGAGATGACACATTCTCCACAGCCTTCTACACTGTAATTATTCATGAACTGAGGTCAGTCATTATCTTTGAGTTAACCACTTGCTGGTCTGGTATCAGTTACATCCTTTCTTGAGATGTATAAGCTTTATTTGGGTGGCAATATAGCTTTTTCAATTTATTGATTGTTACACCCCTCTCTAGTATAAAGCTCTTTTATACGTATTTTTACCCAGTATAATTTTTGCTAAAACCACACTACTCTACACTACACTAAAATTATTAGGCTACAAAAATTAGAAATGCTTCCTTTTGGGCATTTTGAGACCCAAATTATGGGTGTAAACAAAGGCTTAACTTGAGATATTTACATTTTCATATTGTTATACTGAGTAAACTACAATGACTGCTTTAGAGAATTATTTTTAAGTTCCAGATTCTAATGATTATAAACAAAATTAAAGGCTGCAAGTGAGGATTTTGCCCTGTACTTTGTAAACCATGAAGCTGGACTCTCAGGTGAGATCAAACTGCTTTGCATCCCAGAGGGCTTGAACATGAGATTAAGCCTCATGCCTGTGCATCGGGAAGCATCTTGTCACGCTACTTAGACCATTAATCTGTCCTGTGTATCAGTCTAATAGGAGCTGTCCATGGCACCCTGAAGTGAACAACAGTGTGGGGATGACATCAGCTACTAAGAAGATTCATTGTCAGTCAGGTGATTGACAGACTTGTGAGGGACTCACACAGCAGCTGAAAGCTAAAAGAAAACAGCCAATTGCTCACTGTGAAGAGAGAGGAGGGAGGTAACCGTGTTTCCAGCCATCGTGCCTAACCCACATACCAGGATGGATCAGCTTGTGCATCATGTCAGTGCAGCATTATTAATGACAGACACTTAAAAACTTATTAAAGCCTCAGCTCGTGGGTACGCTTGATGGCTCAGAGGTTCAGCCAGGTGGGGATTGGCCAGGTAATGAATAAATGACATGCTTAACCATTCCACCAAAATGCTATTACACTATATTGATACCAGACCACAAAGGAGGGAATTTATAAGAGTGGAAGAGCAGCAAAGGCAATCTGTACAAACCTAGTTTCCACATGAAGAACAATGGCAGCCAAGTTACAATAATGGCTTTGAGACAGCAGCAATGAACAGGTAAGATTATAAACTGATGTGATAATGTTATTCCCCATGGCCAATTTTTATATCCAAAAGGAACTTAAATAGCTGAAGTACGACATGGCTATAGACTTAATACCCGTCATTAATCTTCAGAAGGATAGAAAATGGATGAGCTGTTCAACTGTTCAGGATGACACAAAGCCAGTGGTAGACTTTGGACTATTTTTGTGCCTTGGTTTTTAAAAGCTGAACTAATCAATATTTTCATATTAACAATGGGTGAAATTACAATATTCAACATGAAAGTGAAAATTATCATCCATCTTTGTAGGTCTCCTCAGCTTTAGTGTCTTTTAGGCAATAGTTTTGGCAATTGTTTTATACATCCATCAACTTCACTGTTCTGGTTCACTTTCACTGCTATCATTACCTTGTTTCCAGCAAAAGCATGACGGCTGGGTTCAGCAAGGTCTAACAAACCCACTGTACGCTCCCTGCACAGCACTAAATGACAAATAAAGTTAGTGACTAGCTGGTGAACATGGTGGAGCCAAATATGGTATTTCCCTAAAGGAGAGCTAAAATGGAGAATTAATATTGGACTTAAATTTGTCAGGAGGCCAGAAGCACAACTCCAAATGAATGTCAATGTTGCTACTTGATTTCTGGATGTGTATATATATACACATGTTTGCCAACATGTCTGTGACAACAATAAAGATGATAAAATGTAAATGTGGCATTGGCAGCTTGCTCTGCTACCCCAAAATGGGCAAAATATTAAATAATACCGCTTTAACCTTTATTCATCCAGGGAAAGATCTGAATGAGTGTCATGCTACTGGCCAATAATCTGCTCTGCTGGAAGAAGTTGTATTAGTGTTGCTCAAGGACACCGTAACAGCAGTTTATGAGAGGGGAGGTTCCTTTGTGAATTTCCCTGTCCCCACATCCACTTGTCTATGTTTTTCTGCCAGTGAACCTGTGGTCACAACCTTTCTCTATCCCACCCAGTTAACAGAGGGACTATCTTAGATTACATTTAGCTGAGATAAAACTCTGTGCCGGCCGTCAGTGAGAAGACAGGAAGTTTTAAGTGTTATTTGTGCTAGGTTGCACCCTTCATCCCCCATGGTGTGGTGCAGTAATTGCACTGCCTACCAGCATGGAACGAGTGCCTCCTATTGAGTGTTTCCATCATTCTGAAGGTTATGGCACTTTGATGTAACATGAGCGGCTCATTTGAATATCTATTACTGTATTTTGCATTTAAGGCAGACCTGCCAACCCTGGATGAATTTTTTGAGTACCACTTTGGCAACCTAGATGAGTCAAATGAGGATCACTGCTGTTCACACAATGAGTTATTGTACATAGTTACATACATTACATATTGTGCACTTAATTTGCAATGGGGGGTGTTTACTTTCATTGAAATCTTCTTACAGTAGGCTAAGTTATAGACTACACAGTGGCAACACACACACACACACACACACACACACACCCCGCTCTCTCCCCTTAGCTCTCTTCTTCAGTATCTCATGGTGACTTTTCCCTTCTTCCCCTCCTCACTTCAAAGTTTCCTCGGTGAAAAGCTGGCAAGTTTACTTCTTAAGACAGCTTCACATTATGTAGCTCGAAAGTTAGCGACATCCTGTTAGCTACACTGTTAGCTAACGTTAGTGCTGTGGAATCACAAGCATTCGTGGTTGGAGTGCTTGTTTTGTCAGTGAAATGTATATCAAACCTGTGAGTGGTATAGCTCATTTCATTCAGAAAAAATAGGACTTTCTAGTCAATATAATCTCACAAGCAGTGAGTGGACATATCTGAGATCATGACTTGAGATCATGGGCTTTACCAGTTTGGGAGGCTTCCTGCAGCAACTTCTAGGTCCACACAGCGTGGAATGATTGTCATAAAAAGCTATTGTATGAGGTAAACCATCATTGGTCATTTTTTATTGGTAGAGAGAGCTTATTGGTTGAAAGAACAATCACCTTAAAGTAACAACTCATACCAGTGTATTTTGATGTCAAAATGTGTGCCTGCTAAGTTACATGTATGAAGCTGTTGTTCAGTGATTAACTCACCCTATCCTTCACAAATATATTTGAACGTAACCTTCATAAGTGGCCTAACTCAATAAGCGCAGCAAAACAGGAATAAACAGGTATGACAGCATTTAGTTATTTGACAAGTATAAAAGTTTGTGGTTTTCTCATTAAAAATAGGGCCTTCGCTTTTTATATGTTATAGAACTTGTGGTTTACATGAGATATGTACAAAGTACAGTTAATGGCTATGAAAATATGTTGGAATATGAGGGGAAGGTATAGCAGCTCTGTTGTAATAGGACTATAAAACACTCCTGTCCTCATCCCCACACTTTTAGAGTATGTGACAGAGCGTCAGTGGTAAAGGCACATTATACATCCACCCATAGCAATAGCTACCGCAGGGGAAGGCATGGTGTCACCTTAACAAGGCTGACACTCTACCTTTGGTACAAATGTAAACTTGTCTGCAGTACTGAGTGACATGAACCATTTGGCCTCACTAAACAATCTAGAGACCAAACGTAAGCTAATTACTGGTATTGCCATTAGCTCACCTTCAATGTGTGTGAGTGCCGGACCATAGGGCGTCTTTCTGTCATACAGAATCCCAATAATCCACAGCCAGCCAAGATTAAAGGCAACTGTACTTCTGCTAATTAGCCTTAATTGCAAATGAAACCTGGGAGGCATCATTCATTATAGTGGCATATACACTGGAGCTTGATTCAAATGCTTCAGCCTGTGATAAACAGCAGTTAGGAAACACACTTATTTGTCAGCTTTTCACATTTTAGTTGCTATTTCCTTTACTCCTAAAATTTAGCATTAGCGGGGAGATTGGCTCCTGAGAGACAGTCTTTCTCCAGCAACCAGGGATAAGGTCATGATGTGAAAAAATGAAACTAGCCAGAAGTCGCAAATCTCTGAGTTCATTGAGATTACTTTACCACTGATTTGTTTCTGACCAGTATTAAATCCTGTTTTCAGTTTGACCTGCATTAGGATATTTCATCAGGTGTATTCCAAATGCCTCCCCAGTTTCCCTACAAATCTCAGAGAAGAAGTTAGTGTCCATCTGACTTTTGGCCTCCTATCAAGTAAAAAAAATGATTTATATCCCTAGGGGAGCAGAGTAGGGCAGACCGTGTCACGATCAAAAGACACTGAACACACAATCAGCTTCCTTTTCTTTTCCCTTTGCTTCATCTGATGAAATGTGAGACAGATAAGGGGATATATTAACTTTGGCAAGCTATCTCCAAGCTGATGGACAGCTTTTGATATTAACGGTTTTAAACAAAATGAATCACTTTATCTTTTTAGGCGACAGACTGCTGGAGAAGACATCCTGATGTCTCCAGTGTTACATTTTCATTACAGTCATTTAGTTGATGCTCTTGTTCTGAGCAGCTGAGTGTTGTTTTCTTGTCCTGAATGCAGCAATAAAATAAGCTCCATTTCTTGTATCACCAGTATGACAGTCTTGCGTGCCAGCACGAGATTTCTGATTTGGATATAAGCAGCCAGAAGGAGCGGTGAAGGAGTGACATGGATGAGTTTGTGGAGGGTGATGATGGCGGGGGGGGGGCTCATCTACCACTTCCTTGCTGAAGTGGCAGTGAGTGAAAACCTGAACCCATAACTGTCCAGAAGAGGATACAGGAGGCTTCCCACTGTTGTGCTCTGATCCTTTTGGTTAACATGCATGTCTGGATCAGAAAAATATCAGAGAGACAAAAATTCCAAACATTGTGTACACTAAAATCACTCTAAAAACCCAACAAGATAGAGGAATAAAAATCTGCAAGAGTGATGCCAAGATGAGGATCACAAACCCTTTCAGAGTCCATATCCTGCAGCTCTGAGTGCTGGAAAAGGTCAGTACTGTTTTTACCGGAGGCGGCTGGAGCTGGATTGACTCCAAAGCAACTGGTGTGGAGAGAGCTGTTGGAAGGGCGAATCATCCTGACCTGGCAGCAACCCCTGCTGTGTGGGCGCCTCTCACTATCTCTGGTCATCTTTTCTTCCATGTCTCTGTTTACTTCTCTCAGTAGTTCTTATTTGGATGCTGTTTAATATGCACACATGCACAAAGGAGGCCATCTGCTGTAAGATGACTCAGTGGAGTAATAATTCTGGATTCATCTCCTTCCACTGTGGCCGTCTTTGTCAGATTTCTTGGAAAAATCATTCATATTAAATAGATGGAGGGAAAGAAAGCAAGCAAGAAAAAAGAAATAAAGAAAGGGAGGGTTGATGTGAATTATACAATCGTAGTGGGTGTGGCTCATGGGCCTTTGGGTGATACTGACATTTTGCCACAGAAGAGGATTCACACCGCTGCTCTCTCACACTCCCGTTCTAAAGGGCTTTTAAGAAGAGGAGCATATTGTGCTGTGGCAGGATAAATGCCACCCACAAAGGCCGCTGTTTCCATATTTCCTCTCATGCCAAGTTGAAAGGGCCTTCAAATATTCATAAACATTCCCATCAATAAAGGAAAGCTGCAGACATCGCCTCACCACCACACAGAGGGCTTTAATGGGCAAGAGGTTGAAAGGCAGAAAGGTTTGGTAGTGGGCTGTTTTGTTTACGATGATGCCACAATATTGAGGAGCAAATGGGTACTTCAGTTATGTGGTCATTGATTGTCAAGGTCCATGCTCAGATGCAGTATGTTTATATTGACATATATTGGCTTTTGCAAATGCATTTCTGTGTTTGGGTGCCTCCCCTGGGTCTGTCGGCATGGTCTGTGAAAACATTGCTGATCGAGGAAATGTGAGAGTCAGGACTTGGGTCAGCACTACTCAATCAATAGTTCTCATAAGTCAACAAAATAAAATGCTCTCTTGGCCATTTGATTTAAGATGCTGACCTGTCAGAGTGTGAATGTGGATTAAGCAGCAGGTGTAATCTTTTGAAACACTTCCTAAGAAACAAATTAAGCCCTCTCTTGGAAGTTGCTGCAAAAGAAAAAATCTTGAGTTGCAGCAAAAAGCTGAGTAACACTGTTGGTGATATCTCATTTTCAAACCACTTTTCCCCCCCAAATTAAGCTTATTATTACAACATTAATGCAGCTACAGGCATGCATTTGTAATTACCCCTTAGATAATTGAAGTCCTAAATGTTTTCATTCTGAGGCAAAAATGGAATTTTCTAGTGAACATGACCATGGTGCAGTAAATTAGACATTAATACCGGGATATTAGAGTGGAATTGAATTTCACAGAAAAAGTATAAAGTTATATGCTCTCGCTCTTTGGGTTATGCCTGTCAAACTCTGATGAAAGGGCATAAAGTTAAAGGTTCCACCAAAGAGAATTTGTCTTTTTCAGAAATGAATTCAGCTGATCCTCTTTGCACATGTAGGTTTTCAATTACTACTACTGAGAGAAAATATTAGCACAGACTGACAGATGAGAGCATTTGATGGGACACTGGGAGAAAAATGTGTGGGTTTGCGTTTATGCACGTCTGTGCTTGTGCATCTGTATTTGCATATGTGCTTGTATGTGAAGGCTCTACTGTCAAACAGGAGGCATGCTGAGGGTCCCGTGTGGAAGCAACCCAGGCAAAGCTACGCTTCATTTAGTCTCTGTCATGCCAAAACCTACGGCGGATCTGATACTGAGGATACTGTTTTAGAACTCCGGGGTTACTCTAGTAGCATGCAATTTATTTGACACTACAGTTAATCCAAATGCTCCATCTTATTCCAGCGTGTTATCTGTTAAAGCACTGCATCTGTTCTTAGCTGTGGTGTGTTAACGGCTAGTACGCACAATAAATCGCCACCCCCTGCAAGCAGGAGATGGATTACAGTGCTTTCATGGGAAGAAAATCACCTACATTAGCAAAACGAAAGGCCACCATCATATACAATGAACCCAGCCCCCCATAAAAAGAGAACTAATTCCAAAGGGAGCTGTGTGTGTTATAGAGAGAGCATGAAAAAGAACTAGAGAGAGACTGAGTTGACGACTTTAAGTTCCCATAAGAATAAAAATGCAATTCTCTGAACAAAATACTTTCTGTTAAGTTCAGGGTTGAAAAAAGCAATGAAGCTGTACACAATGAAATGAAAACTGATCTGGTCATGATTTGGAGTTTGGAGTCTAAAGGGCTTAAAGCAACAATACATTTAAATTAGAAATTGATCTGACTAAAAAGCATGTAAAAATTCATAAATTTATTTGTGTGATTGGAGTTATTATTTCATTGATGAAGTTTATTTGATCAAAATGCAATTATTTCAATGAAAACAGAGGCACTTTAATTCATCAGCATTTTATATATTCCAAACCATTTATCATATGAATAACAAAATTGCTATTTGCTGTTGGAGACAAGCACAGGAAGGGTGGAGGTCACCAAATTAAGATACATTTAGAGAAGAGGGAGATGAAAATAAATTTAAAACAGTGTGAAACTGCATGCAAACTACATGAGATTGATAAAGTGTCAAGCTCAATAATTAATTGAAATGCAATCTGATTAACCATTTTAACTTTTTAATAACATCCTTTTAATAATGCCTTATGCTGCAAAATTGTCTAAAACAATGTTTTGTTTATTGCTTTTCACTGGAGACTTTCTTACATGTCCTGTTACTTTAGTATCACCAGTATATCTTCTTGGTAAATTGGTTGAATATATGCTGTCTCACAGAGTGAATGGGACTCTTCGTCTGTGCTGCCCAAGGTTGTGATTTAGGCTGAGATTGAAGTGTTTGTACATCAAAATCTTGCCTGGTGCAGCTTTAAGCTTTGTGGTGAAGATGATGGACGTTGTGGGTACAAACAAATCTGGTATTACACAAGACCCCATATGAACAGATGTGTGCGCATGAGAATTTAAGTATGTTTACATATTTGCATACATCCCCATGTTTAAGCAGTATGTACAGGTGGGGTAGTTTATGTGCATGTACATATGTGTTTCTGCATGTGTGTCTGTGCTGTTCCTGCAGGCATGTACGCGTGAGTGTGGTTGTGCTGTCTGAGAGGTAAAGCCTGTGTTATTGGCCAGCAGCCCTCTAGCTCTCAGCACTGTGTGTATACAGTCAGAGCAATGGGACAGACAGAAATTGCCACTACCTGCGGCTCAGCTGGGAGGTGCTGCAGAATGAGAGCTGAGAGAAAAGAGGAGAGGAGATGCAGTATTGGAGAGGAGGCTAGTGGAGGGAGGTGGAAGAGGAGTACATAATTACATGGCAGAGCTGAAGCTCATCTCTAGGTACTCCAAGAACCCCCTTCCCTTTTTTCTATGAGGTACACAGACACCTTCCCCTCATCACCCTCTCCGGCTCCTTTGTGTCTTCATTTGGGAGAAAACAATCCATCAGGCAAAGGTCAGTGTACCTCCACCCTTACCACACCAGGTATACACACACATATGCATGTTTAAGAGGGAGTAGGAGGAAATTACAAACATGATAACACAAAGAAAAAAAAACTGATATCTTGAGGCATTTCACAGATGAACATGGTTCATACTCAAACACTATCCAGATTTTTAAAAGTTGATTTCTGTAGAGTATGTTACCAAATATTAAGTGCTACAGTCAATATTCAACATTGACTGTAGCAATAATAAGCCCAGATATGCACTACATTCATGTATTTGTGGCCTAAAGCCAAGATGTGATAGCCCTGTAATGAAGTCAGTAACTCCGGACAGCTGAGAACAGAAATAAGTATTCAAAAGCCTTTATTAATCACTAAGTAACATTAGGTGGTTCCCTTGTTGTTATTTTGTGACTTGCCCTGTGGATTCTTGTATTAAAAAAACATTCAGGAGAATGACAAACACCCTAAAAAGAACAGAAAGATCTGTTCCAACTACATCAGTGTTAAACTGTAAAAAACAAAACAAAAAAAAAAACAGATGTGCCATGGTCATCAATCAGACTGTGATTGACAGCGACATGGTCATTTAAACATGTGTTTGCCGATCTCAGAAGGAAGAGAACTTTGGAAAGAAATCTGAACTTTCCTTGGCAGGATCACGGGTCGGATTGTTTCTTTGTATTTTGTGTGTATGTGTTTGCAGTTTGGCACTGTTTGCACTTTGATATATTACATTTGTAAATTCATTATTGTGAAATTCAATAAATATCTTTAAAAAACAAACGAAGTAAACATCCCTACTCCAAGACAAGGCAATGTGATGAACATAAACAAATTTTCTCCTTATCCGTCATTTAATGCAAACTGCACATATTTTGTTGCTCATCTTATGCCATCCATAATCTTTTTAGTCGATTCCCATAAAATTAACAAAACTTTACTGGTGCACACAATTGTTCTGAAAAACCAAGAAAATAAAAACTGGTATTCAACTGGTCAATCCATTCAATCATAGACACCGTACTGAAAACAAATTATTGCATTGACCCAGATGTTTTGACTTAATAAGCAATTGCAACCCAGAGGTGATAAGTAAATAAAGATAATTCTCAGTGAGAGGCAGGCAGGTGCTTAAGGAGCTATGTAGACAGACTAGCAGCAAGTGAGCTCATTCTAATGAAACTGCTGTGTTGGTATTTGTCTCAGGCATGGACCTGCCTGTAGACCCACTCAGGCAAAGTTGGATCTGACTCAGCCTTTGAAAACTTGTCATGGTGTGGTTGCACATGACTGACCAATTGATGGGTGCTATCCTGCTTGGCAAATGAAATGAGTCTGCTGATTCTCAGTCATAGAAACGAAATCCATCCTACTTGTGTGTGATTTCTCAAAGCTATACAACTGCTACTTATTGGGACACACACAGGAGTATGTGGAGGGAAATAAAACAGTGTGAGAGAAATCTTAAAAGGTTTCAAGATGCAGTAGTCCATATGGATCACACACATAAAGGTGTTACATAAAGAGCTAAAAGCTAATGTGACAGCTATATACTGTATATCTAAATGCATTCTACTTTCTCTAGCATATTTTTTATAATTATTAGCAACAAAATGTGTCAATACTAACAGTGCAATAATGTACCATTACCTAGAATATACCTGTAGAAAGTTGTGTTATTGTACATTTGTGTCATATTGAAAGACAAAGCAGCAGTCTGGGTAAAACAAGTACCAACTGCATGGTGCTGTATTACTGAGGCGCTTATCTTTCATGGGGAACTACTGTAGCAGAAAAGACACCTGAAATAAGATCTCACTCCTTTGATATTTAGTGAAGAAATAATTAAATTTCCTAGTAGCCTGGGCAACTCAGTGATATGACTAGATGAAGGTTATGATATTGTAAGACTAGTTCTATAAACACTTGTGGAACGCTCATGCAATTGCCTATTTAAATTTGCATTTATTCAGCTGGCCAATCAGGACGCGCCTACTGATTACGTGTGTTTTATTTTGTCTCACACAATGTATAAGTCAGAGCCTCACTGCAGTTCTCATCCCAAAACTACTTCAGTGGACTGCATAGGAGTGACAGGGTCCATAGGATAGAGGGCTGGACTCTATGGGTACAGTAGGTGGAGCTTGGTAAATGTTTGCCCTGCTGTGACATATCAGACTGCCTCACTGAGCACGACCACCTATAGGTTAGTTGCAGTGGCCCTCCTACTACCATGGCCTAACCTTGCAGGGGGTTGCAATCATATGATAGACACCCGGCACCCCCCATTCCCAGTGTCATCTTGGATCAAGGGAGAATGCAGGTGAGGACAAAATGCCTCTAGCTGAATAGTTTTTGACCTAAATGAACTCCTAATATTCTTAGGAACAAAGGAGGGGTTCAGTCTGAGAGTAGCACCACTGTGGTCACCATGAAGCAACAAATAGCTGGGGTGAACCAACAGGGTGCACAATTCACTCACTCTCTTAGCTGAGGTCAGCACAAACAAGTTCCAAGGCTCATAGTGATCACTCACTAAGGCCTCAAGAACCAACAGCAGTTTCCACAGGGGGGCAAAGACATGTATTACTGGCTGTTGTCTCTTAACCGCTTAAAGAAACGTTTCACAAGGGGGTGGACGAAGACAGGCCTGTTCCCAAAACCCTCATGACAGGAGGCATACACTGCATACACTTTAACAGTGGCATGAGACAGCCACTTTTCCACCGGATATTGTAGAAAGGAGATAACTTCTCCCACTGCACGTGAGGGAGTCCAGTCTCTGGAATCCCAACCACTTAGCTTTGTAGCAAGCAATGATGGATCCTGCTCTTGCTGTTTGGATGATCTGCAATACCTGTGCAGACAGTCCAGCCCGAATCAGCCTGTCCCTCTCAGGAACCAAGCCTACAGAGGTTCGCCCAATGTAGGCAGCGCACCTATTGTGCCCGCCTCCTGGGACATAGGTCCTCACACTTGGGAAATGGACCAGGGCTGGGCTGCCAACATGTGGGTCATCTCTGCATACCATGGCACTGAAGGGTGGTCTGGGGCTATTGGGATGACCAAAGGTGTAAAGCAATCTCCTTGGTCATGGCACCTGGGCAAATGGGTCCATCCCAAAGGGTGGATTGCCCTTTGGCATCAGGGAAAACCACAGTGGGCAGTGGGTATTGTTTCCACTGGTGAACAGGTCCACTTCTGCTCTCCCAAACCAGTTCCAAATCTGCTGCCACATATCAGGATGCACCCACTCATCTGCCAGAGGACTGCCTCTTGACATGATGTTCTCACTAACATGTCTCTCCTGAACCAGAAATATTTCTCCTCAGGAAGTGTTGGAGAACCAGGAGCACCACCTGAATTTTGGAGTGACTCCATCTGTAGAGAAGTAAGATCAGTGAAGCTGAAAAGAAGAGGATGGGAACTGCAGTGGCGCTGCCTTTTATTTTGTGTGAGACACATGTAATTGGAATGCACGTCCTATGTATATGCAAATTGCATGTACATGGCATGTGTGTGATTGGAGGAGAGTATTACCCATAGAGTCTGGTAGAGGGCATAGCCTGTGTGAGATAGAGCTTATTGTAGCTAGTCAACAGCAACCAACTTAATGTGATGTGACCTTTTTCTAACTCAAAACATGGGCTGTGAATTGTGTTTTGTTTGAAATGCTCCTCTATGACAGTTAAAATTACTTTTTCAACTACATGTCAAGACATAGCTGATGTTAAACTGTTTGTCTACACTCAGTTATAAGTAGTGTTTATATTTCTTGCTGAGTGCAACAATAACACACTAATAAACTAATTTACTGGACCTTTTTCAAAATCACCAACACAAAGACTCCATATATCTCCGTTTAAGTGTGCTCAATGCAACTAAGATGCACTTGGGGTTAAGATGTTCAGTAAGTGGTGTCTCTTTCAATTTCTTATTCCCACTATTGTCCAGACTGGGATGATGTTTGAACTACGCCGTCCTTGCAAACATTACTGGTGAGTTAGTTGGCCTTGGTTTTCACAGACATGTGGTCCGAGAGCCCCATCTAGTCTTTAGCCTCGACTCTGAAAAAGACAAGAGACCCCTGACAGAAGACCTCAGGCTACACACAGGCTGTAATGGGATTTGAAGGTTTTAAGTAGAACGCAGTGATAGATTATTCATTCAGTGTGCAAATTATAGCCATCATTTTAGGTCATTTTGAGTAATTTTAAACATCTGGAAATGCTCCTATTGGTACTCTAACTCCCATTTCACATTATGAGATTGCAACATAATCTTGATCTGCAAAGCACTCACAATCACACATGACCCAGATCACCCACTCTACCAGCACTTTACCCCCCTTCATTCTGGCCATAGGTATAGACTACTCATGTGGAGAAAGGCCAGTTTTAGCAATAGTTTTGTTCCTACAGTCATGGGAGCTTTAAATAAATAACCTCCTCCCAAGTTAATCCATCCATGTATTTGTCTCTATTGTGTGACCTACCTACCTACCTATCTATCTATCTATCTATCTATCTATCTATCTATCTATCTATCTATCTATCTATCTATCTATCTATCTATCTATCTATCTATCTATCTATCTATCTCTGACAGCAAGCAAGCATTGCAGGGCTGATGTAAGGAATAGTGAGATTCAATTCATAATTTGAATTTGAATTTTCAGTGGCCGCAGACGAGCTGCACTAGCCCCATTCAAATGAATGGGACAACTAGCATGGCCACATGGCCGGATTTGGTGTGAATGCTGCCTAAGGGTGCAAGATATCATATTTTGCTCAGAAATGTGGACACAATGAACTTAAAGCATGCTTCTAGACATTTCACAATTACGTATGGTTTTAACATATAAATATGGTTATGCGGAACTTCTGTTGTCAAACTAAAACATTTAGAGGATCATAATCTCATGTAGGAACGCACTTTATGAAAAGAAACAAACTGTACACAGGGTTCAATGTTGTTGAGCTTTCTCCAGTTGAAAAGACAGCTACTCTTTGTATGTAAATTAGATAGCTGGATGAAAAAGACAAGCTCAGTTTCAAAATGCCACTTCATTGAGCTGCAGCGCACCAGAAACCAATAAATAATTCTCAAAATGAGAATAAGCAACCTGAAAAGATCCCACCATTTTTATTATGAATATCCAAAGCAATATTTTATTGTTATTAAAATCCTTTGGTCCATAGACAGTACCCCCATCCCCCCACAAGAGCTGTTTTAATATCCTTATAATTTAATATTCTCAGCAGGATTCATTTTGATCTCTCTGTCTAAACCTGCTCCCTGAAACTTACATCCAGTAACAGCAAATGTACTGTATGATGTGACAACCCTGAATAATAATTTCATTGCAGTGATATAAGGATTTCTGATTTTTTTAATCCACAAGGGTGAGTAATGATTCATATTTGCAGATGAATTTCTGCTGAAAATTACATGGGGAAGAAGCAGTTTTACATAATAGTTTTAAGAGTTCACTGCTTGCATAATTTTCCCTAACAGAGGGAAGGTCAACAACCCATTTGACTTAATGGGATTTTAATTCCTACTCAAGACTATTTACATCAGGCATATTTACATACCACTAGTTTGTAGTAAAACAGTTTTAACTGAGTGTTGTGTGAACACTGGGCCTGGAGCTTGACTGTACAGTGCTCAGTCTATGGTGGATAATCTTCAGATGTTTATGTGTGTGTGTGTGTGTGTGTGTGTGTGTCAAGATGAAAGAACATTTGATTGATTTGGAGAATATGAGTGTGTGTGTAGGGGTGGAGTGGAGAATGTGAAGATTTAGATTCTGGTTTGATTGTTGGATTGAAACATTGTGTGTATAAAACATTGCAGAAGCTTTCACAGATGTTTTTTTACTCTCTTGTTCCCCTCACTGCACTCACCTTCATGGTCTAAGATGATCCATGGCCCAGCCCCCAGGGTGTGTGTGTGTACCTTTGTGTGTGTGTGTGGGTGTGAGGTGATGTTCATTTTCAAACACACCCACACAGACTGCCACATCAACTTCCAGTAACAAGTCAACTAAGTCAGTGTCTGTGGTTCTTTTATTTTTGTTCCTGCTTTGTGAAAGGTGCTCTGGAGCATTTTGTATTTTTCTAAATAAGGACCAAATTTTCCATAAACCAAGCTTGCCCTTGCCATGGAAGTGGTATTTAAACTTATCTACACACACAGACACAGCTGTCAATTTCTTAAAAGGTCAAATTTGAAAAAAAAAGGCAAAATGCAAGAAATTGATGGAAGAAATGTAACCGTCAGTTTTTGTGAAAGAGTAAAAATGGATTCATATTAGATCAAAACAAACTCTGGTTTTTGGACTTGGTCAATGTATGTGATTCTTGGCATTTCTGTTTTGAATTGAATAAATTGGGATTTTTGTTGAAGCACTTCTGTAAGAAGAGATCCTTGCATAACAGAGAATATACACGGGATATACAAGGGATGTATTGAGATTTCACCAATATTTTGAGGGTTCTCTGTAGAATCTTTATTCTGGTTTCTACATGGAAACTTCAAAGCTTTAAGAATGTTTCTGCTAATTACCATGAAAGGCACTATGAGGAATAACTCTATGGTTCTAGCTGGACCATTAATTTGTAGGTCAGTAGCAAAATTCTGTTTAAATCTTTCACCTTTACTATGGATTTCTGAGCATAGTGGAAGACAGAAAACATCTTGACAATCTCTTTTTCCTCTGACAGAGTGAACATTGCCACAGGGTGCCTTATTAAGAGATGTTTGGGAAAGATGTTTTGGAGAGAACATTTCAATTATTGACAGGCAGGGACCAGCTCAAACATGTCAATGCCAGAAATGAAAGTAGGGCTGACTGCAGATATTCCTGTGTTCAATACATGCAGTCTCAGTAGCAACACATACTAAATCATCATATTGACTGGCTGCCTGGCTGATTTTATCTGAGTGTGGTATATCAGTTAAGTAGGAGTAATGTTGTATAGACTGAATATTTTTTACTATTATATTCTATTTTATTCTTGCGAGCAGATTGCTGAGGCTCATCCAAACAAGAAACCCATATGTCTGGAAAGCTTTTTTTCATTCTGATCTTAGAGAAGTAAAATGCTGTGGTAAACCATTTTCAGTTTATTGTACTTTCACTGCATACAAAGACATCTTGGTATTGCATGAAATTCATAAAGTGCAAGTGAATCAAAGGAAACTATCAATTCCCTACATGATGTCGATGACTGCCAAGCCCTGGTCTACAAGCTCATGTGGTTTAGATGCACAGAGAGATGAAAAACATCCTTAGAGATTTACATATCATTCAGTTATTTAATGTATAATTTATTCATTTATTTGTCTTTTAGAGTCACATTGTTGTTGGGATTAGGATCTTATGTAATTAATTACTCCCACAGCTCTGCATTTTGTGAGATACATTTATGTGGGATAAGTTCCCACAACATAGTGTAAAAATTTGACACTGTCTGTTTTTTTTTTTTTTTTTTTTTACCAAAGCCAAAGTTTGTACTGAGAATAGAAATTCCATAAAATGGTATTATCAGGGGATGACTGTTTACCAAATCAACAAAGTTAAATGCAAATTTGTCTTCACTGTTACTTTGGATAAGTAATTTTTGCACAGTATATCGTAATACTCCAATTAATCTACAATGATAACAGGCCTGAAGAAAGAGAGATATTACCATCTACTGCCAAATC